>JAODLC010000002.1:3719337-3780257 GCA_026781145.1 Hippopotamyrus pictus
ATGTACACCAGGGTCAGCTCCTCCGAGCAATGAATAATGTTGCTGCTACTGAACGTACACAGCAAACAGACAGGGTCTAGACTCTAGAGGATCACAGACTGTGTGGCTAAGCTTTAGAATGGCGAGGATGTATGATGTAATCCTTTTCAATGTGGTGTGATTGTCGGTGCCAGATGTGGTGGATCCACCATGAACAGCTGCCTTCCTGGGCTTTTCGCTCACTACACTATAGCTCTACACTATCTATAGTTTACTGAGAATGGTGCAATAAACAAACAGAGTGTTTGCAGTTCTGTGGGCGAAAACACCTTGTTAATGAAAGAACAGGGGAATGTCTAGACTTAGCAGGAAGTCCAGGGGTGAAAAGATAACAGCTCAGTACTACAGCTGTTTCTGAAAAAGAACTCATTAAAGCGCCTCTGAAGGCAAAAGTGAGTCGTACTCTCTACTGGCAAGGTGTTCCTAACAAAGTGGCCACTGAGTACAACATGGACACACATGCACAGGCACAGAGAAGCTCTCGACCTCAATGGCAGCAACAGGGTAAAAACAATGCAGAAGCACTTCCTTAATGAATCCTGGAGGTACACACATTGCTGCAGAGTACATATGATCGAAAACTGCAGCAATGTTTTACAGCATACAGGAGCCACACAGGAACATTCATCTCATTACAGAAAAGTGTCAAAAGGTCTTTTAAGTAAATAAATGCTGTAATCTCAGGAACAGTGCTCTCTATTTAGGTCACCAGGCACAGAACTGCATACAGAATTTTGGTGCACAGTGTGATTCACACTTGAACATGCAGATACAGTGTACAGTAAGATTCACAAATTCATACACAGAACAAGTGTACACTGGGGTTGAAACCTAAGAATTACCTCAATGCTTTTTGACCTTTAAGCCTAAAGTTTCTGTTATCATGTGCTGTTATTCAGTACCCACTCATACACAGCAATGTAGTTAAGCAGCACAAGCTGTCAAGGATCCAACTTAGGTACAAGTTCTACTAGGCCAGCGTTTCTCAAACCAGTCCTCAAGGACCCATTGATGATCCACGTTTTTGCTGGGAAGCAACTGGAACGGAGCAAAAATGTTGACCGTCTGCGGGTCCCCAAGGACCAGTTTGAGAAACCCTGTACTGGGCTAAATATCCAATGAGTGAACAGTAACTAGTGCAACATAGTTTTGGAAAGAGTTATACAAAAAACATAGAACTTAATATCAGAAAAGCTATTCAGATAAATAACACAAAATGTCTAAGTGCAATATACAGCAGGGTATCCAGTAGAGTCAAGGGAATCCATTTCAAGGGAAGAGTCGACAAGGACGGAAAGCCAGTGAGTCAGATAGTGGGGGTGATTCTGACTGTTTTATGAAACAGAGTAACGTGCTGTTTATCCAACATGTACCCACATCCTGTGTCACAATGAGAAGTACTCAGATCCAGGAATTGTATTTCTTTGAACATAACATATAACCAACTTCCAAATGTTCTGTACAACAAGATAATGTTCAACTATGCACATGGCAATCTTCTGTGATGACGTGTGGAATGTTGGTACAGATAATGACTATAGAAAATGACTGAATGACTCCCAATGGATGTGAGAATTTGCATTACACATGGACTGAAATTCACCACAAGGGGAAAAAAAAAACAACTTAACTTTCTGCTGTGGATCAAATGCATGCATGCATTGAACCAAGGATTCCAAAAAAAACAAAAACATCAATAAAATTTTAAAAACTCTTCACAGGAACTACAATTGGTCGATGGCAATAAGTCTAATGCCCAGTTGAGTATAAAGAATCACATTCACAGAGTACTCAACTGTTTGAGTACTCTATGAATGTGACTCTTTATACAGTATTCCACCGGTTGGTTGAAACAAAACCTTGGTCTGGATTTATACTTTCTGAACCTGAACTTTCCACCTCGGCTAAGGTGAACTGCAGCTGCCAGATGGTGAATGGTGTGTTCCCTGTGATGGTTGGCACCCCGTCCTGGACTGCTCCCTACTTTGCTCCCACAACGTCTGAGAGATAACCTCTGGACCCTGAATAGGATAAGCAGGTACTGAAAATGGATGGATTAAACAATGGTTTCTGGAAGGTCACTAAGATGAACAGTACAGAGAGATGCTGTTGGGGGCATCTGGCTTGAGTGTATCATTGTCACATAACTGAAGGTGCATTTGTGTGAGCTCGCTCGTCATTATCGCCTAACTATTTTAAGCTACATCAAACTGTTGTGTCTTTCACTTCTATGTATATTTCAAGCCACCAACGGTGTACACACTGGTGTGCGTGTATGTGCATATGCTCACACCTCTGCGCAGGTTCCACTCAAAAAGTCTGAAATGAAAAGAGGGAAAGTCAAAGCTAACCATGGTACACGCTAATTAAGGGCCTGGCCAATGCACATGAGTGACCCAGAGGGACCAATCAAAATTCAAAACACAATGCCCTGAGGCCAATCCCCCTGCAGCTGAGTAGCTGTGGGACCAATAACATCATATAGAGAGCACACAGTGACAAAGAGCAACTGTGTACAGGTCCCCGCCTGTCAGCATAGTGGCTAAATAAGAAAGAAGAGCCGTTGCATCGTGTCTGTAACTTCAGCGTCGGCGGCTCAGGCTGGACAGCATCTGCACAACTGTACTTCTCAAGCACAGGGTGAAGGGTGAAGAAAATAATGAAAATGCAAGTCACCCGATTGAGTTCAGCAGATTCCTCAATTGTGCCTTTAATAAGACAATATCTGGAAGGCAGCTCTGTTTCAGCCATTGAAATCTGTGTATAGGAACCTCAACTTGAAATGAATGGATGATCTCATTGACATTGTGCAATAATGATGATAATTCTACCAGGTGTGGCAGGAAATACACGACCGTTCCAAAAGTATCTTTTAAAAGCATCCTGAGGAGTTTGTGGGCAGGCTTCTACATGCAAAGTGGTCTATCAGCATGACTGCTTCAGGAATGTGGTGTGGAAATCAGCTTCCAAGCTGTCTGACCAAACAATGCATTACGACCTGTATCTGTGGACAAAGGACTGGGCGTGGTGAGCTCCTCTTTTAATGTATTTCTGAGTGAAATATTCATGCCTGATTGCAGTACTGTTACCATAGCGTTACGAAATTTAAGAAGAAGACGGCAGGAGAGGAGAGACAGAGACAAGTCGAGAAGCCCAGCCTCTGGTCCAGGAGCTACGAGCCAGCAGTAGTCTCCAGAGACCGGCCCTGGGTCAGTCTTGAGGTTTGTCAGAAATGCAAGCAATTAACCCTCCCGTGAACCATGAATGCAGAGAGCCAGGCCGTGACAGCTGATCCTCCCTGGCATACCTGAGTGTTAAACTCTCTGTGCAACAGGACAGCATATAATCGCTCTATATTGAGGATTCTGAACTTAACTTTGGGTACAGTGATCATGTACCTGTCAATCTCAACCTCATGTGGCCAAAGCAAATGCCTCTACTATAATCCTGTGATTTAAATAAGTCAATGCCTGAGCACAACCATTAATCTTGCTCATTTTAGGAGCCATTACTGGGGGACATGTGAGACAGAAGCAATTGCACTTCAGGAAGAAGTTTACCAGAATGACTCACAAAGGCAGCTCTCTGGTAGAAAGGAAGGTAAGTTGGAAAAAGTTTAATTTTGATGTTGCTCTAGAATAGGTGTGACAGACAAGAAGAACAAAAACATTCTTCCACCATACCGATGAGATGCAGTTTACTGATTAAGCTCATATGTGGCTGCTTAGCGACAAGAAAACCTGACTGCTCATGAATGCAATGCACTGGTGGGAGTAGGTGAACCCATCCGATATTTGCGATTGGTATTGGCACCGATCCATACCTAAGTAGATGGATCAGGTATCGGCCATATGTGACCAATCCGCATCCGATACGTACTTGTTTAGTTTTTGGCAGTCTGTGAAAAGATAAATACTATTTCTTGTTAAATCGATTTGTACATTGATCGCACATTAGCTCTTTCCCGTTTCAGATGTGTTTTGCAGCATTCAAGATGAACGCTAATGCGGCCACTCAGTTTGTTTGCCACTCAGTTTGTTTGCCACTCAGTGGGAGTGAGCACATTGCTGTCGCATCATAATGCACATACCCTTTGCAGCAGGAGGAGCGTCAGAACATCAGATAAGAGGGATGCCGAATGGGTCTCAGTCTTTAAACCTCGACTGAAGACCTATTACTTCAGTTTAGCTCACCTGCAACCTAAGACACCATAACTATGACTGCTGGTGCTGCTGTAATGGCCTTTTTATCTACTTTCTTTGTCCATGAATGTGTCTATGCATGTTCTGACCACCCCTCATGCTCTCTGCCTTCCTCCCCATATATCTGGTGGTGCCTGGGGTGGGTACCAACTGAGACGCAGTCCTGGGTCAGTCCCATGGAGGGGTGACATTGTGGGTGTGGCTTATGGACTGTAGCACCGTGGGTGTAGACCTCAATGTGCCACACAAGGCAGCGTGCTGGACAGACTCATTGATGGACTTTGGCCTCGTTCTCGATTACAGTTTAACGGGGGGATGGGTTGGGTAGCTATTTGACGTTGGACCCCCATAGGTTTTTTTTCTCCCTATTTGGAAGGTTTTGGTTCCTTTCTTTGTCTTTCCTTTTCCCTGTTTTTGTATTATTCTCTCAATGATTTTGTTACGTATCACGACACACCCATGTAAAGCACCTTGGGGCGACTCTGTTCTGAAAGGCGCTATAAAAAAATATATTGGGATTGAATTTTATGCTTGAAACAACAACTAGCAGTACAGTGATTTGCAATCTTTGTAAAGATTTGAGGGCTGGAAGTAGCGTCTAGTGGAAAATCCCACTAAACAAAGCGCATGCAATTGTGCGAAACAACGCGAGCAATGTGGAAAAAAAGCGATGGCTGATTTGGCCGTCGCTAGCTTGGGCTGTTTCGCGCACTCGCTACAGCCTGTGATACACAAGGGGCTGCTATCGCAACTAAGTGTAAGTGACGCTGTTGTTGGTCGGAGAAAAATTGTGGAGCATTTTAAGTATTCGCCACTTGCATATCCTCGCTTGGAAGATATTCAAATGGGACCGCAAAGTGCTTCAAAAACACTTAAAACAACATGTACAGAACCAGGTGTAACAGCACGTTATGTATGTCTCTAGTAGCTTAATCAACAAAGCTTTTTTGTCATACATTTTTTTTCATTTGTATTTACTAGTTTAAAAAGAGCTCTGGTATCAGATCGGTTCATATCAGCCGACACCATCTGTTCAGGTATCGGGATTGTATCAGGATTGGGGAGAAGTTAAGTGGGACAAGCATCTCGCTCCATCCCTGCCCTATGGTCACGTACTCATGTGCAACCGATGCTATAAAACACTGACTGTAAGATTCACCGACTGGCACCAGCACAGAAGTTCACGACGATACAATTTGGGATACAACGTTTCTAGTATTTTTACATCGGTAAAGTCCAATTTATTAATATATATTCGTTAGTACAGACCCTATGCCTTTATTATTTAGAAATCTGACCAATAATTTTGGACCAATGACTTTACATTTAGATCGATTCCCTCTCTCTAAACTGTTTCTGTATCTGTACCATATTGAATCACATATCAGCATATTCTTTCGGCATTGTTTTGAAACGGATCATGTCGAATGGCACTGCATCACAATAATGGTGAATCATATCGTATCGCATTAGTAGTTGCTTCGTATGTATATTTAATGCATCAGCTTGCTTGATCTGTGGGAACTCCCCCAATACAGAGTAAGGAGTTCCAGTGAGGGCTGTCCTGCCCAGCAGCATGTCCCAGGACACAGCTCTCTTAAATAAAC
This sequence comes from Hippopotamyrus pictus, assembly GCA_026781145.1. NCBI lineage: Eukaryota > Metazoa > Chordata > Actinopteri > Osteoglossiformes > Mormyridae > Hippopotamyrus > Hippopotamyrus pictus. The sequence continues at coordinate 3,725,186 of JAODLC010000002.1, forward strand.
GAAAAATCTCTCTGTGGTAACTACACACTCCGGGTCAGCTCTCTGTCTGCTAATTACTTGGTGAAAGGTGTGACGACTGAAACTAAACGCAAAGTTCTGCTGCAAAGTGCATAGCCCGGCTGTGCTTGCCCTTATACACCAGTCTACATCTCTGCTTCCTTTTTTTGGCCAGTTCTCAGCACGGAAGGAAAAACCAGGGTGTGGATTTCAGATCCTTTCAATGCATGTGAGCTGCAGGCGGGCCGAATGCAGCGCTTCCCACCTTGTATACAACGAGAGCTACTTTTACGTAGAGAATGTTCTGCGGCGCTACGGAGTCAGTATATTTCGCAGACCAAGGAGACCCCCCTCAGTATATTTTGCCACCCCCTCACTGGCTGAGTTTGTCCCCAAAGTTGCTTAAGGGTCACTCCATTATGCAGATCTGAAAGAACATGCACCTGAGCCCTGAAAAGCTTAAAAAGTGAGGGGCCAACACACGTATTCAACTGGAAAGAAGAAAACTCCCACACAGCATCACCACTGCGCTTTGTATTAGACATGGAAAGGTCAGATGGCGAGGAGGAGGGTCGCAGCTTCAGCCATCAGAGGCACGGTGTCGTGTGAGACTGCAAACACTGGCGCTAAATACGCAAAAGCAGCTGTTTAAACATTAACCGGTGAACGCAAATTAAGCACCAGGCAATTATGCACCTCTATACTGGTTGACAACAGGGACTTTGTGAATGGGGGGTGGGTTTTGGAGGGAGAACGTTACGGCTTTGGGCGACACCAAGGGGGGTGTGGGGGGGGGGTCCTCTCAGGTTTCCTGGCAGCCCAGCTAAAGAGGAAATGGACTGGCGATGCTCTGGGACTGCCTTTCAGCTTGTGCTTCCAGAAGTAGCTTTATGTCGGAGAGAATAAGGTTGCAGGTCTGAGGGACCTTGGAACAAGCAGGCAGTGTGCATGGGGAGTGGGGGGCGGGGTTTCAAACATGGCTAGAAAACCTGAAATGCTTCAGTGCACCTGTGCCTGTATAACATGAGCAAAACAGACATAAGCTTTGGCAAACAGTCTGTGTGAGGAGAGTAAATAAGAGGCCCTCAGAGTCCAGACACACAGCAATAACTTACAATAACGATACAAACCAACAGAGTTGATCCTGAGTCCCACCACTCGACCCACTGTGCAATAATTGCTTCAAAAACATTCTTTGTACCAATACATATGTGCTTCTAAACGACAGGCTTTCAAACACCTTTATTGTGCTTCTCTGAGCCCAGCTTGAACACACTAACATTTTACCGATAACCTCACAGTTGTCAGTTACTCATTTGGGGAGCAGTAGAAGGTAGTGAACATAAAAGCACCCTAAGAATGGAAAGATGACGAGGAAAAAAATCTAATATTAGCCACGCCAGATCCGTTCAGTTGCCCACCACCTAAGAGGATTACTCATTTCCTTTTGAAGGAAAAAGCCCTTTTCTGGATGCTGATCAACACCTAAAGTCAGAATGTGACAATTAGAAATAAACTTTCTCTATGATCGGGACCATTCAGTTCTGTTTGTAGGTGCCTCTTGAGCATAATTTTCCTGAATTTAATGGAGAAAATCACAGTAATAAATATGAAAGACTAGTGTAACAGTTTTATAAATAGCAGCCGCGAAAAGTCTTGAGGCAGGAAACGTGTATCTGCTTCCTAATCACTAACGTAAACAATGGCTCAAGATATGAACAGTGATTCAGAGAAATTTAAGTTTTTTTTTTTTATTATTATTTGAAGAGCTGGTCTCAACTCCGAAAAACAATGAACGATATTGTAGTACATTTAAAAACAGGACAATTGATTTCCTGGATGGATCTAAAAAAAGCGAAAAGAACAAAAACCAGCAGCTGGACCTGCTCCTCTCAGATGCAGCCGCTTCCTGCTACAATGTTACCTACACAGTAACAATTACCCACGATGACCGAGCAACTGATCTCATTCTGATACCGATGTAATGCAACATGTTACCAGGTCTCATTTAAATTTCTTATTTTATACATTTAGACTGGCTGACTGCTGAGCTCCTCGCTGCCTCTGGAAGCTGACGTCTGCCAAAAGCTCAGATGGACTGAGACTCGCTTTTTTCAGTCCGCAGTGAAGAAACGTGTATAAAGCCAGCAGCCTGTTAGGATTCCTTAGTGGGGGTTTCTGTGATCCTCTGTTCCATCTCGAGACTGGCAATTCTGAAACATTCCAAACATACTCACCACGTATGGGAGTGTCCACCTTGGCTGTCAGGCTCTGCTTCCCTGTAACGAGTGCAGGCAGCTACAAGGTATTTGGAGTTATGGGCTAAACCTTGTGTGTGCATAAGATGACAGTAGGGGTACCTGCTAACATGTCCAGGACAAAGGGGACAGTAGCACACCCAGAGGCGCCGTGAGGAGGGACTGGGGACATACACAGTGCTGGCAAAAGCCTCAGGCAGTCAAAGGAATTGTTTAAAACTATCTGTATAGCAAGTGTACATTTGAAGAAGAATTTCCTCAGTTCTCCAGGAAATGACTGATACCCAGTTGGATGGCTAGATGAGCACAGAACACCGCTTCAGTTACCAAATCTCTCCTCAGGGGCACCCCAGCTAATCCATGTATTTGTTACATTTCATAACCAGCTCACTTAATTAATTAAATTCGTTTGAAAAGTCAACAGTGTTGATTAGCTATACGAGGTGCGCTAGTGATCAAGTTAAAAAAATACATGGATATATTGGATGTTTGCTGCAAATATTGTGGTGATTTCAGGAAAGGTTTTGATATGTTTAGACACATTTCTACAGTCATAATATCATAGTTTTACCTGATCTGTGTAGGCTGGGTAACAGCACAGCATACCTGTAACTAATCTGTGTAAGCTGGTAACAGCACAGCATACCTGTATCTAATCTGTGTAGGCTGGGTAACAGCACAGCATACCTGTATCTAATCTGTGTAGGCTGGTAATAGCACAGCATACCTGTATCTAATCTGTGTAGGCTGGTAACAGCACAGCATACCTGTATCTAACAGACCAAGTCTGGCTTAGTTACACACACACACACACACGCACACACACACACACGGTGAAGAGCAGTGACGGCAGTGTGGCCAATAGCAGATGGCAGTGCAGTAAAATGTAGCAAGGGGTAGCTGAGGCCTGCCCACTACAGTGACCCCTCCCGCAGTTCAGCACCACACTGAGTGCTACCGAGACAGGGTTCCCTGTGGCCACACCCCCTCACCCACTCTCAGCCAATTGAAAACGTAAATCCTGGCTACCCAGCCAGGCCACACACACAGCGCAGTCCAACATTGAGGAAACGACTATGACATGGATTCTAAGTTGGAAAATCCAGGTCGCTCCACTATTGGGAAGCCATACCTAGAAAAAGGCCTGAAAATTAAATGACCAGATGCATCAAGCCACGTGAAGGTAGTGGTATCAGGTTATGACCAAGCTGACAAAAAACCCAGCCTTGAGATCTCATCCAGTGGGTCATGCAATCAACTGTGCATTTCTGTCCGCACTACTTCAGGAGGGTTACCTGTGCTTGATTGGGGCAGTCAAGGCCAGACCACAAAAGCAAGGTGGAGTTACCCAGTTCGGATGAGAGAAATCAATCATGGCAATTTGAATCTGTAAGACTATCTATTCCTGATCCAGCATGGATATAAAAGACAATATTTCTAAAATGGTGCAAGACACAGTTAAGCCTTTCCGTCTGGTCAGTGGACACAGAAGGTCACAGCCATGCAAGTATGAAGTGGGCACTTTCTGCCACTGACTTGACTAAAAGCCCATTTGAATCAAACTCATGAACTTAACACCTGTAAGAGGAAGAGGCAGAAGTTCTATCACAAAGGAGAAAATGTTCAACCGATTATCGCACCTACCTGACCACAAAGGACCTGCAGCTCAGACTGCAGTTCAAACTACATAAACGTATGATCGTGTGACATCGTAATAAAAGATCGGAGGCCTTCTGCAACACAGAAAGAGACAGAAGACTGCATGCAGGAAGTCACAGGGTGTGACTGACGCCAATATACTGCTACGCAAATGGAACGGAGCAGCTGACAGAGTTACAGACAGCCAACAGCGTGCTGTAAGGGGCACTGAAAGATGAACACAATGACAGACAGTCTACACAAAAATTGAAAGGACTGACAAGCAAGTGACATAATGATAGACAGCCGACAACTGAGCCACAGACCTCCACCACTGCCAACCTTTGGGGGGGGAGGGGGGGGGTCGATATCTCTATGCACTGACAGCAGTAACATTAATAATCAATGACCACCACCATGTTACCTGAACGCTGTCTGTCTGAATCGGTGGGGTATTTTCTCATTGTACTGAATTGAGGGGGGGGGGTTCTTTCGTATTAGCAAATGAGCCTCGCTGGCTGCGTGCCAGACCACTTAGGAACAAAGGGAATGATGGGGAGTGCAGAACACCGGCCGAGAACTAGGTCAGGTGCCCGTCCCCAGGAAACATCAGAAGCAGCGCGTTGTTCGACATGCAGACACCTTCTCACACTGTCCCATTCATAAGAGCGAAGGCACAGGCCAACGGGGCCGAGGCCATATGTCCCCATCTGGGTTTTCACGTCTTCCGCTACTTGACTCAGCTACTGCGTCCTGCATTCTGAACTCAACGAAAGTGAAAGAAGAACCTTTCAACTCGCATCTTCGCAACTTCATCTGCTCAGGTGTGAAAGGGGTGTTAATGAAAGATGGACCTGCGTGCACAGGTAACCATCTCCTACTTGTGCTGTCAACTCCTAGGGTGGGTTTGCCTCAGAGGCCTAACAGCCTCTCCCAGCCAGACACAGGGCACAAAAGTTCTAGGTGATAGACGTAAAGTCAAAGGGACTCCAATAACATTCTCTAAAGAATTCCCCTAGAGTGTGTAAACCGTGGTACCTCTTGTGACTCAAGGATTCTTCTTAATTGATAGGTGCACAGTGTGTTGGTGACATGCTTTTATTCCTAAAACCCTGCCTCACTGCATCCCCTCCAGGGACAGCTCGGGGCTACTGGAATTACACTGGAAGAATCCAACCTAAAAAGGTCACTTTACTCAACAAGCCACAACCATCTTAGGAAGGAGCCAATCCCAGATAGTGCTTTCAGCATCTCTGAATCATGACGGGGAGAGAACAGCTTCAGCCAGTTTGTGATAAGAGTGTTGAAAATAGAGTGTAGTTGTAGCTTTTATATCTGGCACTCAACGCATCGAAGAGCATCTCAGTGGGATGAGTTTACAGGCGGTCCTGCTGTGAAGCACGGCACAGCACCATGTTGGCCTAACACAGCCTGTATATGGAGTAACATTACTCCAAGGCTAAAAGCGTCTATCTCTGGAGTGGCATTATCTCAGGCCGACCTTAGCCCGCATGCGCAAGAGACATCTGACACAACCACAAACAGTGGAGACTCCTTCAGAAATAAAGAAAAAAAGTCCAGACCAAGATTTTGTTTCAACCAATCAGTTGAGTGCCCTATGACTGTGACTCTTTATACTTAACTGGTTGGTTGAAACAGTTAGTCTAGATTTTTATTTTCTGTCCCCGAATTACTCACCTCTGACCACAAGTAAACAGGAAAACCAGACGTATGAAGAAGGACCACGAATAGGAAGCACACCCACGGACATGGAGCTGTTTTGCAGAGGGGGTTTCAAACCAGCGACCTTATGATCAGAGGCATTGTTTTGCAGAGGGTGGGCTCAAACCAACGACCTTTCGATCAGAAGCACTGTTTTGCAGAGGGTGAGCTGCCTGCACTACACAATAGATTAAAAGACAGACAGACTCACACATTTTATTTCTACATTTTAAAAAAAATCGCAAACCAAGAATCTTCACTCAAAAGCAACTTTTCCATTTAATGTCAGGAAGAAAGGAGGGACTTTTAGCACTACCTTGTAAACCAAAGATCTCCACAGACCATTTCCGGATCATCTAAACACAGTCTGAAGAATGAATCAGGTCTGGCTCAAGTGACGTGAAGTGAAAGCAAAAAAACCCAAAAAGCTTCACCACCTAAGTGTGCTTCCTTCTCATCATCATAACGTCACTTCTCTCATACATACATACATGTTAGACAAGCAGATATCAGTCCATCAAATATCTTGTTCAATCTAACCAGACTAAATTCCCAGAAGTGCCACGCTACAGACACTCCTGTATCAAATAGTTTTTTTCATTACCAGCAACCAAACAGATGACAGCCAACACTACAGCAGTTTAACCCTTTTCACAATGTTCATTGTACTCAGTCATCCTACAGTTTCTCCCCTCAGTCTGTTTACAGGGGAATCTATGGCTTCCACCAAACTTTTACAGACATTATAAATCATCAAGCTTGAAATGTACTTTTTTTCTTGCCAATGTTTTCTGTTAACAAGCAGCAGCAAGTTTACTTATAAAGTAAGCAGGCAAAACTGAAGCAGAACATGGAGTATACAGTAGCATTTATATAATGCGTGTAAAATGAGTTGCATATTGCCACACCAGCAAAATAAAAAAAGCCCTTATTCTCAACCTGTCCACATCCACATGCTGTGTGCCATAAAGACAAACCCACAGACAACAGCCCACCCAAAAACACCACTTTGCAGATGATCAGATTCCCTGAGAGCTGACTGGCTGACCTTAAATGACCTTACCCAGTTCAGATCACGATCTCTCCCTGATCCCTCCATTCACAGAACCTCCGCTTCCTCCCTTTTGGGGGGTAACATATACCCACTCTCCTTTATACTTCCCTGGGAACATCTTTGTCACCCCCAGGGGGAAAAAAGGCAATATGAGACTTTCTGAATCTGAAATAAAATTAGGGGTCATGATTGTTTATGTTCTGCTTCAGAAATAAGGAACAAATGTATTTTTGCATGAGCTATGTGGCTTCAGTTCAGCCGAAGTTGACAGAGACAGTTTGGTAGACAAATTTCTATTTGATTACAGTAGGGTTTCCGAGAACTTTGACATGAAAATCCTGTCACAGTAAAGATAGCACTTGCTCTCTGAAGTAGGTATAATTTTTTACTCAAAGACCCCTTAAGGGATGTGACCTAAAACTCTGGCAATCACAATTATTTTATATTGAGTCACTGGGAAGCTGAGTTGCTGATCAAAAAAAGAAAAAAACAAAGGGCTGTGCCCATTGTAACTGGACAGATCTACATGCACTGCATTGAAGGAACTTCAAAAGGGAAGTGGCTTCAAAGTGGACATCTGTGGTCTGCAGCTAGATACATGAATGCAAGAAACCTGACTTTTTATATGATGTGCGATGTGCTGTGTGTGAACATAAATAATTCTGGGTGTGAACATGTATGAAACACCAACAATCGCAATAAGCATCCCGTACACAGATGCTGTGTTCGTTTTATCGTTCCGTTTGTCTGTTAAATAGAAGCGTGCCCTACCAAACATTGACCAATCCACTTATCCAGGTGAAGCTTCATGTTCAGCCATGGCAAGGTCAACCTAGGGTCACAGAACGAATGGCTAACAGCCATGGTAGGAGAGCAACTAGCTTTGATGACCCTCTAGCTGGAACAAGAACAATGATAGAAGCTGCTGATGATGGAATCAGTCAAGCTCTTCAGATAAGGACAAAGTGAAGATGAGCAATCACGGCACCCCCCCCCCCCCCCAACTCCTCAGTTTTCAGTTTAATTAATGCAACATGAGGATTTTTAACACAAACATGCCTCCTCTCTCCCGCTAGAGACACACTTAAAGAGCGTTTCACCATTCATAAGCCATACACCACAGCCATTCTGGACCTGCCTGGTACTTGGCCAATTCCTGGCAACTTTTCCTTGTTTCTGAAAGCTGAGAGGCCTGGGCCCAGTGCCAGTTTACCTCCACGACAGCCAATCTGCCACACTGGATCCACGGAGAGTTCCCTCTCATTTGCATTTCCCATCTACCACCAGGGTTCCTGAGCAGAGAGCAGGACACCACAATACGCAAAACCAACAGCAACAGCACAGAACTCAACACAAGAACATTGAACAGTTAATAGTAATTAAACCACAATTTACACAAAACATCATCGATTCCCAACAAATATTTTGTTTCATTTATATGCTGGTGAGAGGCACTTATCCTGCTGGCAAAAAAACTACGGGGATCTTCTGTGTGGCCACTGGCCTGTGTGTGATTCCTTTGGATTGGAACTGACAGAAAAATAGCACGCATTACTTTGAATGAGCTTGACTCACTGAGTGAAACCTTCCAACATATGGCTCTTACCAACGATCCTGGGAAGGAGGGGATGGAGAGGGGGAAGTAATTCTAGAACTAGCATCATCACTGCTTCATTGTCTGAGCCAGGTAGGTACCCGGATTTGTGATCAAATAAGACCGTTTTTGATGTTTGAGAAGGTGGTTAACTTATGCTGCATCTGCAAAAAGACATCCAACTGTGTCAACCCATCAATCCATCATCTAACCAATTATCCAGCAGTAGATTGTGGGAATATGCAAGACGTTTTTGACAACAAATATACAGTAGCATACGATGTAACACACCTGACAATGACATGCTTAAAATAACACATCTCCTATGGCACAAAGGCCCCTAGATTTTAAAAACAGTTAAGGATGTGTGCCCTCAAAACCTTGCTTCTCTGGATGGAACCTCAGGATTCTAACCGAAGTTACACAAAACCCGGCAGACCTATTTCTGACTATGATCAGCCAATAAGGGAAGCTTCAACTTTAAACAAATTTAACTAATCTTGATGTGAATGGAATGGACAAGTAATTCGTTTGTTACAGTTTACCTAAAGCAATAAACAATAAAATAGCCCTTTGAACTAGTCCAAAGTCGCCCAAAAGTATCTGACAAAATGAGGCAGCAATAATATTTTCAATTACAACAATGTAAATACATTTAAATGAGAACGCTGCCTATTTTAATTCCTTTGTTATGCATGCCCGGCATGCAGTCTTGTCTCTTGCTGTAACACAATGCTTCTGTTGGGGTGTAACATCGTCACATCGCCATAATTTCCTCTTTGAAGGGAAATTTTTTTGTACCAACCTCACTGTAGTACCAGAGGGACAGGACTTACCAAACGCAGAAAGCGTTTACTTTATTTCATCTTGCAGCTTCCTAAAACATTTTTCGTTTTTCGTCAACTATAATAAAAAATACTGATAGGTGTTCGCTGAAGACATGGTATTTCATATATTAGTTTTTGGAATTTAAATTATCGAGAATAATAATTTCATTTTTATATATATTTAAAAATATGTAATTTATACGCTACATCATCCGATAAGGAGAGCCAGGACTGACATAAGACGAATACGGGTTAATATCTAAACCGCAACAAACTAAGAACACCGATGCGACAGGACAGCGTTCAATATCTTCTATTAAAAAGCTCCTTTATGCACCAATAAATACATTCGGTCCCAGTTGTGGCGCCAACTACTTTATCATATCTATTACATATATAAGGTGGGCTTGCAAACTTGGGGACGTAGCTGACTACCAAACACGTCAGGCGTTGCATGTCCTTGTCCACAGCTTTGGATACGTCTGTCTTAGCGCTTACAAGCGGCATAACCTGTTTGACATAAGAGGGGTGCTGAAAACGCCTGTGTAAACGCAGCCCATCTCTTCTCCGTCCCTGCAAATCAACTCCACATATTCCTAAGAATACAACGCTTCTAGCCAGGAATAAAATTTAAAAACTCGAACGTGTATGAAGATTCAAAATACGTTTCACTGGGCATAAAATACCAAGCTTCTGTCCTCACAAGCAATGCATGAAACACGCCCCCCGCCCCGACCCGCTACGACCAAGCTTACCTTTGGTATTGCTGAATGCGGTGTACCAGGACAGCGATATGAATCCGCACAGACCAAACAATAAGACAGTTAGGAAGGTGCCATTTCGGAGCCTCATCTCCAGACCACCGGGCTCATGACCGAAGCGAACGCGGGATAGCTGCTGCTCCTGCCGCCGCCGCTTACTCTGCGCCGTCTCGCCTTTCTCCGGCAGAACTGGGTTGCGCCTTGCAGGACCGCCGAGCTGTATTTGTTATTGCGCGACGGTAACTCACACATTCGCAGGAATCGTGAACTCGGGGAGGGGTGTACAAAACAGGGGGAAGGGTTTACTGGCAGGCTGTCCTTAAAGAGAAAGGAGGCGAGCATATCGCTGGTGGGCGTCCGTTGCCTAATACAGAGGCCGGAGGCGTTTGCTTATTTTTCATATTCCACATATTTAATTGAAAGCAGACAAATTCGGTGTCCTTGTTAAGCAAGTCGTCCAATTCGTGCATTTCTACAACAAAGGACAAACATAAGGATGATTTGATAAGTTACGAGGCGGTTATGTACAGTAATTTTGGGTAAAAAAAGATACTTTTTAGTAAATATTACATTTTGACAGCGTGGTGTGAACAGAACCGAAACACTGGTTTAATTTGCTGAAAAGCACGAAAATTAAGCAAGACTACACAGATATGATATACGTCTTATAATGCACAATTCTTTTAAGTGCAAGGCTCGTGTAATGTACTTCTGTGGTTCTCTATTCGGCACAATTATGTGTTATTTAAAACTAATAATAAACATTGGGGTAATACGCCTGCTATTCAACAGAGATCCAGACGTAATAAACTATAAAAAGAAAATAAGTTCCCGCAACAGTGCTTTTCATTTATTTTACTGTTTATGGAAACGAATGTCTATAAAATTTCACAGCTCTCTACGTGACGGCGTCTGTTCTCTCGAGATTCAGATAAATGCGGTATAACTTTGCTTTTCTAATTCAGGCATAAAATGAATTATTGCTATAATGACGTTTTAATTAAAGCCAATGTCACCCTTAGTACTTTCCCCGCGTGAAATGATGTACTAGTATTTGCAGTAGTCAAAAGACAGTAACAAATGATCATCAGTTTTTATGCGTCGGTTCAATGGTTTCCTGAGGAAGGTAACGTAAGACAACTGAATAGAATGTGCGTTGTACCGTGATTCTTTATATGATTGTATATAAAAACAGATTTTCGAGTCTAGTTTCGGTTTAGAATAGTCACCCCAAAGTACCAACAATTAACTACTCTGTTTCTTGAAACCCCGCGATTCCAACCAGGTTAGGCATGGATGGATGGATGTTTCCTGAATCATGACGAAGTGCCATAACTCCGTAACCCATTTTCAGAATTCAGCAGCGTGTGTTTTACACGGTTTACATTTTTACAACTTTATATTTTTGTTCTTACCAAACAAATATGGATTTTGATCCAGAACACCGGCCAAACGCGAATTAAACCTATAATGTATTATATCCATATAAAATTCATTCCTGTGCCTTGCAGCACGGAAGTAACTGTATACGCCACAATTAACATTTTATTTTAATATAATTTATGCTTGTGGGCCTTTTGTTAGCTTTTCAAGCGTCTGCTCCACTCGAAAAATCTGAATGAGTTGAGGTATAATAACAGGCCTATTTTTGATTAATGTAATGTAATAATTTTCGTGTAGCAGATTCTGCTGGGTGGAATAGCCTGTATGGTCTTTTCTCATGATCGAGCATAGCAGTCGTTTTAATACAGCAATAAGTTTTGTTTTGGTTTTGTTTTTTTTTCTGCTGTCTCCCAATCAAGGTTGAGATATACTGACTATTCATAATTGGTTTCACGGTACCAGGATAAATTATTCCCCTTCTGGGAGAAATGAAGTTATCGGAATACTGAATATTAATGGTAGGAAATTTAGACTTAGCACAGCTGTTTTATATTTATACGCGCATATTAGCTAAATATAGGCTAATTAGAAACAAAAATTAAAACAACAATTCCCCACAAGGGAATTGTGTAAGTGCATCGGTCGGTTTCAAAAACCTGACGACACTACGAAACTCCTCACTGATATATACAACATTTAGTTTGCCAGTTAACACAAAGGTCGATGACAATTACCGATTTTGTTGTTAGTTGCGAAATTGCGGTTTTAAAACGGCGAGGCAGAGCTTTCATCCATTGCAGAGCAGTTTCACATTCTTCACACGATTAATATCTAATCTTGTGATTTCGCAGGGTCCGTAATCTGATACCTCGGCCCAATGTGCGGAAGGCACTAATGGTGGCGAATAAAACAGAGTTATTCCCTTACAATGTGATGGGTGCATGCATGCTATCATTCTTCAAAGGCTGAAAAATATAGGCCTCCGTGTTTCACTGATTAAACCTATCAGAAATCAGATTTGCATATCAATTTAATTTCTAAATTCGGACGCATAATTGACATCTTGGATATTCAATACAGTCAAAGCATTGTTTTAAAATTACAGCATTATTCAGCGTCCCGGTGGGGCATGTACAGACGGTGCGCAGAATAATGGAAATAGACAATGGAAAAGAAATATGGAACAGGAGCTTAAACATGACATGATTATAGGCTGCTGTCATAAATACGTATTCAGTTTGAATTCCAGTTGCCTGTGTGGGCCACCTGTAAAACCGGTTTGTCGATCAGCATTTTGTTCTGTGAGCTGTCAAAGCAACTTAACCATGTTCCGAAGAGACCACAATGACATGTGCATAGAGTCAGGGGCTTTGCTAGAGATTTTTTGCCCCATGAAGGCATATCATATTGGGCCCCCAAGTCCAGACCAATCCAGCTATGTTTTAGGCCCCCTGTCACTCAGGGGCCCTTAGAGTCCTCCTAACCGGCCCCCCTTACGGCACCCCTGCATAGAGTGCTGGTAGGGGTTCCTATGGAGTTCTAGCCAAGCTACAGGACATGTTGCTAAGTTGGGCCCCCTCAGAAGATGGTCTTTGTCATGTAATGTCACAAAGTGGCACGTACAAAGGGGAACAGTATTAACAATCGTAGCAGCACACACCAAACATGGACAAACCCTTGACTTCATTCAGAACAATTCATACCTAAAGACCTAAATACATAATGATTTAGTAAAGAGCATGAAGCCTGCATCCATGCACAATGGAAAAAGGAATGTGGTGCAGATCAGTCATTGTTTGTAATTTTCCTTGATCCAAACAGGTTTACGTTTCTAGAAAACGAAAGGATGCCTTCAACCCTCAATATATGATGCCAACAGATCAACATGATCCTTAATTATTTCAGTTCTATTATGATTAGTTGTTATTTCACTTTACATTCATCATGAAGTCTTAACTAACGGTAGTTTTCTTAAGGTTAACGAAACGTCCGCGTTTATGGAGTAACCCTGCCATCTAACGGAGAAGAAATGTTACTTATCGCACATTTTGTATTGCGTGACGAATTCTAGACAGACCGAAGAGGAAGAAAACACGCAGACCACAGTTCCACAATGACTTGAAAAGCTAAATTTTGTATGATTGGCAGAATAAATTAACACAGAGTAACAACTACTTATTTACGTTTTAGCGTTAATATACACATATAACGGAAATGTTAGTTTGTGCGAATACTTGTTAGGTCCCATTAGAAGCTACCATGGCTAACCCACTTTACTGATACATCACGAAGTTTTACATGTGTCCCTTCGATGTACCTTTCAGTGGAACAAATCAGTCATGTGTCAGTATGACTCGTACGTATATGGCGAGTGAAGAAACTTCGAGATCTTTCTCGTGCCTTTGTAATGCTAAAATGATGTAACAAGGAAATCAGACGAATTAGTCACAAGACCTGAGTCACCGTCAGCTGACCGAGGGGTCGCCTAGGGGATCAGGGCGGGAAATTAAAAATGACCTTAACGTTTTTAAAAGAGGGTAACTGCGGTGTTTAGGAAGTGACGTTGCAAAAATCAGACATGACGTTATGTCGATATTAAATGTGACATAGCTGTTCGTTTACTTGGTCGTTCAGTAACAATTAGGCCTCCATTGGGTTTAAGTTACCTTTCCTCTTAATTTGTTGCTCTGACCTTGTAAATTCCTTTACTTTGCCAGTGAAATGTGTTAATTACTTTAGTTCATGCCGGGATATTGTAGTATATAGTAACAGATTTTTAAAATAAGAATTATAAATTGGCAGATTGGTGGCTCAGTGGGAAGTACTGCAGCCTCAACGCTCCAGTATTGGGAGTCTGAGTTTACATGTTCTCATTGATATATTGTGTGGATTTTCACCAAATTCATATGACTAGATGAACTGGTGTCACTACATTGCCTATAGGGTGTGACTATGTATGCCCACTTCTGGATTCGTCAAACATGTTATTCAATACAACACCCAGAATGACAAGAATGTTCAAGTTGATACACTCAGAAAAACTAGAGTAGCAATTTGTACTTTTGCTTGTCACCCCAGTGTACCCAGTGTACAGTCTGCAAATTTACTCTAGCTGTAGGTAAATGTACATTTTAAGCTACCGAAATGGAAGCTGACGAACATTTTTGTACCATTGGGGGTACATTAATGCTGTTTGTACCTTGGGGATGTTCCTCAGAGTCCATTTCAGTAGCTCAAATTACACTAAAAGGTACATTGCTGGCAAAAAATGAGGCAAACAGAGCCTCAGTTTCTATTTGTACTTTTTTATTTGAAGAAATACAAGTGCAACAGTCTAAGTAGGAAGCAACTATGTAACACAATATTATACATCTAGTGCATATATGAGTATGAAATGGCTTTTCCCTCATTTTTCTTAAGAAAACTCAACCTTTTTGGCAAGCTGACAGCCTTTTGCAGTGTGCTGCATCAATTCTGTTCCATTCATATCTGACTGCTTCCCACAGCTGGTTGTTGCTCCTAAATTTTCTGCCAACAAGTCTGGCCTTGATATGCACCCATAAATTCTCTATGGGGTTCAGATCTGGTGACGGACCAGGCCAAAACATCACTGTCAGTGAATGCTGCTCCAACCATGACTTTGTTGTTTTTGCTGTGTGCTAGTACATTACCTTGTTGGAAAATGGCGTCTTGTCTGTCATTTCCACTACACAATGTGTTTAAGCTAGGAAGCAACCCTCTCTGTAATTTCTTTTGCTGCTCCTTTGCATTAATGGACTTTTCACATCGCACCAGCTCACCAATACCAGATGCAGAAAACACCCCCATACCATTATCCCACCTCTGCCATGTTCCACAGCGGTGGACAAGCGATCTGGGTTGAATTTCTCACTTGACCTACGAAGAAAGTGTTCAGGAGCATCAGTAAACAGAACGTTACTCATCTCTCCAGAGAACAGGAAACCACTGAGAATCATGGGGACCGTAACCTAGCAGAAATTTGAGTCTGTCTGCCACATTATTTGTGGACAGCAATGGTTTCCTTGCACACATTGATGATGAAAAACCAGCTTCCTTGAGCCGTCTGGTAATTCTTTGTGAAACAGCCTTATTTTGCGCATTTCTGAATTCCTGTGCTAATTTCGTGAGAGGCTTCTTACGATTCTTCAGAACAGTCATTTTCAGCTGTCTCTCATCTCGACTTGTTGTCACTTAAGTCCTCCAGAAGCTGCTTTCTGTGCCACAGATCCTGTCCCTTGAAATGTGTGACCAATTCTCAGAATAGTAGACAGTGAAATCTGGATATCCTCAGACTTCAGTCAGACATGAATGGACCAGCACCGAGACAGCACACTGTGAAAGGCTGTCAGACAGCTTGCCCAAATGGCTGAGTTTTCTAAAGCAAAACAAGAGAAAAGCCACCCCCTTCTAAATTGCACGCTGGCTACAGACAATGCATACAATATTGTGAAACACTGTTACTTATTTCACCTGTATTTTAAACAAGAGAGCAGTGTACATTTACCTACAGCTAGGGTACAACTGGTAGACCCACAACTGGGATACAGCCCCAGTGACAAGCAAAGGTATAAACTGGTACTCTTTTTTTCTTATACTGTAGTTGTGTCTCTTAGAAACACGTAAAATCAAGATATATTTGGATTTAACATAAGATAAAAATATCATGCACTTAATCATACACAGATATAACTTGGCATACAGTCTAGCCTGTGCCCTTGCCTTGCACCCAATGCCAATACAGACAGGCTCCAGGTTTTACCATCCCTGACCAGGATAAATGGTTGTAAGATGGATGGATGTATGCACTCAGAAAAAAAGGGTAAAAATGTATACCTTTGCTTGTCACTTGGGCTGTACCCTCAAGGGGCTGCCTATTGTACCCTTAGCTGTAAGTAATTGTACCTTTTAAGGTCCAGAAATGGACTCTTAGGAATATTTCTGTACCATTGATAGTACATTAATGCTGTTTGTACCTTTGGGATGTTCCTCGGAGTCCGTTTCTGTACCTAAAAGCTTCAATCACAAGAATACCTGTGACAAGCAAAGGTACAATTTTTTACCCCTTTTTTTCTTAGTGTGTATAAATAATAAAACAAACGCATACAGCAAAACGCATTATACTACGATATTAAAAGCGTTTTTACTATGTTAAGATAATATTAATAGGTAATATTGTTTTAATAACTGGCACACGGTGATTTCATAAAGGGATTTTCCCGTTGAAAAACTGCTATGTCATTACCCACTTTCCATAACAGCAGCGCAGAGATCGCCTGCGCCGGTAGGTGCAACAAAACACAAAACAAACGTCCCGAGTCATGACGGGTGACGTTCGCCCCTCTGATTGGACCATCCGGCTGTATATACTTGACAGGGAACTGCTCAGAAGACATTTTAGTCCAAATTTCGTCTGCGCAATAGCCAGCTGTACCGGTAAGGATCGGAGAAGAGCACCATGTCGATGACAGTGAAAGCTTACCTGCTTGGAAAGGAAGACATTCAGAAGGAAATTCGCCGCTTCACGATTCCTGAAGACGCATCGAGCAGCTTCGTTTATCTCACGCAGAAGATAACCGATATTTTCCAGAGCCTTCGCAATGCCACCTTTCAGACCTACTATAAAGGTACGAAACAAGTTTATTTAGTGTCATGTGAGAAGTAGGTTTTTTGAGTTGTGTCGCAGTCTACTTCATATAGAAATATAGTTGTTAAATTGTAACGAAGTATGTCACGTAACTGTGTAACTTTGACGCTCCCTTGCGGTTGTGTCATGAAGGTAGGGTAAACAAATATGGCGCATTCGTCATGTTTCTACAAGTTTTTATAGAACATTAATTATCCATTGGCTTTTTGTTTACTACGATTTGCGCATAATGTAATAATGAGGTAGAAATGGCTATTTTTGTAAACCCATCTTCTGAACGAGTACATAACTTCCATAACAATAAATTATATTTTCAAGATCTACATGAACATTCGACCTACAGATTTTGTGTATTTTTTAATATTGATATGTTTGACTTTTGTAATTTTTATTCCACTATCAAATCAGTCTAATCCTACTATATTAGAAAAAGTATACCTGCTGCCTTTAAAACACTGTTCGATTTATTTACTGACTATAAATAAAACTAGAAAGCTCATTTAGACGAGCTTGGCACCATGTAGACTCTTAGCATAGCACTGTTCTGTATTGTAACTGTTTTGATAGCCTAGCTTCGTTGCTAGATTGGTATTGGTTATCAGGTATTCTCTTAACACTGATGGGTTCAAAACGTGAAAGGAAGTACAAGATCATAGAATGCTCTATGTACCAAACTACAGTTCTTTAATTCATGGCACCTTGTTTTCTCAGATGAGGACGGAGATATGATTGCTTTCTCCTCCGATGAGGAACTCATCATGGGACTGTCCTGCATGAAGGACAAAACCTTCCTTCTCTATATCAAAGGTGAGTTTACTTTTACATTAAAGTTCTGGATACAAATCCACGATTCAGGCCACATTCGCTAACGAAGGCGATGCTATGCACTGTTTAGTGTCAGGTCATAACAAACAGACATGCTCACACAGATATGCAGGTCCCACTAATGGCAAGTGGGTTCTGACATGCTTGATTGCATTTGATTTTACTTTTCCTCTTCAGAAAAGAAGGAACACAAGCGAGAGCAGGTCCCCACCGGAGCCCAGGCTCCCAGTGATCCGACCAATAGAGCACTTCCACCACATGCGATGGTGCACCCCAATGTGACATGCGATGGCTGCGATGGTGCAGTGGTTGGAACACGCTTTAAGTGCACCGTGTGCCCCGACTATGATCTCTGTGCCCCCTGCCAGGCCAAGGGGCTTCATAAGGAGCATGCCCTGCTACCCATCTTGCACCCTCTCTACAACATATTTGAGGTGAGCTCTTGTTAATGTACATAAATTGCATTAATGGCCCTTTGGCCACTAGGGGGCACTCGACTTTCTCGTATTTAAGTGTTAAACCTTGGGCTGTTTTCTCTGCTATCTCCTGCAGTGTATTCCTCGTGGGAAGTGGCTGCGCAAGATGAGGCATGGCTACCCTTACTGCATGTGGGCAGGAACCCAGGCACAGAACCAGGGTCAGTTCCAGCCAGGCTCCTCTGGACAGCAGCCGGTCTCTCATTCCACCCAGAAAGCCCAGGGGGGTGACCAGCCTGGTAAACCAGCCTGTTCCTCTAAAATGCAACATGACCTTAATCTTACTTTATACGCTTGTTAATCAAAGGTCTATACACAAAGGAATATAAATGTCTTAATTCACATACTTAAATATTTATACGGTAATTAGCTATTACATAAAACATCATGATTTGACTGAACACGTCACGGTCACATTTAAACACCACACCCAGCCTTTCCTATGGCCAAGCATATCCCTTCTGCTGGTTCTGTACCCCATCCATCCTATTCCCACACACATCCATTCAGTGTCCCACCTCTCCTCGTCCTTCTAGGGGATGCTTCCAGCCAGGCCAATGTGGAGTACCTGAAGGACATTGGACAAAGTGTGGCTGCCATGCTGAGTCCTTTGGGTGGGCTTTCTTGTCTCTCTTCTTGCTGCTGGTGGTGGGTTGCAGGCCCTCTAAACCCAGTGGGCATTTCCAATTTGTTTTCGCAGGCATTGATGTGGATGTCGATGTGGAGCATGATGGCAAACGGACCAAAGTGACCCCAACTCCACCGGGCTCTGGGGGTCCCTCCAGCCTGCAATCCACCAAGTCGAAGGACAGCTGGCAAGAGGGGGAACCAAAGAGAGCCAACAGCTTGCAGGATGACAAGGTAAACAAGGTAAACTTTTTCACTTCGGAATACAAGTTCCAGGGTTTATGACCCAGGAGTCCACTGAACTTGATGTGGTGGTGTGTGTGTGTGTGTGTGAAACTACATTCACTGTGTAAGATGGTGCTCTACAACTTGGTTCTTGGGGACCCCCAGGCAGCAGGGACACTGCTAAAGACTTTGGGCCCCATAAAAGCATATCATATTGGGCCCTTGGAATCGTCCTGGCTTACCCCTCCTTTCAGCGTTCCTGCCAAGCGGTCTGTTTATGCTGGGGGGGGTGGACATAAACAAGGACCGTCTGAAGGTCCCTTAGGACCTGGTTGGGAAACACTGCTGTAGAAGATGAGACATTATAGGAGCCATAACTGTGTTCAAGAGCCGCTTATTCCTCACTTTTGTCCACAGGAATGCAAGGACCAGGGCAAAGATGAAGAGTGGACCCATCTCAGTTCCAAAGAAGTGGATCCGTCCACAGGGGAGCTGCAGTCACTGAGGATGCAGCCTGACAGTCCGGAGTTCTCTGCTGCCTCTGCACAGGCTTCTGTCAGCATGAGAGAGGCAGCACTATACCCCCATTTGCCTCAAGGTACGGATTTTACATGTACTGTATGTACAATGCTGTACATTTACAGATGAACTTGAAGTGTGTAGAATACGCGAACAAAGTATCCCACTTGCTTTGCAGTTCAGGATGGTGGTAAGACATACTAAGCTGGTCTCGTGTTCTCCATGCAGATGCTGATCCACGTCTAGTCGAGTCCCTGGCTCAGATGCTGTCCATGGGCTTCACTGACGAGGGTGGCTGGCTCACTCAGCTCCTTCACACCAAGAATTACGATATCGGAGCTGTACTGGATGCCATCCAGTACTCCAAAAACAAAGGCCCCAAGAAGTAACTCCAGGGCACTTAAACCAATTAACAGCAGTTGATTCTTCTGCCACTTGTCTACGTAGAAATGATTTCTGCTTCTGTCGACTTAATATAACCTCAGTCTTGCACAAGTTATATAATCTTGTAGCTGCATATAAAGGGTCCATGGCAAGAGATTAACGAGCCTTACTATAGAGATGGCAAAAGTCCTTTAAAGCGGGTCTTCTGATTTAATGAGATTTTATTCATTTTGATGGTTAGTTTCATATTGCTATAAATGACAGACGTACGATGAGTTGGGTCTTAGAATGGTTAATAGTCAATGAAACGATCATGCCAGGCTTTGGGTTTCTGGTGACTATGAAGGATGTTTGCTAAAGTCTTTTTATATGACAATCATTAAATGCAAAATCTTTGTCCTTCCTCTTAATAAATAAATAGCATATGAAGCAATAAGGTCTCTTTATTTCTGTTAAATCAATACCCTATTTTAAAAGTCCTTAGAGGTGCTCAATACATACCCATCCTTGGAAATAACAGGCTAGGTACAAATACTTGGGCCAGTGGATGCGGGAAGCTAAAATGTGTCGTCAAAGTCATCTTCTGTTTGGAAAAGCGAGTGGAGCACCCCAGCCCTCCTGCTTCCTGTCTGTGGGGCAGATATGTCTGCAAGACCCCTGGTAGCAAAACTCCCGCTGTCACTGCCCAATGCACGGCTGAGATCATGTCCCACAGCTGCTTGGGCCGAAACCACCCTGGAACTGCCCTCCATGACAATAGCCCCGGCCTTGTCGGAGCAGCTGTCCTCCTGTACATCACTGCTTTCCTTTGCCTCTTCACTATCACAGGATTGAGTCAGGAACCTGGCCCACTTGGAGGTCTTCTGTCCCGCTCTTTCACTAGCTACAAGGTGGGGAGGAGGCTCCGCTACAAAATACTGCCTGCTAGAAGCTGAAGCTTCAGCCATAGGAAGTGTCGTGTTTGTAGTTGAATCTCTTGGAGAAACTTTCCCTGATCCCCTTCGGTCACTCTGGAGATCTTGGTCCAGCTCCCTCTGTAAGATAGGACATGAATAATACTAATTTCTGCTGTAGTGCACCACAAATCCATGGCAAAAATAAAGCTGCATACCCCATGAAAGTGACTATCACGAGTGTGATTAGTTCTAACCATAGTACTGTTGGCACATGGTACATCCTGTTTGTGTTTCAGCGGAGCTCCTAAGTATCTGTGACTAAGCTAATGATTGACTTAAATTTCACAGATAAACTTGTTACATCAAATGCATTATATTACTACATTTTTCTCTCTTCAAACCACTGCCGCCATAATCATTTTATTATCGTTGACAATTTTAGCTCGTGAATAGACTCCATCAATAAACGTCACTCACTAAAAGTTTGACTCAAATATTGGTCTATTTGTTTCGCACAAATAAATGGGCAAATAAGGGGAACTTGTTCTAAATGTTTTCCATTATATATTCTTCATCAATATTAAATTCAGCTCACAGTGAGCAGAGTTGTTCATTTTAAATCTCCTGTCAGTTTTTCATTGGGATCGGGCATCACTGAACGTATTCCATAAGACAGATAAAACAAAGAACAGTACATAGCCACCACAATTAGTTCTGAAAAGCACCGGACTAAAGAACATAGTTCTGAAGCAGATCATTAAATAATTAAATGCAGGCTCTTTACCTTTGGCTGCTTGGCTCTCTTCCGAGGATGGTGAACTTCTCTGGGGTCAAAATGGGGCGACTGCCCAAAAGGTGAGCTCCATCCTCTCTGATGTTTCCTAATGGTCATCATTACCCAGTTACACCAGCAAACTGGGCCTTTATTAACATAGGGGCTTTTCCCATACACACATAAAACCCATACCTGCATTGTCCTATTAACTCAGCTCATAGTTTCATGCAAACATAATTAAAAGAATATATTTTTTTCATCATTTTAGATCAGCTGCAAAAATATGAATGCAAGTCTGTTCTGAGCACAAATACCCTGCCCATTCTCAAAGTACCATTCAAAACCCAGCTGAGTAATTTCTCATACGTTTCAAACAAAACATGCAAATACCTAGAGTTAGTTTTGTATGCATTTCTGAAGATTGTGAAGTCTTCTCTGTCAGTGTAAACGTTCTCTTCCTCTTCTGGTTCCTCCTGTAACACCCTGTCAACCTTACTCTCCAGGTATTTGCTCCAGCAGCTGGTCTTAACTCCGTCTACCTGAGCCAGTGCACACACGCACATAACTGCCTGAAGAACAGCACTAGTCCACCTCATCTATACACAAAGCATTAGTTGTATGCAATAAAAAAAATCCTTATCGACACACAATGACCAACACAATTAATAAAACTATGGTTAATAATTTTATGCCATACTGAAACGTATGTTTTGTTGCAATCACTATCACCTTCCCAGAATACCCAGTGCTCCCAACTCAACTCACCAGCTGATCCACACCATTTATGGGTTCATCTGCTGACTTCCTTGTTTCACTGGCCTCCAGCTTCCTTTAAAAGAGACACAGAGACATTAGTCCCCGCTCTCTGAAGGTAGAGACATTGCGGCACTAAGTATTAAGTAATTTGGGACATGGAAGCCATTTAAGGAAGTGCTCTATATTAAACAATTATTATACAAATTTATGAATGTGACTGGAAGTGAAACGTCAGCATGCAGGCAACGGAATTCTGATTCTGGAACTGGGCAAAATGACAGTTCTTCATTATTTAGGTTTGCTAATGTACAAATTAATTCCAACAGTTGAATCCCAGTTCACATTCGTCTTCCAAACCGGACTGTAAACATTCCACATAGGTTATTAATTCAGGTTAGTCTGGTCCACTGACCCTCCATCTTACATTTAACTAGAGCAACAGAGACGGAGGATTTAGCGTGACGGCGAGCCCAGAAAGATCACAGACAACACAGCCATGCAAAATGCATGGTTACCGTGGCAACGAGGCCCGCTCGCCCTCAGCTTGCAGGACCTCTCCTCGTAGGGCATTGAGCTTCTGCACGTGGCGACGGCAGTCAGCCCCGGAGCCCTGCCCATACACCTGCAGAGGTCCCCGTGTCAGTGTACGCAGCATGCTCGCTAAATGCACATGCAAAACTAGTTATAAAGGTACGATGCCTGATATTTTTAATTACCAACCACGGGAACATTTATAATATACTAGATTTTTCTTAGTATCATTATCAGCTTGAATTGGCTGGCAAGCCTAAAATAAATAATTGAAACACTAAAGAAAGATATACGGTCTGTAAGAAAGGGTCATTTCCAAGATATACCATGGGCAAGTCTGCGTGCTTATCCTATTTTACAGAGGTTAACCTATCACCTAATTCTTTATGTCTGAAGCTACTGACGCCAGAGACACACCAATGCTAGGCTAGGTGTAACAGTCGGATCTAGGTGTCGATTTTCAGTTAAATTTTAAACACTTTAAATGGACCAACCGCTGATTAAATAAACAAAATGTTCCTTCGCCTTTGTGAAGCTCACTGCGTAGTTTTTGAGTTTCAATAGAAAATTTAACGTGAAAACGTTAATAGTTATTCCAGTGTACAGGTCTCTAACTAGTGCCAATGAAACATACTTGATTTTAGATGAAAGTGGGAAGAGGACTGTAACCGTAATCCATTGGTCTTCAATCAACGTACCTTTAGAAGTGACTGCTTTTCTCCACACATTTTACAGTTCCATTTTTTACTCTTTTTAACCTAAAATCAAAATTTAAAACGTTTACAATCTGCAAAGTAAAAGGCTTCATAAACTTAATCATAAGGTCAATGAAGAACAGACACTAGCTGTCGTATTTCAACGATATTTCAGTGCACATTTGCCATATCGCTTTTAACTTAAGTAACAAATATACACTTCGGTTAACAGCGGTAAGAGATTTAGTATAACGTTTGGTCTTAAAACTGGTTTTTTTTTTTTATAAACAGAGACGTGTCTGGCGCCCCTTTTAAAGACTTTCTGCGTGTTTTCGCCGCTGCCAGCTTGCATTGTTGACATTAAGTAGTAGCCTACCTGATGCACCTGAAAAGTTTGGCACGAAAAGCATCTCAGCACATTAAATTCTTGTCCCATCTTTAATACGAAAATATCTGATAAAGTATTCAAGGTAATTATTTATTTTGTATTCACGCCTAATTCAACACGTGAATACAACAAGCTAACCTACACGCTTCTCCGTCCCGGCCAAATGTTTTGAAAATGGCGGACAGTCGCGCCAAGTGCGCTCTCAAATAACGCTAGCGCCCCCTGGTGTACACGCGCACCACTTATCTCGTCAATCCAGCAGCTCTCAGTCCTGTTCCCGCCACCCCTGTCAGAATGTTTGCATTCCAATCCTACCATATGAAGCTTATATGGTCCATAATAGGCTAATAATCAATGTTGCAGGTTGAAGGCAGTGTGGGTTGGAAAGAAAAGGTTCTGGCAGGGGGCCCCTCCAAAAACAGGATTGGGAACCACTGCATCAAAATCAGTCCACCCATCCATGATTTGTGACCCCGAAGCATCTTGATGATCCTGGAGCCTATTCCCGAATGCACAGGGAACTCCCTGGACAGGACGCCAGACCATGGCAGGACGTACTCACAGTCACACATTAAGAGATGGCAATTTTACTTAACTGCATGTTTTTAGACTGCATGAAGAAACCAGCACACTCGCAAAGGGAATTCCACACACACCAAGCCAGATATGATAATATTATGATTGCCTCATACTGTTTTTAAGCAATAACCTATAAATATTTTTTATTGAAATTCATATCTTAGGATCACCCAGCTAGGCTAATACTTGTGTAGAATATATAATCTTATTAATAATTAAAAATTATTCAACAACCTTACAACTCACACATGAAGCAGGCTTATTTAGTATTTGTATTTATTATATATCAAAGATGTACAGTACATATTGATCAACAACATTTAAAAAAACTCAAAAATTAGCATGAAGTAAGAAATGGTAAATAAATAGTGACTCAGTAATGGACAAAGGTGAAGAATATGCCGTGTAATAAGAGGGCACAGAACCAAGATTAATTCAACAATGAAAGAAGTTTTCACTGACGACATGGTGAGCTTTGGCTGAAAGGTGTTATAATCAAATTTTTTCCCCATTAGTGTCTTTTACATTACAGCAACAAGCCTGCAGCAAATAAATATTGAATATCAGTATAATAACTAATCAATCCTTGCAAGGACATCTATTTTTGTGTAGCAGACAATAAGCTGTACAATAAGGCAGTTTACAAAGGATGCCAGTCAACATTAGCCAGTAGCACAGAACCGAATGCCCTACATATCAAGGAAAAAAAAAAAAAAAACCACAAACTCCCTTGGCAGCCATCACAACACTGCTAATGTCCTGAATGAATGGTTTGCTGGGGAAACCTCTCCCTTGGGCTCCCCCTACCCAAGTCCTTCAAATTGTGAGAATCCCTAGAATGAGGGAAGCCTATGAAGTCTACTGTTGGCCAACTAGAAGCCTCTCATAACTTGCGGGAGAGAAACACTGGATTAACGATAACTCCAATTGTATATATTTGAGAAAAACTGACCGCAGAATCTGATGTGAGGATGCATGCAGGCAGAGGAGGATTGGATCTGGTGAGGTTACGGCGATTCCAGTATCCACATCCATTTTCATACACGTTTTACATGTCATACATGCGACCTTTTCTGAAACAAGGCAGACTTGGGGAACCACAAAACCCACACCTGTCTGACCCTACCTGTTCACCCAAACTGTCACATCTATACACATCCTTTTAAACACATCCAATTCCTGAAGCAAACTGAAAACAATACTCAGAGGTAAGAGGCAATCACTACATCTTTTCTAGACATAATGGCATTGCAATAATACAGATAACAGTTAACCATATTAGATTATGATATGCAGCAAACAGCTAGAACTTACTTATTATAAACCAATCTGATTTGGCTGAAATTTTAAACGAATCCATAGGCAACAAATTACTGTAAAAAAATATAAGGTAAACTGGAGAGAGAGTAGTTAAAGCAAACATTCCATGGTATTTCGTCTGTCTGGGTTCTCACAGGAAGTAGATGTCTCATGGTTTTTTGGTTGAAAATTCACTCCAGTTATACTGGATTTAACACTGAACGGGAGTCAAGTAAATAACGGAGTATTGTTACCTCGACTTTAACACTACAGGGAATAAAGATCAGGCTCAAGAAAAGTAACACTGGGATTGAGACTGAAACAAAACTTACAGGGTGGCGCCAATTATAACCCAACGAGGAAAACGGCAAAATCTACAGAGTAACCTGTTAACTGGTGTTATGGGTGAACGCCTTGTCTATACAACCTGCCGTGTTCATTCACATCAGGAGGTAGTTAGGAGCTGCAGATTAAGCTTCAGTAAATGTTCAAACTTACTTGGTAAATGCAACTTTCCAGCACGTTCTTCCTGCCTTATTCTATTTTAAGTAATTAACTGACAAAATCATAAAAGCTCTTCAGGGTACTTGGGGTTTTCTTTCAGACATGCATTTCTTGCATTGTGTTAATACCATGTTCACAGATCGACGTTACTGGATGCATCCCTCCTAAAACTTTTAGGGTCAATGAAATTGATTTACGATTGTATTTGATTGGTAAGAAGCAAGAAATATGAACAAAGCTAACACAGAAGCATATTCTACTTTCTTTTTAAAATTAAACTGACCCCTAATAAAATCCGCTGTACATAATATTGGGAGCTGTGTTCACATGTTTGTTCTGGCCTGTAATGAATTTATATTTTGGTAGATACAATACAGGTATGTGTATAATAAGCCAAGACACGCAAAAGTGGAAAGTGTCTAAGAGGTTGAGAAGCAGCGTCAGGGAGGTGAGCAGGTGCTAAGACCAAGCGGGCGAGAAAGCGAGTCGAGGTGCAGAGAAGCGTGCTGCAGGATGCGACTCAGCTTAATGGCAGCGAAAAATCGTGCTCACTAGACGAGCTGACCTGCCTCTCGATAGCCCTCTGGGCCTGGCATGCTGCCACTCTGGCCCGCAGGTCATACTTCTTCTCGAAGTAGTCCACCAAAGCAGGCTCCGTGAGCAGAGAGGCCAGCACCTGTTCAAACGTAATGGACCAGTCTCCATCTGGGCAGCTGCCCCGGTACTGGTCCCCACAGCCGATCAGCACGGTGTCATCTGCGATGTCCTCACACTGCAGCGAGCCCGCACTCACCAAGGAGTAGGACGACACAGACGTGTCATCTTTTACCTCCTCCTCGGAGCTGGGGAGGAGAGTGACATCCAGCTGGGCCTCGGCTAAGGCCTTCGTGACCTGGGCCTCTCTTGAGCTGCTCTCCCCAGCAAACTCCTCCTTTCCTGGCTGAGGCACGTTGGAGACGGGGCTGGTGGTGCACTGGCCTTCGGACCTTTTGGCTCCGTTGTTTGTGAACTTTTTCCCAACCTCACCGATGCGTAACAGCAAGCTGGCTACTGTGGCAATTGCATGATACAACTCCTGCTCCAGTGGGTCTTCACTAAACATATTGTAGAGGGTTTTACACAGCTCAATAAACTGCTCCTGTAGACAGTTAAACACACAAGCACAGGGAAAGTTAGTAGGTGATGTAATCTTTGACCATTCCAGAAAGGTTACTAAAATGCAAATGCAAGACAATTGGCCTTTGAGTTTTCCCTGATGTCTCCAAAGATGGCAGACCTGTCACACTGCACATCATGCTCACCAGTGAGTGAGCTGTAATTTCACTATGACAAACTAATTTTATAACCATAAAATTATGGCCAGGATTCAATACGGCCGTAATGATTTTCCAGTACTGCGAGAGGTAGTGAAACATTGGGATTTGACCTGCAGATAAACTGGATAAACAATCCAACGAAAAAATATCTTTTGATCATGTAGCATTTAGAGAGGATAAAAACTGCTTATTAAGCACTGGATGTATCAAATTCATGATTTTTCCAAAAACACAGTAACAATAAAAACATGATATTGCAATCCTTTGTTAACATACCAGTGTTTCTCAAATTCTTTAGTTACAAATGATTCTTAATTGTAATTAACATGCATGATTCGTTTGTTAATTTTAGTCGTCCCTTGAATATGGACATTGTCCAACACATACTGCTTAAAGCCACATCATAAATGTTTTCACATTTGGAATAAAATGCTAAACTGCTAAAATCAGTTGGAAATGCATTAATTAATGCATGAATAATTTTTTTTCCTCATGAGAAAATTTCATTATATTATGCCCTATAATACATAAAATAAACGGCAATTCTTACCCAACAGGTCATCTCTACTGGTGGTTGAGGCCATCTCCACTTACCTGGTTCATCCTGGGCAGGTCTTTGATGGAGTCCTTTTTGGTTTCCTTCTCTCTGGCCCACATCCTCAGGTAATACTTATAATCCTTCACCATCTCCTCTATAAAGATATCCATGTCAAGATAGTCGTGCCCTCAGGAGCACCACTTACGTAAAAGCTGGCTCTCCAGACGCAGCAGGAAAGCAAAATCAGCCCAAAATATGTAATAAAGGAGGGTGTCACCAGCACGTACCTTTCTTATCCTCCGGACTCCCGGCCATCTCGCCAGTCTCTGCAGATTTCACCACCTCTCCTGAAAACAGGAAGCAGGAGTCTCAAATTGACAGAAAATCTGAGGGCTACAGGGTGGAAGTGACCTTCGAGGTGAGGGAAGGAGGAGCTCTGCGTTAGGAGGGAGAACAAAGGCAAACAGCAGGCAGCCACAGCAAAAACGGAGAATGACATGGAAAGATGAACCTGACTGAGGCTAGTCCAACGGAGAGTGCGGAAACGGTAAGAATGAACAAAACCAAAAGAGGTGGTTGATGAAGGGGGTTTTATTAGGAAGGAGAGGTTATGTGGACCACTGAGGAGGTAGCAGAGTAGAAAAGTCGGAAAGACAAACCTGATTTCACCTCCTGCAGCAGAAAGTCCAGATCTGACAGGTAAGGAGAATCTGGAGGCATGAGAAAGCAGAAGACAGAGAGGCACAGAAACGAAAGTGAGGCTGAGACAGAGGATGCATATGGGAACAAAGGGAAGCCATAGGAAGGTGACAGCCAACCACATGGTAGGTGAGGAAGGCAGAGAACATGTTACTGATTAGTGGAAATGGACTCTCGCATGCACTGAAAACACACTGAGGATGACTGGGGGACTGTACTGATAGACCATAAAAGCCGGTTCCATCTGCACCAACTACTTTTAAATCTATGTCGAGCACATATGCAATAAGTGAACCTGTGTGTGTGTGTGTGTGTGTGTGTGAGAGGGAGAGAGAAAGAGAAACAGCACAGACCTTGTGGAGTGACGTCATCAGTGAAGAACTGTGTGGCCTCCAGGGCAGACTCGGCCTCTTCTGGGCAGAGTGCTGTAATAGCAACAAAAGTCAGCAACCTCCAACACAGACACGCAACAAGAGTCAGCAACCTCCAACACAGACACGCAACAAGAGTCAGCAACCTCCAACACAGACACGCAACAAGAGTCAGCAACCTCCAACACAGACACGCAACAAGCGTCAGCAACCTCCAACACAGACACGCAACAAGCGTCAGCAACCTCCAACACAGACACGCAACAAGAGTCAGCAACCTCCAACACAGACACGCAACAAGAGTCAGCTACTTCCAACATAGACACAGACACACATATTTGAAAAGTAATTTGCATAATAATAGCATCAACTGAATCTTGTGGTTTTGCTTTTTGGCCATCACTTGGTTGGCTGTCTGGTGAGTAAATACGATGGCCCGTTCACCGATTATCTAAGACTCACCAGGAGGAAGGTGCATTTTGTAGAGCAGCTTCAGCTTCTCAGTCATGTCTCCATGGTACATCCCACCTAAGACAAGGTAGGTTTGATGATTTAAATGATATAGTCTTCAAAACCCAACACAGTTTGTAAAAATCTTCACAGTATGCTTTATGGAATTCACTAAAGCCGAAGTCTGACATATAAAGGCATGTAACATGGTTATACAGGCTCTGAAACGCCTCTTACTCAAGCCAGTAATAAACTCTTTGAAGTTGATGAGGCCATCTTTGTTTTGGTCAAGGAGTCGAAAGAGACGAACGGCCAGCGTCGACGTGTGAGCGCCACAGGTCCAGGGTCCCAGGGCGGTGAACAGCTGGCTGAACTGACCGCGGTCGATGCGGTACTGCTCCAGGTAGGCCAGGCTGGGGTCGTGGCGCTCCGCTGCCGTGGTGCTCGCCCCCCAGTAACAGCTGAGGATATGCTTCGTCTGCGAGTACGCATGCGTGTGCATGCACACAGGCAAGTATGGCAGAAAGTCATCAGCACACAGACACAAAATGGAGATTCAAATACTAAAAACATGCCCAATGACTGCCCTATGCAGGCAACTGTAAAACAGGAGTATATACACAAGCATTACAAGTTAAACTTATGCAAGACTAAAAGACTTTGGCGTTGAGATATTCAAATCTTTGTGGGAACATTTGGTGCCCATAGTGTAAGTAATGTCTGCCTGACAGACAGACAGACAGACAGACACAGACAGACCTGTTTGAAAGTCTTAGGTAGCCAAAGAAAATTACTTTTACTGTTGGTGTAAAACTGTGCTATTATGCCTGTCAAAGTGTGTCAGCTTAGCCATTTCAAAACCTCTGCTAAAATCACCCCAGTATTTCCAGTAACCATACAATGCACACAAGTATTTTTTGACTCAACAAACTTATATAGCTAATCAATATCTCATGACTTCTTTAACTTAATTAATTTAATTAAGTTAATTAATTAAATGAGCTGATGGTGAAATTTAAGAAATAAATAGAATGGCTGGGGTATCAGTAGCTTTCTGGAGAAGAGAAGAATGTTTTACTAGTTTTTATTGTTATTCTTATTTTGCATATGTTCTGTATGGGTGCACCTACTACCCAGATAAACAGCTTTAAAATTTCTTTTGGTTGCTTAAGACTGTTGCACAGTAGTAAGTGTGTGTGTGTGTGTGTGAGATCATTAAAATTGCCTGCAGTAGTAATATTTGCTACCAAATTAAAATGAGATGTGTCGCCAATCTCACCTTGAAGAGGACATACAGCTCCTCCAGTTCATCAAGGCTAAAAGCGGAGTCCGTCATGATGGATCTAACCTGAAGATTCATAGCACTGTATTAGCTCTTACTGAGGCAGCAAACACACACAGGCAGACACAGGCAGACACAGGCAGATAAATCACGGTACCATACCTACAGCTCAATACCAAGATATTTCACAACGCAACATACAACCCAACCTTATGACAGCATAGTCTCCTACCACGCTCCTCTTGGCAGTGTCCTCCAAACACTGGATAACCTTCAGCCTGTGTCTGAACCTCATCTGCTCTATGGCGTCCGCGCGCAGACTGCCGAACTTCTGCACCAACACAGACGAGAAAGAGGAGATCACTCAGCAGCAACAAGGAAATGGGGAAAGGCTCTTTGAGAGGCATATATTGAAGCAGTGACGGAGAAAGGGGCTAGAGATGCATTGCAGGGCTGCAGGCAATGAGTAATGATGGAGCGACATAAGAACAATCAAGACGATGAGCTATGGAGAGAGCAGTGATGCAATCCCAATGATAGGAATACAACAAAGCAATAATCCAGATAATGAGCAGCCAGGAACTAGTGCTGTGGCAATGGCAGCAATCAGTCGTGAAACTAATGTAGCGGTGGGGTATGTAATAAACCGGAAGAGAATAGTTTCAGAACAGTGGGGCCAACTCACTTCGTAGGAGGTCTTGATGAGCTCAAATACATCGATCTCAGGTGGTGGTTCATCACCACTGGTCAGAAGGGCGTGGAGATGGGGAATGGGAGCTGAGACAGTCTGCTTGTTTACAACATTGTCCAAGTACCTTCAGGAACAAACAGCAGAAATAATGCTTATCCAGGAATAAACATACACCTTATATATAACCTCTTATAGTAAACTGGTAACAGCGCCCTCCTATCTGACATAAACAGCACCCTGCCAAGCACAGTACAGTCTCAGGCACGCTCGCTATCTGCACGACTAAGGCAGATAGCCTAAGGCGCACGACCACCCACGGAAGATCGTCATGGCTTTACGCCCACCTTCCCAAGATAGTCATGGCCTCCCCCTCGTCATTGCAGGCCAGCAGCTGCTCCATGTTGGCGTGCAACACAGCCAGGGAGACCTGGAAGATGGCCTTGATGCCCTCGTAGAAGAAGCAGTCCACCATTAGGACGGCACTGTCGAAGGGCATGACGCTAAGAAAGAGGGTGAGGAACCAGGAGAGCGAGATGGTGGAGATGACCCCCAGCTCCTGCATGCGCTCGTACAGCAGCGGGAGACAGTCACGGGTGAGCTCCTCAAACACACCCTGATCCACAAGTGCACCTGCCACACACACAGACACAAACAAAGATAACCCAGTCCGTACCGTGCAAGAATAATCCTAAGGTGCAAGTCCATGTCAGATCGTACGAGGGTGGGCCGGGCCCTTACCAACCACACGTGTGTTGTAGTAGTCTGGTAGCATCCTCTCACACAGAGCCACCAAAAGCCAGAAGGCCTGTTCCTCCGTGCAGTACAGCAGCAGAACAGAGGTCACTATATTCATAGCCTAAGGAGAAGAAGCAGCTGAGCTTGGCCTCACACTGCACCTCAGCCTGGGCAGCATGTGTATTTTTTCCTTCTAGACATTTCACCCCGGTGTACAGTATATTTGAAAAAAATTATAACAATTAAAATAAAAACATAAATCATGTAGGCTACTGTAAACTCCGGAATCAGAGATAGGCTAAACGGACTCACTGCACTCGGGAAACAAGGAGACAACTCCTTGTTGCAGAGTTAAAAAAATCACCCTGCCTGATGTGTGGCACCTGCCCGATCTGCGCCCGCATGCACATATGCCGCGCATGCTCTAACAGTTTATAGCGCATTCATGCCACATTCAGTATGTGTGGCATTAACCTCTGCATACGCATTACTGTTTGACTTATGTTTTTTTAAACTTAAGTGAGGCTCCAAATCGCCGCTAGCGCTGTGCACTACATCACCTCAATACATCGCCTCAATACATCGCCTCAATACATCACCTCAATACATCACCTCAATACATCACCTCAATACAGCATCTCTGTATCAGTTTCATAGAAAAAGGAGCATCTGTATTTTTCATGGTATCACAAACAATACTTTCAAGATTTCTAAATACTGGGGAATACCGTGATATCGGCATACCGCCCAAGTTTAACTGCAACACTCACTGTGTGAGCCTTCTGGAACAATTCCCAAAACCCTGTGCCAAGCGACAGTCTGCCAGAAGCAGATGCTCAGGTAAAGGCAAGGTAAAGATGACCGGGCAGGAGCTTATGCACACGTTACTGTAAGTGTGTGGTTAGGAAGAGGCTAACCTGGCAATATCCGATGTTGGGGTTCCGATATGCATATGCGGTGAGCACACGGCGTAGTGCTGCGATGCCCATCTCGTTCTGGAAAGCCCGGTGCTCAGGCATGGAACGATGAAGGTCACGCTCGATCTCCTCTGTGGCCAACGTACATCGACCCATGGCCTGCTCCACCAGCTCGGCGTAATACCCCGGGTGGGAAGCCATCTCGTTCTGTGCACCTGTGAAGTGAAGGGAATAGCAGGTCTTACCTTCTCCAATCCTATGACTTGGCTGCTGACGGTTCCATCAAGAAGATGAGGACAAATAAGTCATAAAGAGGTTGGTTGGTCAGCAGTCTCCCTCGATGTATTACCCTTTAACAAGGTACTTAATTGGAACTGATCCAGTAAAAACATCCATTTACATCAGGGGTGGCCAATCTTATCCAGAAAGGCCCCTTGATGTATATGGGTTTTCAATGCAAACCCCTAATTAGATTACTAAGTAAATGACTGATTGGCTGAAGAGTTCTCACCTGGGTTTCAACAGCTGACTCTAAGATTATCCCAAAAACCTGCATACAAATTAGCCCTTTGTGTACAAGATTAGCCACCCCTGATTTACATAAATTGGGGCAAGAACTGTTAATAGCATTGGGCAAAAACTAAACATCTGAACTCAAGACAACCTTTATTGGATAATATTAAAGTAATATCACTAACAAATCTATCATGATCACAATGATGGAATCATTCTCCCAAATAAGGGTGCTAACTCAAAAAAACGCCAAAAAATATGTGAGATGATGGAACTAAAAAAGGGCTTTTTAGTTAGATATTCTGTCTTCCTACAGGACTCCTTTCATTTGGTTTCAGAATATCAACACTTTTCCTCTGACCTCATTGGTCCCTTCCTGACAGCTGGTTGTCTGAGGCATGGCCATTTTTGGTCATAACCGAAAAGCAGCTTTTGTGCAGTTTTCACACCAGGGTTATGGCAGATTATAGCAAGTAAACTACAGTAAAGAATGCTGACCAGGCTAACATGGCCAAAATTCTGACTGAGAAGATGCCCTTCCTCTTAAAAAGTGTGACAGTTACTTCCACAAAAATCTAATTCTTTTTTAATTTCTTTCTTTAGGTCATGATACCAATCTAGATGTATATCTGCAGATTTTAACACTTACAGAAATTGTTACTAGCCATGGTTTTTACTTGGAGTAGCCTAAGCAAAAGCAAACATTAGCACATAAGTTACACAGAGTCGCTGGAGAAGTTAAAGACCGGATGCTTCAGGGTTTCCACGTCAGCTGGATGCAAAATTTTATTTCATTCTCAATATGTCACACCAGTTTTTGGTGATGGATTATTCTGGTCTGTAGAAGAGCTTCTTCCCAAAGTCAGTAATAATTTCTAATCCTACAAGAGTCAAGTTTCTGTGGCGATAGCACATATTATCGGCCGCAGGTAGAAGCCAAACGGGAGTATCTTATGACTGGCAAAACTAAGTTACGCTTTGTTTTCAAACACCGTCACCACCATCAGCTCAATACTACAAAAGAAATTTCTTCAGCCTAGTCCTACCGGAGAAAATTACCTGAGAATAGCAGCCACAACTCCCCACGGAGGCTCTCAGGGATGCCCAGCAGAACCAGCTCCCGGGTCTTGGAGGTACGGTACATGCACACACCTCTCCCAAACTCAAAGAAGTGGATGTTCCAAGACTCTTCCTTCATCTTCTCCTTAGTCTGATCAAACACAGAACATCATCATGATCATGTGACATGAGTGTTGGGGCGGGGGGGGTGGGTATCGATCGTCTGGAATAGACCGCAATCCAGAGACTCACAGCTTTGGGCCCAAGGTCCTCAGAGACATTCTTCTGGAATATGCTAATCAGGCTCTGAGTAGCAGTGGGCAGGTTGGGGCTATAGTAGCGGCCAGGTATGACTTCACCTGGGGAGGGTGGGGTGAGGAAGGGAGCCGTGGAGCTGGGGGACTCCTACAGGAAGGGAGTTGCACATACATCCACCAGTCAGAGCTAAGAGCGTCAATGATGAACTCAGTTTAATTTAACATGCACCCTATGTTTCATATACAGGTTCTTATACCAATTCTTGCCTTCTTCTATGCAACATTTCATTGCTAAACCACAGAACATTTGCACTGCTTCAAAGCATCTTTTAAGAAGAAAATGCTCCTTAGAACAATTTCACAGTTTCACAAATTTTTGTTCCTTAAACAAGATCCTCTTTGTCAGTCTCTTTATTACCATGTTACCGTCATTCACTAAGTGCCTTAATAATCATGTCCATCTCCATATACTATACTGTGCAAAAGTCTTAGGTAGTCAAAGAAAATATTTAAATGATGTTCATGCTGGAGTAAAACTATATTGTTTGTTGAAGTGTGTCTGTTTAGCCATTTCAAAACCTCTCCTAAAGTCACCCAGCAACCATCCAATACACCCATGCATTTTTTGACTTGACCACACCTTGCGTGGCTAATCCATATGTCACACAGTTATTTAACTAAATGAATTAATTAACTAATCGAGCTGGTGGTGAAATTTAACAAGTACATTGAATGGCTGGGATGCCCCTGAGGAGAAGTTCTGGAACTGAAGCAATGTTCATCTAGCCATCCAGCAAGAATCAACAGTCATTTTTTTGGAGAACAAAAGCAATTCTTGTAAAGCGTTCATTTACTGTTCATTTGCATACATTCTAATGTTAAACTGTTTTTTTCTCTGAGCAAATATACACTTACTACCCAGATAAAGAACTCTAAATATTTCTCTTAACTACCTATGACTTCTGCACAGTGAATGTAGAAGGTGCTGCTCTATTGAACCCGCTACTGAATCACTAAGGCTGTTATGCTGACTGATCAAATCAATGCTCACAGGTAGATCTTTGCTGTTATTCCGCACTCTGTCAGGGGTTCGCTGCAGGAAGTCAGAGATCCTCTGAACCAGAAAGTCACGGTCTCTAAGGTTGGCAAACAAGAAGGTCATCTTGTTCTTAGTGCTGATGGACAGAGGGCTGGGCAGGACACTGGAGCTGTCGGCCTTTTCCACAATGGAGACCTGGAGGCAGAGAAACACAATTGTAAATGGTAAGAAAATAATATTTCCCAACACTTAACTTGAGGGAGACTTTTGCACAGTACCGTTTCACGCAGTGACTATATTTGTTCATTATTTGTGCTCGAGTAGTAACTGAGTCATTAAGTTACTGCTGCCTACAGAAGTGCTATTCACTATTTTTAATTTTATTAATTTATTAATTTTTCAAATGATACATACAAAAAGTCAAAAACAAAAACACTACCCACTATTTTAATGGACCTCCAACATTGTGATTAACTGTAAAAGGTCTACATAATCACACATAATCTCCTTAACAACCACAGCTTTTATGACTACTCCCATTAATCAATATCAATATATAAATCTTTCAATCAGCACTCATCCTACGTATGTTGACCTATAGCTAGACACACTGCTGGAGACATTCTGGAAGAGAGGTGGAAAGTTCAGGTTCAGAAAATACTAATCCAGACCAAGGTTTTGTTTCAACCAACCAGTTGAGTACTCCGTGACTGTGACTCCTTATTCTCAACCAGTTGGTTGAAACAAAACCTTGGTATGGATTTGTACTTCATTGACCTGAACATTCCACCTCTGGTCTGGAAGTTAAAAGGCCAAAGTGACACCTAAACTGATA
This sequence comes from Hippopotamyrus pictus, assembly GCA_026781145.1. NCBI lineage: Eukaryota > Metazoa > Chordata > Actinopteri > Osteoglossiformes > Mormyridae > Hippopotamyrus > Hippopotamyrus pictus. The sequence continues at coordinate 3,762,266 of JAODLC010000002.1, forward strand.
ACTCACTATGCAGATTTGTAGATGCCTGCAAGCTCTGTGGCTCCCTGAGATTTATAAACAGTGCTGTAGGTTGTCAAAGATAGAGCTTCTGGAATAAGAACATTCTCTCAATCTCTGTACTAGACTTTTGTCTGGGGGGATTGATTTCTATGTTAATCAGCTCAGTCTGGAGCACTGTAATGAATTTGACAGTATATCTTGTTAGTTTAAAGCCCAAAATACCACTATATTTATGTGAACGGCAAAAAATATATATATATTTTGTTATGCTGTTAAATCACAGCAGTGGGTCATCTCCAAAGTCAAAGAAAAATTACATGAGTCAAAACAGATATTGTTCTTAGATGTATGCAAGCTATCTACACCATGGCTGAAATTTGGTATTGCCTAAGATGATTAGTAATACGTAATTTTTACCGCTAGAGTTTCACAATGTGTAGATGAGTGATGTGTGCTATGAGTAAAACAGTAGGTTAAAGGTCGAGGATAATTAGGCAATTTACTTCTCTCAAGGGGATGATCAGCTGACAAAGGTCCTCTTCGCGACTCGCAAAGCAGATGTAATTGTTGGAAACAAACATTTGGCCGATCACATGCATCTTGGTGAATGGTGTCCAGAGCGTGCAATCCGTGTGTCCGTCCAGCCGCTCGTCAGCTGTCAGGCGGAACTGAGCACGATAGCGCTCGTTCTTTGCTCGTGCATCAAGATCTCTGAAACACGGGAGCAGGAAATGAGCCAAATCTGCAAAGCACTGACATGAAAGACAATTATACTGAACATACTGGCACTGGACCACAAGTTAAGGAAATGCAAGCTAGAATCTAATAAAATAGATAAACAAACATTTCAGCATGTACATATGCTCTCACAAAGGGATTTAACACCCCTTAAAGTACCATACGTGTATGTTACCAATTATTACTAGTGGGCTCACTCAGAAAGACTCCTCCCAAGATTTACACTGCTAGAAAATGGCGAAGCAGTTGGCAAAAGAAGACTAATGAGCTTCACCTTTTGAGGGCAGAAACATTCTTCAAGTTCTTGCAGGGCTTGGGTAGAGACAGGTCCGCAGCAAAGCCTTCGTTGTCTAGCAACTGCCTCATCGCGATGTTGGCCAGCTGTTCCATGAGCTTGAACGTGTCGTTGATGTTGAGGAACATGGAGAAGTAGTGCTCGGTGTCGCGAGTGCTGACCCGGATGCTCTCTGGAAACAGCAGTGTGGCATTCTTCTCCAGCTGCGTCACGTCTGTCCACTGAACCACCAAAGTCACTGAGGTAGGCAGAGAGGCACCAGGAAATAGAGAATACACAATCTGGTCAGTGCATCAGGATAGATATAACCACAGACACAGCCGATGGGAGAGGACCAACTACAACATAAAAATATGGTTACCGATGCATCCGCCTGAGGACAAGGGAGTCAAAAAACCCACCAAAGGCACACTGACATACGTTCACAAAAGAGAAAGCATTCACATATTTTCACATGGAGTTATATCCATCAAATTTAAGCGCAACAGCTGTAAAATAGACCCACCAGAAGAGTAAAAAGGCCACAGAAAAAGCAGAGAAGAAAATGGGAGTTACTTGAGGATAACTGTATGAATGTCTGAGGCAGAGAGGTTGAATTGCTACAGCAGCAGATTCATCACGGTAAGGCCCAGGTAAAGAGGAAGATTTGCCAACTGACCTTCCTTGCCCAGTAAGAAGGAGTAGAAGCAGAGGTGATTAACGCTCAGGTAGACCCAACCCTGTCGAGGGACTCGTCCCTTCCAGTAGCTGCAGGAATAATAATTCACCAGCTTCTCCTCATCTGGCATCCTAAATAGCTTTCGCATTTTCTGCTCGGCCTCCCGGAATTTCCCCGGGTCCTCATCCTCCGCGCTTTGCTTGCTCTTGTTCTCCTCTGCGATGATCCCCTGGAGAGGATAAAGCACATCGGAGCGTGCTTGTTGCGACGGGAAACATGGGAACACACTCATAGCCTCGTCTCACTCCAGGCCGTTTCTGTAGAACCAATAGGACACCAACAATGGTCCTGTAGAACAGAAACTTCGTTGCTGTCTGGCAAAATACTACATTTGAATACAAAGTACTGGATTTTGTTATCCATGTTTTTAACTAAGAGGGACATAAAGGAGTTTGTTGCCAAGTTACTAAACCAATCATTAGGAAAAATTCCTCTTGCAATTTTTTTTTTTTTTTTAGCTTTTCTGAGACACATTTATTATACATCCTCAGAAACAACCAAGCTAATTAGTTCAACTCAACACTTTACTAACCTTGTGCTTATCCCTGATTTATCGCTCTTAATTATTAAAATTGTCATTTATCATTTTCAAATCTACAGTGGACCACATGACATGAAGAGGCCATCAGGTTGTTCCTCAGTCAGAAACATTACCAGAGTTTAAATCAGCTGTCTTCCTGCACAATTTTAAGCCAAGTTAGTAACACACCCAGAGTAAGTTGAAGATATCTCAAGAGAAGCTGGAAGGTACCTTTCATACCGTTTAATTCTACTGAACTCTGGAGCTCAATATCAAGCTTGAAGTTTTCAGAAACACAGTTGTACTTCCTAGCAATTAAACTGAAATGCTTAAGTGTGTTTTTATGTAATGAATTAATACATGTAATCGGCTCCAATGGACCTTTTCCCCAGTAGCTTTGGCAGTGATTTCCCTAAAGGGACCTATTCGTCAGCCATAGTGCAATCTACCAACCCAGTGGCTAATGTAACCACATCTATCAATGGAGCTCACTAACTGAATAGGTAGGGAAAACCTTTCCTGTTATGACAGTCATATTTCATTTTGGATTTTGAATCATGGGTGGACTTTCTCATTCACTGATCCTAGATCAGTGCTGCAAGCGAATCAGTTGAAAGTAAAGTGTGTAAGGCCTACCTGGATCTTTCCCTTGACAAACGTGGTGATGTCCTCCTCATTGTCAAAGATAGAGAGTGTTTGAAGCAGGTTGGCCTCCAGCCATTCCCAGTGCACTGTGATCTCCTTCCGTGAGGACCCTGGAGGAGCACACCGATTACCACACACGTGGGGGTGAGGAACTGACAGGAGGTCAGATCCAAGGCACCTAGATTCTAAAGCACCACACTCCTACACGTTTTCTAACTCAGTGTTTCCAAACCTGGACTATCTGAAGTCTCCGATGACCAGGATGGGAAACACTGTTCTAACTCATGATCACTATACATAGGTTAAGAATTTGAAGAAAAGGAAACATTTATTAAACTGAAATAACTGTGAATACACTGCTCACTGGAGTAAAAAAATACTTTTAGAGTTGAGGGCTTCAGGATCAGGCAAGATCAATTCCAGGCTGATGATCTCAAGGCTGCATCAACTTTCATTTTACCTCAATTGTTGCTGGATAATATGATGTAGTTCTTTTTTTAAAAAAAGGTCACCTCATCCAGTGTTCTAAGTAAACCCAAGGCTAGGATCACCATACCCAAGCTCAGTATTATACTGCACCATAATTTGAGGCTTAAACACCATCCAGCTTTCAGACAAATGTGAACTAACACAACTAAGGTATTATATACACTAAAAACCAGAAAGTGTCCACTTACCACAAGCAATGTTCCAGTAGATCTGGGAGTCACCGGTCTGGTGGAGGATGCGGTAAGGAGCTACACGGGCACTAGAGTCCAGTACGACATCCAGAGTACCCACGAGCAAACCTGAGGACACAATCAGCAATGCTCTTCACTCAGGCTTGGTGTTGCCTTACACATGAACACAAACAACAGCCTGAGCTGTATGCACAGACATATGAATGTCTGTCAGCGAAACATACTCATTTGACTTTCTTAAGTGACTTATCTGCACTGTAGATGAAAACAAAGCTTCCACTGGAAGGGGCCACCAGATGTTTAGAAGTGCAGTGCTTTTTATAGGTTCCCAGTATTTACACACGCAGCATTCACGGGAAACCATCAGATTGTGAATAACAGTGCTGCAATTACAGCAAACAAAGCCAGCCTGGCTTCTGCGACCCACACATTTCCACATCTATAGATGCACTATGTGGTTTGTGGATCATGATTCCAAAGTAACAACAAAATTTTCTAAAAGTGTTTAAATAGGATCTTTACACCACGGCACAAATTACCATAAATTTCACTTCTGATAAAGGACAACAATTGGCTACTTTTGAATCAGGAATGTTGTGTATTGAGCTACAGAAGACTGTACAAGCAAATCAGACAAGACACATTTTATGCGTGATAGTTAGTACACAGACAAAAGACTGAAACTGGTTAGAAGCTGAGGTCCTAAAAACCAACAAGTTGTGTTTCTGCTAGAAACAGTCTGTCTCCACAGCCAGAACCCCACTTAAATAGCTCCCAATTTCAGTTGGGTCTGCTAACTGGAGTGCTTCATTGGTCCGGCTCCCATTTAATTAAGGACCATAAAAGCTAAAGAAATCCCTTTTCTTAGGAGAGTCAGGAGAACTTAAATTCATCTGTCCCCGAGATCACATGAACCCTCCAGGTAAACACATACTTGCTATAAAGTTTTTGAAAACTAAAAAATGAGAGATTATGTTATGTGGGTAAAATTTTTAATTGAAAACACCAAATACTTAAATACTGTAATGAAGATACATGTTTTTCTTGATATGTTTATTTTTATATGGGAGATTATTAAATAATGTGACATCGCATGTTCTACCTGCAGCGCTGTCAAACCTGACCAATTAAAGTGGGTGTGTGTATCAGGGATGTCAACTCTCACGCATCTGGCGTGACGCTCACGCTCGCGCAAGAAATCTTACGGCACATTTATATTATTACATTATAAACCTAAAATTAGCTGCATCAAAAGCGTTGGGGTAGTTTGCAAACCCTACATACTATTTACAAGGTAATAAAACTGTCACATAGGTGTGGACTTGTCTGAAATCGAAAATTTCACGCCAGCCGGCTGACCAAAGTTGACAGCCCTGGTGTATACTCTTCAGTGGGTATCACCTTATTAAACTGGTTATTTTTCTAGCTAGGTCACAATTTGCATGGGTAGTTGTAAAGTCCTATTTTTGCTATATATGTTTTCACAGAACATTATCACTTCTGAGTTGTTGAATCGTCCGGCTTCTAATAAAAACATACCCGACATCTCCACTTTTCGGTGCTGAGGTTAATGCGGCAGCTGAGATACTATTACACCCAACGTTAAAGCGGAACAGGTGTTTACCATGTTATTTCTGACAGTGTGATATTCAGTAGTCTTACAAAGTCTGTGCGGATCGAAGTGATGAAAGTCGCCTTCTTTTGTTAAAATTAATTTTTGTTAACTGACGTCGGTATTTCGTTTAATCGGTTGTCCAGAAAGTGGATTTTTTTAAAGAACATGATGTGTCTGACAAAGACTGGTTTGGTGCGAGTTGCCGAATCTTCTTCTGTCGTTAAAGCAACCACAAGGCTTACATACTGAATATTACTCAACTTCAAAACTAAATCTCAGGAAAACACATTTGCAACTTCTTGATCAGTACTTCGTACATATCAGCGAATAAGCGTTAAGTTTTGAATTAACTGTTAGAAATGGTTACCAAAGTTTGTCATATATTTGGGATTCAAAAACTTTCGCACTTACCAGTTATTATCGATTCATTATGCGGGTATACGAAAGTCTGTTTACAGAATATAAAGGCTCTGTCAGTTTCATGTCATATATAGTATTTACGTATATATATATGTGTGCGTGTGTGTGTGTGTGTGTGTTTCCGTCGACGGCAACAGTGTCTCAACAGTGTTTAGCGCAAGATTTCCCAAGTTAAGACTGCTGTCCATCATAGATCTCTCTTATAATAATCATTTAAATTCCAGCGTTGATTATTCATTTGATTCCACCCAAACTGCTGCAGCCCAAGATCAGGCGGACAGCCAGATGCCATACTAATGCGAAAGCTACGCAGGCCGACGAACACCATAAAAAACATCATTTATACTCGCCTTTACAACTGTGCTCGGAAGCGTCTGGTGTATGACACGAAGCTAAAGAACGTTAAAAGGTGCTGACTAATAAACAGCCGTGTGTGTGTGTGTGTTTTTTTTTTACCTACTAGGTCAGACATGTCAACAAAACACCCGGTAGCCTCAATCTGACAGGCTACAAGTGCGCACCATACACTGGCCGAGTAAGAAACATTGAATTTATTGACATACCAGTGATTCCCCCTCCTTTGCCGTGTCCCTTTCTGCGCTGCAGAATGAAGAAGGGGTTCGCCCTTTCGCTCACCCAAAGAGCGTTGGCAAGCAGCACCTCTTCCGGGGTTATCCACATCTGGACGCTTAAAACGCGACCTTTCGGCCCGATAAAAACGGAGGCTAAGTACACAGATGGCTTTGTTTACACTGGGAGCCCGATTTGCAGACGCGACGCCTGCCGCTTCAGTTTACTCCATGGACCGTCAGCTGCTGCTCCGTCGCGGCCCTTCCTCCTTCCTACCGAAACCACGCCCTCCTCCCGACACTGAACTACGGCGGCCGGAGGGGGACCGTCACGCTACCTAGACGTGTCTCTGTAAGTGGTGTGTGTAAACGTCATTCGCTGAGAACTGTTTTATGTATTTATTCATTGCAACGAGTCCACACAAATAGGCGGGTGCATAGCTGAGATATCACATGATGTTAAGTTGTAATAGTTGACTGATTAAGTAAAATGTGTATTACAAGTAACAAGTTGCGGAAATGCCACCGATCTCACCGAATTGGGGACATGTGATTACTGTTTCCTCTGCACTACAGCCCCTTTGTTTCGTCTTCATTGGCCAATGACTAGTCTGTCTACAATCTGTGTATGACCAACCGTTACATGAACTGTAATACCCACTTTAAAATAAATTTAGCGCTTTTGTTACTTCTGCAAATACTACATCCTCTATATTTCCAACTTCCCTCCCGCAGCCTGGTAATTCATCTTGATTTGTTCGAGACAACCAAAGAATGAGCACAAGCACAACAATGATATTTTCAAATACCCTTTATTTCAATCACATTAGTTAAAGTCATATTTTCTTCTGAGAACGATGATAGCATGATGTTCACACACGGCACTTGATTTAAACACTGTACCTGTGACTCTGTATGTGTACGTTACATACATCTTCACGAACATTCAGTGCAAGAGCCCATACTTGGAAGCATCTGTGAGTCTGATGCCGATTCCAGAGCTAATTGTCAAAAATAAATGCATATAATTAAATCTACCTTATTTTGACATATGAATATGTGAATAGTTGTTCTTTTTTGGGGTCATAGGTTTCAAAAGAACTTCTCAAAAACCTCAAGATTATATTTGTCTGTAATTATAATTCGTCCCTCTTAAGCACTTAAAAATAAGGCCTCATTTCAGCAGCAAAAACCGCCCCTCCCTTGTTTAGCAGTCTTTAGGTTTGCATTTAAAGATGTTAAGCTGAAGCTATGAAGCAGGACTATAAGAAAAACAATTACAACTAAGTACATATCAAACCAGTAAACAAGCAAGAAAAAGGTATCATGGCATAAACACTACCCTTGAAGTGGACCTTTCTGGCACAGTTGATTAAGTATTGACCAATCCAATCCAGAGAGGTTCATATCAAAACAACAGAGAGGGAAACCTTTGGCCTAAAATGGTCAACATTATTGACCAGGTCTTTTTCAGTGTTTAAATCCTATTGCAATGTGGTAACCAGGCTAAGCATGCACTGCCTTATGCTGCTTAGGGATGGCACGTGTGACACAGTCACTTATGCTCTAGAACAGTACAACAGCATTTTAAACAGAACACTATCGTTTTGGTCCACGCAGTTTGCAACACTGAAACATGTTGTGCCTAATCCTTCTCATTTATACAATTAATTTTGTGAAACCAAAATTAAAAAAATGTCATCAAATATGTTCCCTTTCATGAATTTTCAGCATTAGTGTATCCATGCAATTGATTAACTGGTAACCACCTGACAGAAATACCTTTGACAAACTCTCCATGCCATATTATGTTTTACGTTCTATTAGCCCTTGCAATAGAAAATAACTCACATTTTTTATCAGTCATTGACAGTTACTGGACACATCTTCTGTTCATACACACAGGCACTTACACACACGCAGTCAACTGGTTAAAAATTGTAAGGGTTACGATATATAGGGTCAGTCATCCTTTGCTGTTATACAGGTACACAAAAATCATCAAATGGGAACTTAATATAAAACCTGCAAAGGGAACAAGCAAAATAACTACTTGTATAAGAATGAGCAAACTAACCTTTTTCAGAACCACAAATAAATTGTGACTTAACACCATAAATAATGATTCCTCTATTAATGATTATGAGTGTATGACCTTCAAATCATGTAATGGAAAAAGTGAAATGAATTGACAGTGATGCATGGAATGCCTTTTTCCATTTGAAACATATTTCTCTGCAATGCTGTTTAGAACTAAACACATCTTGTTAAGCTCCTTTGAAACAGAGTTCAAAGTACTGCGGTGTATTTTGTATAGATAAAGACACGCAAGATGGGGGCTTCATATATAATTATAAAGTTAGCACAGTAAACACAAAGACGTTTTGGACAAACGGCAGCAAGTGTTTCCAGGTATTTCATCACTCTGCAGTATGACATCTTCACTTTTTTTTTTTTTAAATTGGGGGCTATGCATACGTGTCAATGGAAACTAAACAACTCTCCACCAAAAACATGATTACTCCTGTGGGTAACCTAAGGTACTAGGGCAGGATCTGCTAGAGGAAGAAGGTCACTGGTGGCTCTACTATGTTCCTGTTCCACATGCTACACTAGTCAGTTGACGTCCTGGTTGGTAGACCTGACATATTTGTCTGTTACACAATTATAGTGGGAAAAACAGGATGGGACTGCAGGACATGAAAACCTACGTCAAAGTTCTTCAGGTTTCCCACTTTTGAGTGAGTATGGCAGTGTAGTCACTTCACCATCCCTCCTCACTGCTCTTTCCTGGGTGCTCATTATTTGCCTGTGAGCCCAGGGTTACGTCTCTGGAGCGCCACTAGGCCTGTGTGTGGCGACACTGCCCTGTACCAGGAACGGAGCATTTCTTAGACTGAAGTTTTAGTCATTAGCTTCAAGGCCTTATGGAATCAGGAACACTTTGGTTTTCTGTTCTACACATGCATTATCTTCGAAGACAAAATCAGCTGGACAGGCTTGTGTCATTTTCTTGTCGTTCACTCTCAAACGGGAGGACATGGAAGGGCAACTTTGCAAAAAACCCTTTAAACTAAAACTGCATCTCATGCCCAGATGGCTGGCTGGCTTATGTTTTATAAAATGGCAGGATCCGCTATGTGTTTGTTTTCACAGAAGCTGTGGCAGATTGCTTGCATGAATAATTAATCCATTATTAATAATGTATCAGATTACCATTCTCTTTGCGACACAGTGTCACCATGGCAACAGAAGCAACCCCACCCAGTCATAGCATAGCATAGTTCTTCCCCAGATTGATGTACATGAAAATTCTGGCAAAAACGTCATGTGACTAATATCCTCCCCAGTGGAATTTCCATATTAGTCTCTCTAAAACTGAGACTAAGTACCTAGACATAAGGCTCTCAAGGAAAATGAGTCTGGTACTACAGAGCAAGTCCTGTTTTGGGCCTCATGCTGACTGTAACACGTCAATAAATGTTCCTCACGTACCTTTCCAAGGTTACAGTTGAACAAAGCACTAACTGAGGGGTAGCTGGTATTACACATTGTAGGGTAAGGTTTCTGAGTTGCTGTTGGATCAGGATCAGATAGTACCAGCTGAAGGGGTGTTGGACTATTAATAAAAAATGCTTAAGCAATAACCTTGTGGAGATTTCCTGCTGACGTGCCCAGTAATGCCGAATATCCTCACTGGAGAATGTGGAACATGTCAGTCTTTCACGCTCAGAATTAGGGACAGAGACATGTATACAAAAGAACATTAAATGCCTCTTTCTACTCAAAAGTTCAGTGTACAAAGGTATGGGAGGAAAAAAAAACAAGCAGTGCTTAAGGGGACGAAAAAATAAACTCCTGGGTATGTAGTTACATTGTCCTACAAGAGGTCCCTTTACTGATGCAGTTGGGTGCAGGCTGTGAGGAAGTGGTAGGCTCTGAGTACACATTAAATGTTTAATATAGAAAGACATGGATCGGATACAGAGGAGTAATGCTGTGCTTCGGGGATTCCTTTCAGCGCAATTTCAGCTTCTGGATCTGAACCAGGCTCTTTGGGTCCAGGTCAATAGCTGTGGCCCCAGGTTCTGGGGCCTTTGTCTTTGAGCAGAGGCAAGAGGGATGGTGAGGTTGGTTATCCCTTCACAGCAGTCAAAAGCTTTGTAGCTTTGCACTATGAAGATAGCCAGCATAATTCCAATACTGTCAGCAGCTCAGTCACAGTAGTCCTATTTTGCTGTATGGCAATGTGGCTGTCAACAGAGCTTGGTTTTAGAAAGCTCAAAAAAAAAAAAAAAAAATTACACGGTTAGTTGACAATATTCACAAATGCAAAAGTTTGTAAATATACTGCTTGGCTATTAGTTGAGTACTGTAATTTTGTCTTAACTCCAGGCAGAATGAATGACACTTTTTGGAACAATAATAAAAAAAAAACCACCAACTGAGGAAGTAAAAGGGTCTTTTCATAATCCCATTGTGAAATGGATTTACAAGTCTTTCAAAGTTCAAAGATAAATTAACCCCAGTAAAAGGGACATGTTTATGATGAAGGTAGAAGGGATACTGGGCTGCTTCCACTCCCGGTAACAGGGATGAAAGGTCATAGTATATTCTGCTGCAGTAGTAGGTCGTTGTTGAAGTTAGCATTGGTTGGCCACACCCCCCACCCCCCCCAACCTCGGTGGGCTTGGAGTGGCGAGGACCTGGCCCGTGCAAGCCAAAGCCAAGGCAAGGGGGGGTCCTCATGATTTGTTATCATCATACAGATCAAGTGAGGCCTGGAGATCGGGAAGCTCCATCTCACACACCACATTCCTTGGGGACAAAGAGTTCCGTCCAAAGAAATGGCCACCTGGAAGGAGAAGCAGAGAACAGTGAAGTCAACCCACTGCCTATAGCACGCATGTATTTGTATAATCTTATTTTATAATGAATACAATGCAAGAAGTTTCCTGATATGGTTGAGTCCCGACAAAGAATTTATCAAGGTTAGTAGACTATACATTTCAACATTTAAATCCACTGGAATCCAAAAATAATGAAAGCAACCCTGAATCGAAATTAAACATACATTTATTTTAAATGCAGTCATATTGACTTCATTGTAAAAACCAACAAAGCCATGAAACACAAAAATGATCCATTTTTGGCAAGGCATTTTTACTGTAAACCATGCTCGACTAACAGGGCTTTCAGCTGCTGTACAATGGTCACCACTGAAGAACCACCAAGAACCAATTAGTTATAGCTGTCTGCTGTTATGAAGAAGAAAAGTTGATGATCAGGGATGGACAAAATTGGTACGCAAGTACGCATTTACCTTTAAAAACGATACGAGCGACATTTTCGATTGTTTTTCGATTCGATTGCAAGTGTAACTGCGTACTTATTTTATGTGCATTTGCACTGCCATGGCAAGAAAATACCTTGCATTTTAACCTGTATACCGCGAATGAAGTATAGTTAGCAAATAAAGATTAAAATGCACTATATTTTGTTTTCATATCAGTGTACCAGCTATGTCCATCCCTGCTTATGATGACTATTTTAGGTGCTAACATTGCTTCTGCTGTTATATAAATTTGCAGGTGACCTCTAATGATATCAGATATTGAAAATAAACTATAAGTGAATTCATACTAAAAATCTTTACTTGAAACTAGGAGTATGTTACAAATCAAAATTGCAGCGCAACAATGTATTGCAGAAGTTTTATGTAGAAAATGCATGAAACAAGTCATACAAGTATTCCAAGACAAACCAGAAGCTTTAAAAAAAAAAAAAAAAAAAAACCAGAATAAATATACAAATATAAAAATTAGCACAAACATGGTTACAAAAGCCTTTAAAAATATGAGAATGAAAGGAGGGATCCAGGAGCGTGTAAGGCCGGTATGGGTGGAGCGGCAAGCTCTTCATTCGCACTCCACGCTAGGAGAGAGGGGACAGGACACACTTGAGCGGGTTTGCTGGCGTTCAAAATTAATATCACATTTTCAGGTGTTAGCAGTTTGTGCCTTCTGCGTTATTTTACACCAACACATAGGATCAGGTTAGATGTGAACAGGCAGTCCCCAAGTTAAGAACATCCGACTTACGGACAACTCGTACTTACGAACAAGCTGCCAGAAGTTTTACGGTTTGTAACCAAACACACACACTACTTTGTGATGCTCATGAAAGAATTGTGTGGTTTTGGCAGTTTGTCGACTCAAGGTACAGTACTGTGTAGTTACTTTTATTATTACTATGATTATGTATTGTATTATTGTGTTTAATATGTTTTACTATATATATATATATTAAGTGTTTTATATGCACCGAAATCGTCAAACACTTCACCCACTGACACTAAATAAGAACTGCATGTGCCTCTTTTGGCTTACCTACAAACTCAACTTAAAGACTTGGGGAACGGATCTCATTCATACACTGAGGACTGCCTGTACTGTTGCTCTAGCAAAGCCCATATGGATAAGTGTCTTTGAACTTGTGACTCAACCAAAAAATTCTGTGGCAACAGGTGACAGAAATAATTGAGGGCTAGGCAGAGGCCCGGTGAGAGCGGCTGTGGCCTACGGTTGACTGGCTTCTCTGTAGCGAGGAGAGAAATGGACCAGTACTCACTCGCTGAAGGACAGGCTGACGGTGGCTTTGATGATCATGTAGCAGAGGGTGAGAGCGCTGAGTAGGCCGAAACTTGCAATGATAAACCACTCCTCTGTCAACAAAGGAAAGCAGGAAGTCATGCAGTGGGGTCCCCTGGAGGTGGAGCTGGTAAGGACACCCTTTAAAGTCACCCGACAGGCAGGAGAGCGTGGAAACAGGAAGTAGGAAGAAGGGTCCTTGGTATCCAATGTCAGAGATGAGTAAGAAGGGCAAGGGCAGCACCTCAAAAAGCTCAAAGAACAATGCAAGAAGCTGAACATGTGTGCATCTACGTAGCAGATACAGGCCGGCAGGACAAGTAAATGCAAACACAACCAAGATGGGTGGGATAGGTAAAGCTACATACAAGTGAGATACCAAAGATGCAGAAAGAACAAATGCACTTGTGCATGTCCAAGACACTGGAAGGACAGGTGAGAGAAAAGATCCACATGACCAGAGGCAGAGGGGCTTGTGTGGCCTGTCAGGCTGTGCTTCAGGACAGGAGGAAATGGAGATCATAAGGCAGAACTTAGTGCTTCAAGAAAAAAATCCAAAAAGCCAAGGAAACAAAATAGGAAAAAGGGTTTCCGTCGTTTCTTAAAATTTTCATTCCTAGTGACCAGTTCAGAGTTGGCTTATACGCCTAAGAGGACCAGAGCTCCCAGTTAGTGTATCGCTCCATCATGCGGGTACACGCTGTGTTTTACAAGACGTGCTTGCACACACAAAGCAGGCCAGTCTGTAAGTGCAGCTATTTAATTCCCTCCTCAATCAGCTTCAGAAGGAGAGGCTCCTTACAGTGATGGAAATATTGCCCATAATGCATTAACAGCAATCGCCTTCAAGACACTTTTCATTTTGGCCATATAACAGCTGCACTATGTGCAAGAGAAATACAACAGAGGATGGATATTGGCAGAAGCGTGGCAGTGTGTCTATAATATGCAGTGCGTTTCTTAGCAAGGATCGTGGATATGTGGTATATGTAATGTACTGTAAGAATGCATGGTGTGTATATACAACAAACTTAGGATCATTACACAACCAACACTGGTTAAAATACTGCGACTTGTAGGGGGCAGAACCGTGATATAGAACCGTGATATAGAACCGTGACATAGAACCGTGCTCAGGGCTGCTCTTATGATCCATGGTAATTTATTAGCAACCCGATGCCTACTGTCGCATCAGGCTATAAAATCCACCTGACCCTGGATTTGGATATAGTGCCTGTTGAAGGGGGTCAGCTGGATGGACTCAGGGGCTTTATATATCATCATCATCATCATCATCATCAACATCATCATCATCATATGACCCATCACTGAGGTGGAATGCAACAAACAATCATGGCAACTTAAATTAAAAAAGGCAGAGGTGTTTCACCTCTTCATGTCATTAAGTCCACTCCAATCAGCAATTACGACCAAAGCTTAAGTCCAGAATTAAAATATCTTCTTAAACCTTCCTCAGGTCATGTGTGTTAAACCAGTGACAGAATACAATAATGTACAGCAGAACACGAAGGCATATAAAACAACTTGGAGGGCACCACACAATACCCACATAATACCTTTAAAATGTTCCATAAACATAATGAATGATTTAGAATAACTCATAAAGGGCCGCTGATCTGCTTGAAGCATTATGAAAGTCTTATGCAGACATCTCCAAACATGTGTTACCTATTAACTTACGTTAAGTATTTATGAACATTTATGTGCAGCATGTAAAGGTGGAAGGTAGAGCTTTTAAAACTGTTTTAATGGCTTCTTATACTACAGCTGTAAAAAATCACAGAGCAGCCAAGATGGCCACAGAGGACTTTTTCTTTTTTGTAAGCATTGTGAAATGTGGGTGTTCAGCACTCAGTTCTGTTGAGGTATTTCAGGACATTTCAACCCTTATGTTTGGAAACACTGAGCATATTAAAGTACACTGAACAAAAATGGACAACAGCTTATTCAGCTACCCTCAGGTTTCGATCAAAGGTCATTCAGCAACACTTATGTAACAGTGATTGAACAGGCAAAAAAACAAAGAGCAAACAGATATTATACTTGACAATGCAAATGAAAATGTATCCATTTTTTCCCTAAATTCTATTCTAGGAATGGGTTGAAACTGAATATAATTACAGTGAAAATGTTACTGTGAATTAATGAGGTACTTCTCAGTTGTTTACAGAATTATCAAAGCCTTTGGTTCCTGCCTGCGTTTTCCAATCACCTGACAAAGAAGGTAGACAGCACATTACTAAATAATATCTGCAGCAATGGAAAAAAGATAAATATATTTATAGCCCACTTTGTATGGTGACACATCAGTATCTCGATTAGAGATAACAGGGACTGTTTTGGGCAATGTGATGATATAAGAGCTTGGGGCCACTCAGTCCTGATCTTCCTGACCACAGCTAACCCTCCCTGCATGTTCACTCAGCAGACACATCCAGCCTGTCAAGATGCTAGCAGTTTGACCAACTTCTTCGTAACAATGCGGACTTAAACAACGCTGATGTACACGTGGGTGTGTTTGTTAAAGGAACCTCCTGGAAAAAAAATAAACATATGATCGATGAAGGACACTCAACCAAGTGAAATATTGCCTCTGGACATTCCCGTTCCTCTGGACTTCACCTAAATGAATGCTGTACCCTCAGTTATTGGCCTGTGGACAGAAAGCAGGGGTTGGCCGAACACCTTTGCCAACGGGATGAACGGACCAGGTCAGCCATGAGAATCAGGCCGAGTGCTAACTAGAAAAGCGTGAAGCAGGCTCTGAGGATGGACAGGAAGCAGGAACCAGGCTGTGGGCTAAGCATGTGCAAAGCTCACAGTTCACACTCAGTTGGCAGAGATGACTCTGGAGCTCAGTGGGCAAGTGGCAGGAAGAGAGCTTACTGGTGACAGCGATGTTGATCTCTCCAGTCCGTGGTGTCAGCTCGCCCTCCGAAGGGATCTGGGATGTCCCAGTATGCCTCAGAGGCTCCAGACTGATGGAGTTTTCACTCGACAGGTCAGCCAGTGCTGACCTCTGACTGGAAGTCTGACTCCTGACTATTCTTTCCATGTCGAAGGCCACATTGTCTACACATGGAAGGTTGGGCTAGAAACAGACACAAAACAATATTTCTATAGCTTTCAGGGAGTATAAACTGTATTTATAGTAAAATAAAAATATTTTGAAATGTTTTAATAAAGAAAAAAGAAATACAACATGGGTCATACATGACACAGAAACCTATAAGGGAGGGGGCAATTTCCAATTTTAGTAGATGTATGCTCTGGTGGGTCCTATTTTAGAACCTCTTCCATCCACCAGGTGGCAGCATGATACTAGGTGAGCAGTCCGGCACTGTCACAGAAACAATAGATTTCACATGGCATTTGTACATGTGGCTTACCATGATCCCAAGGGCCTTGAGGATGTTTAGCTTGCACATGGGGCAGGTGCAATGCTCATTCAGCCACGGGTCCACACAGATCTTGTGGAAGACATGTCTGCAGAGATAATAGGCGACGTCAGTCTGGACGTACAGCACGATGCTGAGGCACATCTGGCACCTGCCCTCCCTTATCCCGGTTCTGTCCTGCAGCATTTCATAAATTTAAAAAAACGGTAAGTTCACTCACTATGGGCAGGAGTTTCAGCAGAGTGGGGTGAAAGCAAGATGAAAGTATGTGAGATATGATAGCCACAACGGCAGAACAGTACTTCATTGTTCCTTTGGAGACAGACTTAAAAGTGTCTGTCACTTCAACCTGAAGACCATGCTATCGAACCAAGGAAACTGCACATATCTGTGGATGCACGAAAGTATGCGACACACAAATAAATAATAAACGTCCATAAACTCGAGCACAAAGCAGCCGTGGAAATAAAGGCAACGACCACCGACAGCTTTACTACCTGGTCAAACTAGACTACCTCCTCAATCCACAGCTCTGCGGAAAAATGACAAGACACACCCAGGGACATTGGTCGGGCAGGTATAAGTGCTGCTCACTCCTCCCTGCTGGCGTGTAAGGACTCCTGCACGATCGTGGGTGTGCGACCAGCGGTGGTAGCAAACCACTGGTCCCAGAGGCTGATTTGCGGCTTGGATGGCAGCAAAGGTCAGAAGGGGTGGGGAGGTGGAGCGTGGAGCCGTCAAAGGGAAGGACTGTCAGAAGACGGCAGCGGTCCCCCGTCACAGGTTCCCTGTATAAGGGACTCCACTGTTCCCAGGGGTCACGCGAGAACACTGGTATGTGCCCTTGTGGCACCTCATCAGAGATATGCAGCAGGGGTCATTTCATCTTATCAGTTTCTGAAGAATGAAGTGGCATTTGTTGCAAAGACGGCAGCGATGGTAGAGGAGGAGCCGGAGCTGGTCCCGACGGCAGCGATGGTAGAGGAGGAGCCGGAGCTGGTCCCGAAGGCAGCGATGGTAGAGGAGGAGCCGGAGCTGGTCCTGACGGCAGCGATGGTAGAGGAGGAGCCGGAGCTGGTCCTAACGGCAGCGATGAAGCACACTGCTGCTCGCCGCGTACGTACATCGGCAAGTTCCACCACTTGCGCCTTCTGACAGAGTGAGGCTTGGGGGTCACTTCACACAATGGCTGATGAAGAAAGGCTCGTCTATCACTGGCCATTCATCTGGTTACGAACGCAGGCTAACATGTGCAGGCAAACTAAATGATTAATTGAGAACATTAAACAGTTGTCTGTTCTCATTGTTCATCAGGTAAATTCATGATAGTTCAGCATCGCGCCATTAATCGACGTCACGGCAGCCCTGACAGACCAATCCGGGGCGAGGCTGATTCACGGCAGCAGGCCTTCAGCTTTGGTGTTAATCTTTCCCATAAATGAATAGCTGGAGCTCATTTGCTCCTCCAGGTTTCATCTATCTGAATTCCGCCTGAGGCTTTGTTGTCTGTGATGCCCCTCAGGCAGGGTGCACACTCCCCTGACGTGCTCCCAGGCAAGCCGACAGCTTCCTTTGAAACTCTCCAGGTCCTGTAGCACCATGCCACAGTTAGTCTCATTTATTTGCCACACTAACCTACCCTAAAGCTCGAGAGAGAGAGAGAGAGAGAGAGAGAGAGAGAGAGAGAGAGAGAGAGAGAGAGAGAGAGAGAGAGAGAGAGAGA
>JAODLC010000002.1:3783135-3795418 GCA_026781145.1 Hippopotamyrus pictus
CCCCCCCCCTGGCCCCCTCCCGGACCTGTTCCAGCTTCCTGCTTAGAGTGACTCACTCTGACGGACACCCCAAGACCAAGAGATTCAATTTCGGCAGCAAACTCCGAGGGTGATGTTTTATTCATAGCCAGTGCTTTTGACCTTGACCAGCCTTCAGAGGACCAAGAAAGCTGCTCTCATCGACAGCCCACACTCTCATTTGATTAACCTCCACCTATCACTCCTATAGGGTGTGGGAATATGAATAAATCATTTCCATTACTATCTATTTTGATGCACACGTGCTTGTTCCAGCATCACTGCAAATGTCCATTTAATATGACTCCTGCAGCCCATTACTCTCTCAGTTCGCATTGCATACACTTTAAGTATCAGTGGAAAGGCTACCACAAGACAGTAAAATGTGACTATTACGGGTGTAATGGTACACAAAATTCATAGTTCGGTACATGCTTCGGATTTGGGTTTACAGTTCGGTGCATTTTGGTACAGCAGGGAAGCAAAATGTTTAAAAACTGTTTAATATTAAGATTGCAAACAAGCAGGAACAGTTGTAAGCCAAAAGTAGGACAATGTGTCGGTTGACTAGTCTGAATAGCAAAACCTAAGACATCTGCACACTAAAAAGTAAAACTGATAAAAAATCAAAAGTAAGATTACCGCTACAAAAAAAATAAAATTACTCTGATAATTAATAAATCATATGATAAGGCAATCAACTAAATCGATTAGTTGGGCCAAAAACAGGGTTTAATAAAACGTGCAAATGCTATATGTAACAAAAAAACGTCAAAAAGTATTTAAGTCACAGTTCTAATAAAAACTGTACACAGTGTAGAGAATCTACTACTGTTCTGATAGGTTGCGCAACCCTCCACTGACAAATCCGCTCTCTGCCATATTTAGCTTGCTATAATCATATTTAACCCACCAACATTAACGTTGCTAGGTGGAGATGTCATTATGAGCAATTTACACGACAAACTGCAAAAATGTAAACAATCGCTGACAGAATTCTATTTTAAAAACTAATTTTTAATGACAGATTATCAATTCGTTGTTGTAATGCTAATTCTATCATAATAACCAAGTTCTGCTATTAAGAATAGTTGCATATCTATAGTAATGAAACACCCCTATAACCATAGTTATCTTCTTCAGCCCGGTTTGAATTTCCTTTCAAAAGCACCTTACAGAGAGGTGGTTTCTGCCTTGCCCCAGTCATACACACACTTGGGTGATGTTTTCAAATGAATTAGCACTGCCGGTGTGTTTTGTGCAACATATGTAAGTTTGGTATAACAGAGCCAACAGACAGTCTTGGTCTTACGAATCACTTAAGACTACACCATATTACATATGTGAAATATCTGTGAGTAATATTGTGATATATAACATTTTCTGTGTTGAACATCTAGCCTACTTGTGGATTTTAAGTAAACCTCTGTCAAGATATGTATTAATTTATTTCATTGTGTGTTCCAAACCACAAATGATGCAATTCCATCGTTACTGGTGGCCATAATACAGAAGAATGGAATGGAATACACTGTATCCTATAGCAGAAACAAGGTAGCAAATCAATTTAGAATATTTCATTCAGGTGTTACCAGCTGTGACACAAAATCCTGATTTTGAAGCATTTGCTGAAATGACATTTACTGCTACTATAATTAAGAGAGTGGACCAACTCTCAGTATAACTGCCGTACTTGTATTACAATACACTAAACTTTAACAGTCATTATATTCATCATTACAATAATTCCCTTTTTTTCTTTGCAGTCAAGTATTTCACATCAGCAGCTTATTCCAAAGAGAAGCATTGAGCTGTGCATTGCAACAAATAAGCATAATCATCTGGTTAATTCATTGCAAACAGTGTCATTTAAGATGTTAAGCAAAACCAGAAGCAGCACTGGGTAAACATAACATTTATTTATAGTTTTGCAATCTGTAGGCTAAAACAAGCCAATAGTTTAACTAGTTCTGTTGGACTCAATCCAAGAAATCTTCAACAATCACTGCATCCCCAAGGCCATAAGCATACTCAACGACCTTCTTCAACTCCCTACCTGGATGGGGACTCAGTCTGACCAGCCCCACTGTATTCTGGTCTGTATTCTGCAACAGCTTCTTTTCTCATGCCAGATTCCTCAACACACATTTACCTCGGCACCCATCTGGAATTCCACTAAACCACAAAAATTGATAATTATTTATCAACCATCTGCACTAGTCACTTTCTGTATCAGTTGCACTTAAAGGAATAACTGCTTTACATGAGGCTTGCAATGTTTTTTTTTTCGTTATATTGTAACGAAAAAAAGTAACTTGGGCTATATTCATGGTCAGAATATATGGATAGTAAAACAGAATTAACAATCAAAAGGTAAAAACTTCATAAATAATTATAAAATGTCAGTAAAGTAAATACAGTCAAACCTCCCTTATCCGAGCAGAATGGGACCGAGGGCTGCCCGTAACTTAAAAATACACAAACAGTACAGTACAACGTACATGTGTACACATACAAACCACATGATATTTATGAGGTGCAAGGCTTATAATAGGGTGTTATTTCAGTCTGAGTTAGCGAATCATCCTGTTTTATTCTTGCAGTGGTCATCCAGTTTTTAACCAGCATCAAGTGAGCTGGATGATTTTTTTCTTCACTCTTCCAAATGTCGCCTACCACTAGACTTTGATGACTGATTTTTCTTTTTGGTATCTCTGTAATGATATCGAACTTCTTTTGGAGGGATGTAACACTATGCTTCCTTTTTGAAGCCATGGATTTTGCACAGCTGTAAGTTCAGCTCCGCCCACAGCCTCATCCTCCAGCTCGCCCTCCATTCGATGCTCGCTCCGCCTCCACGTGCAGACTCCGCCCACAAGTCTCTGTATGAGGCATTAGTCACTTCCGTCTTCTGAAGTGAAAAGCCGACTAAGATGTCTCAGGAGCTCTGCTCACTTTTTGATTACTGTTGTTGGTTTGCTTTTCTTTGATGAATATTACTGTGTAAGATTTGTTTGGTTTATTGGATTTCTGATTTTCGCTTTGGTTTACTTGCTATTTGGTTTTGAACTCTCGCCCGGGTTTTGGTTAATGTCTTTGTGCGCCCCTCAAACTTTGACGCTTTGATCTCTGTGTATGCTCTGTGTGTGTCAGGTACATAGGGAGTGACTACCATTTTTGTTTTGCGAGCTTATGTTGTATGCTGTCGTTTGGATAAGGAGTAAGGTGTAGAATCTGTCATGTTTTTGTTTTCGCTATAGTCACTCCTGAGTCCTTTTGCACCGGGTTTATTTTTTCTGTGTCCGTGGTGTGTCAATAAAAACAGAACAATATTTAAAAATGCCCCTTTGTCCATGTGTGTTCCCCTTTCCATCGAACCCCGTCCTTCCCTTACTCCACGTCCCCGTTCCCTTTCACTCTGTCACGCCCCAACCCTAGACTGTGGCTCGTAACAGCTGTTGGTTGTGTAAAATTAATTTGCGCATGTGTGTGCCTAGAACTGCCCGGTAGAGGCAGGGGCCCATAAATTGGAGGTCCGGATAAGGGAGGTTTGACTGTACCACTGTGTGTATCTACACTGCATGTTATGCACATTCAACTGTCACATCACAATAACTGCAAGGATTTAGTCAGCTGGGTTGAAACCATCAGCGTTAAGTGAAAACATTTTCACTCAGTCACATGAAACAAAACGTAGGAAGCTTTGCATTTTTAATGACTTGCTTTTCAAGATCATCTAGTATATGTTAAAAAAATAAATAAAGTTTATTGCCGCTGCTTTTAAATGAAATCTGCATGCCTTCTTCAAGCCATTCATAATCATTTTTGTTCTCACTGTTGGACTCACTCATTGACAGTGTGGCACGTTTGAGAAATTTTACAAAAACGAATGAGGAAGAGAAAAGCGGACAAGAACTGGTTATCCAGAATCATCAGTTTGCACTGAAGCCTAGTTTCCACAAACACAGAGCCGGAGCCAGTGCTGGGCTGGTTCTCGCTTGGAGTCTTAAGAACCTTCGTGCGTTTCCACCAGTTTCAAAAGAGAACAGAACAGAAATGTTACATGGATGGAAGTGAAAGTAAAGGCTAATCTCTTATTTTTTGGATTTATTTTGCTGAACCAACAACAAAAAGACTCCTTGCACCCTGTCTCTATTGTCTGTACCCACTTTTGTCTCTGTAAAGGCTCCCTGTCTGTGTGTGCGAGTTTATTCTTGCTCAGTTTTACTGCTGTTACGGATAGTGCAATAAATGAGTCTGCTAAAAGCTAAACTTTGCAGTCCACCTCATTATCTCTGCCACTGGAACGCCACAATATTTTATTTATTCAACCTGTGACATTTATATTTTATTGTTAAACATATTTATACTTTATTATTAAATCTAGCCAACAGATCGGACTTTCATTTTTCACAGAATAAAAAAATGATGTAACATTGCATAATTTATGTGAATAATACAAGTGCTTTAGTGCAATATTTTACATAAAATATCTTATTTTCAGGAAATTCAATCCATACTATTTTAAGCTATTTTACAATATTAAGTCTGTGTTAGTTTATTCTCGCTCGCTGTCTGACTGCTGTCCTTTCAAGGAACGCACAATAATGCTAAAAACTGCTGAATACTGAGCTTTGCTGTCCACCTCATGATTTCTTCGCCACTCACGACACAATATTTTACTTAATCAACCTGCAACATATTTATACTTCATTATTAAATCTGGGCAGCAGATTGATCTTTAGTTTTTCACAGCATAAATAAAAACGATGTAACATTATTCCACTAATAAGCTGGCAAGTTGTTTCATGGCTGGCACCATCGATATCAGACAAAATTACATCGGTTATGGATTGAATTTTCTGGGTATGCAGAAGGTTTGGATGTGATAGCCCATCCCACTTTTGTTGACATCACAGTGCCAAATTCTGAGCCCAGCTTTTCTGGGGTACCTTGTTGGAGCTGGTTTTTTAGCCCAGGGCCATTTTTTTACGGTGGAAGCGCGTAGAACCAGTGCTGGATTGGGAAAACGTTCGGCAGTGAATTGGTGGAAACAAGGCACGTATGGAAATACTGTGGATTTGACAGAAATAATATTAAGCAAAAGCAAGTAATTTGTCGGCACTGCTTTGGGTATATTGGCACAACTCATAGCAACACCACCAACTTATTTGATTGACTATTGCTAGATAACATTTTCCATTTGGCTGTTTGGTAAACTTTCAACTCCTTTTTCGCTTTATCAATATTGCAATATTTATAGGAAAATAAACTAAATATCGCAATTTGAATTTTTCAACCCTACCTTTCAACACTACACTGTACATCACTGTATACACTCACTCTTCTTTCACTGCAAGCTGTACAGATGTACATTTCTAAGGTGAAATAATGTATAATCAAACCCACTACACAGTCCTGGCCAAAAGCTGCACCATGTACATCATATTCATTTGTTTGTTTTGTGTGTCTAACACACAAAACATTAGACACATTTTGTGTGTCTAATGTTCTGTGTAAAGCCATCTTCAAAGTCTTGGATAAATGCTATTTACTTTCAACGTATGCCTGCATACTTAGAAATCACAAAGTTTGACTCGAGTGAAAGGCTTGTAGTTGCATGCCTACTTCAGCTGCGGTCTCATTCTTTGCAGATGCACAGGCCAAACATGGTAAACAAGGCAGTTTCCTGTTCAGTTTGACTTACAATGCTTGCAACTGATAGTCATAAACACATTTATCGGTCTTACAATCTACTAGTGGTGTAACGGACTGTAGTTGATTAATTGTTGAGTTTAAACATAATAGTGTGAAATACAATTTTACTACTTTTTAAAGAAATAAATAAATAATACTACAGAAGTCCACAAAGGACATGCATTCAGGGCATGAGATTCATTTCTCACAGCAGGGATGAATTCCCTCCTTATAGCGAATGGGGGTGATGTTAGACTTTTGGAATGCAATAAAATCCGTGTGGATTTAATAGCATTAGCCATGACATCTTTAGTGGAATCTGCCCTGCTCTTACTCTTGACAAACTCTTTTTGCACGTCTAATTACAACCTTTGTTTTCTTGACATAACTTTTGAAATTTTGTGATATCAAGATAATAAATCGATACTTGTGATCTGGAGAAGAAAAAAAAAAACATTGGCTATGTTGAGATCATGAGAAAAATAAGTCATTATCTCAACATATGACAGATTAAGATAATGTCCTCTGTGTGATACAGTTGCAGTAGAAAGATATAGACAAAGCAGTCGTGTGTTCAGATGAATGGGCACATTAAAAGTTCATTGCTTTCTTCTGTGTTCAAGTTCTTTAAGTAATAAATGGAAAGCGAAGTTATACATCTCTTTTTTTTACCGATCTGAAAAATGACCAGACCTGTGACTCAAAAACAGTGATATGATCCCAACTGCGAGTTTTGTGATCCATTGCACTCCTACAATCTTCAATGACAATTTATATTGTTGAGTGATCCCTGAGCCTTAGTACTGCTGTACAATGAACTTAAAATTCAGCCTTAAAGCAAAGAAACTAATGTGAGCGATGGTGTATCTAATGTAGTCGTTAACTATCACTACGGAACCCCACCAACAAAACACACCAGCACAAAAAATAATGAGAAATACCATGGAGCATCAAAAAAAAAAAAAAAGAACAAATGCATACAGCTGAAGAATTTAAAGCTGACTCTGAAATGCATGTATAGCATCTGTTTTTTGAAACGGTTCTGCTAAGACAATTCCTTGTTACTGTTAGGACTGGTGCAGTTATGTCAATCTACAACGCAAGTGAGATTAACATGAAATCATCTTCCCCAAGAAGAATGTGACTGGCTGAGATTATATCATGATGTCATTTCCCTTCTAAGAAAGTGGGGTGTCATTAACCTGCCAATTATAAAACATTTTTCACCTGTCAACCAGGGATTTGTCCCTGATGTCTGACCCAGCTGTGGAGATGCCGCATAGTACCGGACCTACTTAGTTCTATGAGGACCCATAGCAAAATACAGCCAGAGCATAGAGCAGCATCTTTAAACATCAAGGGTAAGAAAATCAATGGAAAAGGTAAACTTGCCAGGAGATGAGAGCCTGGCAATTGACTATTGTATATGCAGGTTTGCATTATTCTGTCACAAGACCTGCAGACTGTTGCCGTTTATAGAACAGGATCTTTAGTCATTTCAGTCACACCTGCAGGTGGGTACCCTGTTATCAAGAACAGGAATCTCTACAAAATATTCAGAAATGTACCTTAACGTCCCTTGACCCACATAATTGTATTTCTGCCCATTTCTGACATACAGAAATGGATTATTAGCTAAAGCACATAAAAACAGATAACCTGCCATCTGAGTGTTGCTGAAATGTTTCTGAACAATCAATGAGCAGCACTACAGTCAGTAGAGGTCACCTGCAGACCCCGTGTCTGAGCAGCGGGTGTAACAGTGAAGCGGTAATCATACCTTGTCACCTTTCTTCACTGTCCTGGTGGTCAATTTGCCGATGGCTTTTTTGGCGGCATCTCCGAGGCGACGCTGTCACAGCAGAGAAATGGATACAAGTGAATACAGTTACTGCACTGAAGACCGAGTGTTTAAACATTTGTCTTTAAAAAGAGCTCATTCCCAATGATGTAACATTTTAACACTTCTGGAAACTGCTGTCCCTCTGCCATTTGTGTCTGCTGTTTGCTGTGATTGTTGATCTTTCATTTTTAACATCTCTTCATTCTCCAAATGCTTATCCGGTATGGGGTCAGCGGGCTGAATGCTACCCCAGTCAGCATAGTTCAGGGTAACACCCTGGATGGGATGCCTGTCCTTTGCAGGTAACACACACACAGCAATTTAGAAAAGCTATTCCCCTAACTGCATGTCTTTGGAATCCAGTATGAAAGAGAATAACCTGGATGCAACATAGGAGGAATGTGTAAGCTCCACACACACAGCGGGCTTGGATTTGAATTCCAAGCCTGGAGGTGTGAGGTGACAGTGATACCCGAAGAGCCGCCCAGTGGACTGCTGCCATTAGGAACATATTCTCTACATTCCGACTGAAGTCTCCACTATCCTGTCTGGGGAATTTAATATTTAAATAAACAAACAAACAAACCAGGATATGATTTCATCTCCTGATCATATGCAAGATCTAACAGCTCTCACGGTATACTGTGGGTCAGAATTATTAATTATTTGATTTTAATAATTCACTTGACTGTCATAACTTTGATAGTCAAAAATTTTGTGCATCACTCAAAAAACAATCTTGCAGCTAGTTGAAAAATACGGCACAGAATTCAATACCATAGTATCACCATGGCTGCGATGCAAGGCCAGGGAGCGGACACACTAGACTCTGATAGGGCAGTCTGCCATGGCATCAGCAGAACTGGAATATTATTGGCTGGTCACAAAGATGTGACTCTCACACTTGCCTGTCGGCAGGAAGGCTGTCTAGTTTCACACATTCTGAGTGGGTCAATGCCATTTCCCACTTTGCTTAAACACTGGCAAAGAGGAATTTACTAGTAGTGATGCCACCACTGACTGCTGGAAAAAAACAAGCAGTTAAGAAGACTATATTACATGTTACATTGCTTTGGTGAGAGGGCAGTTAGTTCGTGACTGCGAATATAGCTCAATGCTATATACTTCAAATTTTACGTTACAAAACACTGGTGGCATCAGCACACACTACAGCTCTACATTTTCTGCTGCTGTGGAGGAGCTGGAAGAGATCTTATATACAGGTTATACACAGGCTCTTTTCAACTGGTACTAACTGGGGTCTTACACCTCCTGTTGCAGTGGGCCACAAAGATAAGGAAAGTATTGGCTTCAATCTACATTTATTTGAACAATATTGACTATAGAGCAAAAAGAGTGTCTTTCCCTATGGCGAATAGTGAGCTGAGCACACCCTGTACTCTAGAGAGGTGCCAACAGAAGCTGTTTTAACAGCCGGAAATACATGCTGCCTCTTCGCAAATAACCACATAGCCTTTGCGCGTTTCAAAGACACTGAGTCACACCAGCAATGTGCAAGGTCAATGCTGCCTGTTGACGCAACCTCACGGCTAGCGCTGCTAATCAATGGCTCCCGTCCTTTGCCTCCCCACGCACGCCGCCAGACCCCAGGGCCGCAAGCTGAGCTGCAGGCGCACACACAGTGAGGGAAAGGGGTCAGGTGGTGTGTGAGAGGTCCATGATTTGCTAGCAAAACATACCACCAGGAACAACTGGAAGGCAGCACAAATAATGGCAGAAAGGGTCCAAGATGAGTATTTAGGGGGAGGCATGGTGGTTCATTTGAAGAGAAAAGAGAGAAGATATGGCTACTGATGTCAGAGTGACATCCAAGTTGTCTTCCAAGCTAGCCAAAAAAACAAACACTGCAGAATAGCTCCACGGACTACAGCCCTGAACCAAAACTGGAAAAAAACATTACTGACGCAAGTCTCATGACCAGACAAAGACCCAATAACACAGATGCATGGACATACACCGATGGATAAGGGGACAGCAAGGATTTCTATTTCTTTTTTGGTGAGCACCATTGATTTATCACAGTAATGTAAAATGTTACAACAGTATGAATCACTCTAAAGCACATTTGGCAAAGAGAAACTATTGATCTTCACTTATAGCGTAATATAAAAGCTGCCTTTGGTGTGGGCTGTGTGTGAAGTGTTGACTAGTTGACCATGCCAGCAGAAATGCAATCTTCACTTCTGACTTTGCTTCTGATCAGGATTTTCAGCACCCGGAGTGTGCATTGATACCCATCTAACCTGTTCTGAGTTATTAATTATTACTCGTGTGTTTAACAGATGGATTTCCCTGCAGTAACAGCCTACATGTTTCACTGTTTTGTGTTGTTTATTACAAAATGTTGGAGCACAATGGGTATGGGGCAAGTGCGGAGTGTGGGTGGCTCTGCGAGGGGTCAGTTTGAGATGGACTGTTTAAGGCAGGAGAATAAACAGAGATGGGAGTTCTCTTTGGCAGAATAACAGAGGCAATTGCATCCCCACTGCTTACCTGACTGCGGTCTCGGGCGTTGGTGTAGCGGACCTTCTGGATAAAGTAGAAGATGAGCCAAGCAGACAAGATGATCATGAGGACAATAAAGGAGATGGAGACAAAGACCAGGGAGCCGCGATTGATGTTCTTGGTAGGGCCACGTCCCCCGACCACGATGGTCACCAACACGGTCAGGTTCTTCTCCAGTAAACTCAGGATTTCCTTCCCATAAGACTCTGCGATCATGACCGCTACGGTGTCGCCTGTGCCTGGAAGTGGAGGACAAAGTCATAAAATTAATAGCAACATTTACAAAGACAACAAACACAGGAATACCTGGGTGGATAAGCTATAATTGTACTAATGTTTCCTTTTTCAGAGAAGAGCAGGAAGGTAGCAACATTTAAGGGATGTTTACAGTTCTCTATATCTATGTGCACTGCTTAATAAAAACAGGCTGACTCAGCAGGGGAGGACACTTTGGGACAGAGATGATGGAGATGGTGGATGATCACTGAGACACTGGTGGAACATAAATAAGACCCTTCTGGTCTCCCAGGAATTGCTCTATTCTCACTAATCGAATCCACTCAAAAGGTCAAAGGTGTGATTCAGCTGAACAAGTTCTAGCTAAATACAAAGCAGTGCATGTCAAAAAGGTATGTCGGTGTTTGGAGAAGCTACAGAAAAAGCACTGTAGCTGCATGTCACGGGATATAGGATAGTGTTTGGAGAAGCAGTAGGATGAGAATTTCATGTTACAGCATATAGCAACCTTGTGAAACTTTAGTAAGCTCACAAGGAACTGAGCAGCACAGGGTATACTAGAGGCCACCGCTACTTTCACCTCTTAATTGCGATAAAGACACTCCAGGAAACAATGCATGCATTTACTCCTGGAGAAACTTACTTTCAGAAACCCCCACTACCCTCACTGTTTTTAATGGTTCAGGTGTCTCCACCTTTCTACTGTAAAACTTGAATGTTAGGTGTATAAATCAGTTGTGTGATATCAGTATAAGAACAGCACTTGTTAATAGTTGCCATTAATAGTTAAATATTTCACTCTTAAAACAGGTCATACACAGTATGATCATGAGTAGGTATCTAGGTTCCATGTCAAGTATCTGACCTTTAATAGGTACCCCGGACCCAACCCTGCTTTGGAGAAAAATAAAGACATTCCATGCATTTGACAGCAATAGCATTGGCTAACAACTCATGTATACAGGCTTTCAATTTTAAATACTAATTATTTATAAAGTTTATGTTTAAATCTCCACCGCCCTCCTCATCACTACACATACTGACCATTTCCGAGATTCATTTTGAACTGCACGACTGTATGGGACTCAACTATTGATTCATTTCTAGCTGTTCTATGTTGGCTATCGGAACAGGACAGCACATTCTACCCCCACCCCCCCAAACATTCCCCATACCCTCTAAAACATTCCCAAACATTCCCTAAATTTAGTAAAACTGTGTCAAGCAATAAATGCCAATTGCAATACCATTCCCTGTTTGTACCACAGCAAGGTTCCCTAAGCTGTTCGGTGTTCTGCACAGTAACAGACCGTTTAAATTCTGGTGTTGGGTAGACAGTTGCCACGACTGGTAACAAAAATAATTTGAAAACTTTCCAATATTTTCTAATATCCTCTCCTACAGTCTAATATTTGCTAAACATAACTAAAAGCCAACAGAATGTCTTTGAAGATACACAGTTTTCAAAAATATATACACAGTGGTACCTCAGTTCTCGAACTCATTAGAACTCGAATTTCTTAAAAGTCAAACCAACCAGTTCGGAAAAAAATTACCTAGAACTCGATCTGAATCTCAGAAGTCAAACCGTGATCGCCGACCTAAGATAATTTGTACTCGCGGGGAAATGAGTCACGCGACACGTCCCTCAGCGGAAAACAAAGGGTATCTCTTCAGTCTAAACCTCGCATTTGCTGTGATAGCATCGTGCATGTTTACACTAGCTGCATACATATATTTAGACAGTAAAAATACATTTAGACTATGAGACAGTAACAGTAATTATTATTATATAATAAGAAATCTTTATTTTAAAATGTATTTTATTTAGTATTTTAATATTAATAATAAACCATTAATAAATTTAATTATAATAATATTGTCCTGCCGAGCGGGGACGGAACGGAGACAAAGGCGCAGACGTCAGGGTATCGGGGAATACGGGGTTTAATTACAGGTAAG
>JAODLC010000002.1:3795518-3821896 GCA_026781145.1 Hippopotamyrus pictus
TTTAATTACAGGTAAGGCAGGCAAAACGCAGACGGACAATACAATGACCGGACTGGGGAAACAAACTGAAATGCGGATGAAATACAGGAGGACTAATGACAACAACCAGAAACAGCTGATCACATGGGGATCCCACACGGAGTTAACGAGGGGGCGTGGCACACGGAAGGAGCGGACGATCGGGGCAGGACGCATTGTTTTTTTTAACTTTACACATTGTTTGGATACATTTATTTTCTTACTTTACAAACTACTGGTTTTGATAAATGTGCTTAGATGTGTTTAGTACAGTACATGCTCTTCTTGTTTTATCCGGTTCATTTTGTGTTTAGATGCTTAAAAAAAAAAAAAAAAAAAAAAAAAAAAAAAACACAACACATATTTAGATGTCATTTTTTGGGGCCTGGAACCAATTAATTGGTTTTCCATTATTTCTTATGGGAAAAATTCTATCATAACTCGAACTTTTTAGGATTCTATCCGGAGTTCTGAACAGATTAAATTTGAGTTCTGAGGTACCAGAATTGCACTCACTTCAAGCAGTTTTGTGGTTTGTTTGAAAACACTGCAACCTCTACGATTTATGATGAAATGTCAGACTGAACTGATGTAGCCAGCACAAAGGGGGGTGTCAAGCATATTTCAAAAGTGTTTAAGAGCCATTTGCAATGTGCAGACATCAGTTAAGAACAAATGTGTGTAAGACCACTCAATACACCCAACAGACCACTTACAAAAGGCACAAGCCTTTTTTCAATCCTGCATTTGTTCAAGCAGTCACATCCTTAGACTCCAAGCAACTTCAGCCTCAGATGAATAGCGACCAAATAAATCATCAGGTGAGCCAATGCACACGGCAAACAAATATATAAAGGACAATCTGAGCTGGGTGAGATGTATTTCACCTTTTATATAAATGAATACCAATCTCCAATGTAGCTCCTTGTTCTGATTCACATAAATCACACTCCTACAGAGGTAAATAGCATTCCATTTTAATATCAATATCAAAATGAAAAGCATCCGGCACAGTATAAACACCTTCTTAACTGCATAAAACAAATAAGCTAAAATATATGCTGTTAACTCAGCTTGTGCTTCTTCTCAGCTGGAATGACTGTCATCTGAATGCACCCCAGTCTTTTCTTATCATATTGTTATGTTTATGATTTTGAGCAAGCATCCATTACCAAAAGCCATTTCCTTCTGCAGTTCATCAAAAACAGCAAAGGTGGCGTGTCACAAACATTCTGGGTGCAGCAGAAGGGGAAGGGGGGCTTTTTTTTAATCTTTGCAGTGGGTAGCACTCACTGCAATCATATTTTGGTCTGTTATTTTCATTTTCTGAGAGTAGTAGATTTTAAATATGAATAATTCACCAGAGAATGTGCATATGAATAATAAAAACTATAATGTGGTGCAATCCTTGATCAGGTCACTGATGGGATTGTTTAAGTCTGAATCTGATCCAAATCTTTCCCCTAACTTAATGATTATTTCACTGATAAACCTAGTAACCCTCTCCACCTAAAGATACGAAAAATGAAATGGCTCAGAGCCATAAGATCCTGCACCCTTCAAAGAGCCGTTATTTCCATCACTAAAAGGAGCCTGAATTCCCATCACTATAGTCTTCTGGAAAAGCTTTTCATAGTGTGCAGTCAATCACAAAACCAGGAGCCATCAGCCAATAGCATTTGCCGACAGAATCGGTCACGAGCCCGCCCTCAAACTATCAAAACCACCCCATGTCAAAACTCGACAGTTTGAGTGATATTAAAATACATGAACAAGCGATTTATCTTTCTGTGCTCCTGAGTTTCACATTTGTGCTCACGAGTGGGATATTTACACAAGCGGAATTTGAAGACTTTGCAGGGTTATATTTTTTACGTTATGTTTTATCGCTCTCTAGTTTCGACATTGATGTAACACCATAGTTTTCAGGTTCCAAATATGAGAGAGAATACAGCAGAGACAACCCAATGTACTAGTCTGTGTTCATTCTATGGTAAATATTTCACAAGTCAGTTGGACCTGGAACTTGAATATCTGTTTGGCAAATACCCAAAGAACTCTGCACCTCATGGTATCACCTCTACACCAAAAACAAAGCATCATGGGAATGGAAAACTGCCATGGTGACTGCCCCGGAATACCTCTCCCCCAAAACTGAAGCAGGCTGGTCCTCCCAGTGGGGTGGCCTATCAGCAGGCCAGTCATCTACAGGGAGATAAAGGATGGATGAAGGTCGCCCGGTCCATGCCACGCAGCACTACCTTTACTTTAGCAGCCCAGAACAGTGCGAAAGTTTGGACACAGATACTCTGTACATAAACTATGAGATCTGGCATGAGCAAATACACACCTAGCATCAGGCACAAGAAGGTCAAAGGGTTTGGTGGACAAGGACAGTATATTAAAGGAACTCTCAAGTCTGAGAACCTGAAGTATTATGTGGACATGCACACAATCACAAAGTCTCAACAAGTTTTATATCTGGATTTTTCAAAGCATGTAATATTTACCATTGAGACAATAAAAAGGTTTCTTTTTATGCAACACTTAACACAGCGTAAGTTACTGAAATTCATTTATGAACACACACACACACACACACACAAACAAACACGTGAGAGTTGACAGACCTACATGCAAACTCACACCCAGGACATGGCAAGCTGTGCAACCTGCAGGTGCAGAGTTAAAACAGCTGCAGAGCAACTGTAAGCCACAAGCCCTGTTATCGCTCCTCCAAACAGCAAATGGACTGTCTCCCGTTTTCTACTACAAATGCACTCACCTCACTCACTCACCGAGTTGGTATATAAACTTAGACTCTCCATTGCTTGACTAAGACTTTACAGAAACTGCCTGAGAGATTCCAGTGACACCCTCTTCTACATCTACCTGCTTTGTTTGCTGCACACCTGGAGCATGCTGTGACAGCACACTGCTACACAACACATCATATGGTTTAACATCAAGTGTGAGACAGAGTAGGGCTAGGCTGTTCTCAGAGCGGAGCACTGCATAAACACACCCAGGTAGATATTTCAGGGTGTGAGAGCTTCAGCTGGTCGGCGAGCAAAAGCCAGCCGTACTGACAGTTTGTATCATGCAGGTTAACACTGCTCAAACAGCCCTGCATTTCAACAAAGGCCTATTCCGGCCCCCCAGGAGAAGATTAATCCCATTAAAAAGTTTCAAACTTCTATGCCTCAAATGTACTTTTCCCACACCAGTATCGATATTCTACAAAAGCATAAATAACCAGCCAAGGACGTCCACCCATCCATCCATCTCCCATACCTGCTTGTGCTATGCAGGTCGCAGGGGTCAGGAGGAGGTGAAACACTCAAACCCTGGTCCCAGAGGTGTAAGGCAACAGTGCTAATCACTGCACCACCGTATCACCAAGGACCTACAAGACAGAATGTGGAGCTGCTTGAATCTGACCACAAAAATAACCTGATGAATCACGCACTGCTTTGTTATATTTTTAGTTGCCCCAAACGATCCCTCTGGGACAGCAACCTCACACCAAACACTTCCTGGCCACACGTCTGTCCAGTTTATCACTTTCAGGTACCACGCCACGCTGGACACCCTTCTGCACACCTATGACTCATACAGAATGCCCTAGACTATTCTTACTAATACATTCAGATGCCACTTCCATTCAGTCTGAGTTCCGTAAGATACCACCACTAACCCCACATTTAGAGAAATGAGAAATATAACATCAGTCACCGACAAAGTTTTTCAGCCTGCTACCCTTCTGCACTGGGTCTGGCACATCACACAAATCTAGAGCCAACAGGTCCAGAGTCCGGGGCTCTAACCACTTCCCTACACTAGGGGTTAAAGGACTGAGGTGAGTGAACTGTCCACAATATGATGAAAGAGGTCACCGTCAATGTCCTGCTGGCTGAGTCCCAGCAGTAAGACCAGCATCAAGTCCGTGACCTCCATGAGGACATGAGTACTCAACCCCTACAACTGACAACCAAACTGGCATAGACCTACCAAACTATCAGAGCTAACAACTAATTGAACCTGACATAAGATGCCAAACAGAACTTTGTGACACTGGGGCGGAAGGAAAGGACAGGGACTTTTTTTCCCCCCCAGAGGACGACAGTGGAGAGGTTTAACAAAATTGAAAAGGATTGGAAATAAGATGTTCAGCCAAGTTTCAGCACTAGGAAAGTCAGAAAAGAACCACTGAGTTATAAGAAGGACTACAACTGGGTGTCATGCTGGGCATCTGAGATTGGTATATTATTGGTGGAAAACTACTCTAATACAGTAAATGGATAACCTCATGTGAGCTTTACCTTGCCTCACCCAGCCCTATACCCCCTCCAGCTGAATCTAACTAATCAGACTGTCACTCCAATCAATCCACATTTTAAAAAGTGAAGTTTGCTGTATCAATGTCCCCAAGATAAATGTAAGCATTCAAAAAGTAACGTAAACCCCCACCAAACATCACTCACAAAAATCTCCTCCCCTGCAACATTTTCCTTTGTTTCCATCTTCCCCCCCATCCATCCATCGGCACCCCCAGGCATCGCAAGCTGCTCTCAGTGTGGGCATACAGGGACATATACTGGAGCCCCTCCAGTAGCACAGAAAGGGGGGGAGCAGGATTGCTGGCATGAGCTGTGGCTAATGGGGCCAGGGAGGGGGTGGAGCCTGGTTTCACAGCCATCTGGTCGGT
This sequence comes from Hippopotamyrus pictus, assembly GCA_026781145.1. Classification (NCBI taxonomy): domain Eukaryota; kingdom Metazoa; phylum Chordata; class Actinopteri; order Osteoglossiformes; family Mormyridae; genus Hippopotamyrus; species Hippopotamyrus pictus. Next base: position 3,800,245 of record JAODLC010000002.1, read on the forward strand.
ATTTAACTCAATTAGCCAGACCAGTGGAGAGGCCTTTAAGGGCCTACCCTGGAGCTCACTGGGGGAGGCTTGAGAATTAGACTGGCCTATTCATCTGTAGACTTCAGCTTTAAACACCCTCTCACACTGGTCCTCAGGTAATCAATACCCATTGGAAATTCAACAGCTCAAACCTAGAACTGATCTGGTGGTAGGGAGGTAGATTGTTGAGCTTCTGAAGACCACCAGTACACAACCCAGTTTAAAAAAACATATGAAAACATAAACATGAATTGTGCAGATGAGAATCCAGTATAGAACAAAACATAAATCAAAACTACTTAGATCAGATATTTTTTGATTAAGCAAATATCTTTTCCAGCAGCAACTCACATTGGAAACAGATGCATGAAAACTACAGACACTATACTAACTACAGAATCTATGTTCCAGTCAGTATTCAAGCACTTGCATTTAGAAAAGCAAGATCAAAAGCAGCAAGTGAGAACAGGAGACTGATATTCAGACAATACAGTTATGCATACGCTCAGTAACCTGTTTGTTAAACTGCAAGCTGCATTATGCAATGTAATAAAAGTCAAGGGCCCACCCCCGATTCATAGTTCTTAGTTACCTGTGATGTCATGTGAGTGACAGGGGGGTCTCAAGCTCATTTGGGGGTCTCTAGTTTAAGAAAGGTTGAAAAGTGTTGATGGATAGGCATACATCCATTTTGAATGTAGTGTGACTGCTGGTGCCAGATGTGGTGTTTCCAGAATGCAGCAAAGAAGAAGGAGAGCACATGACATGGGCGGAACAGAAAACAACATTCCTGGGGACTGTGACATGGTTAATGTGTTGCACATGTGGGAAGGCTGTTCTGAGAGCTCTACATACTGTAAATTGTTAACAGAGTAACCCATACAAATATCTTTCCTTTTATACTGGATTTTTTTCCCTCCACATAACGGTGTTCTCAAATTTTTGCTTTTTGATGTTTACCATTATGTTAAATTCAAGGCTTAAATAACTGATACATTTCACATGGAAGTTTCAAGGGTTATAGCTATGGAAGACTACAAAATATCAGTCATAATCAGACTAGATCAGGGGTAAAAAGCTAAGGGATGCCATTCACCTGCTGATGTGAATTATCCCTGATAAGGTCAAAGCAGAAGATGGGGATGATATTACCTTCATGCGACATGGTCACTGTGTCCTCCTTAGAGGAGTTGTTGTAGATGAGCACAGCGGATGCATTGAAGGCTGCAGCTTTGAGGATCTTCTCCTTGAAGGTGCAATTGCCCCTCTGCAGCAATGCCACCCAGTGGACAGTCTTGGGGGGCACAATGAACCGGGTGTGGGGGTCGCAGCCTTGACGGTCTACCACTGCAGACAGATGATACAAAGCTCACATTGATACAGATGATACAAAGTGGCACATTCTTACAATCATTATCATCCCAGGAAGGGTTTTACCCAAGAGGACATGAGAAACCAATGCTTTGTACAGCTAGGCACTATACACAGGCAGTTAAACTGAAAGGCTTAAACTAAACTGCTGTAACGCCAACGACCTGGTTCTGCCTTCACAGAAACGGGAACAGCGGCAAGACAGAATCGATGAGTCATCAATAATGCATCTAGATAATCCAACACTGATCCTTGAATGACCTGGTCAAGCATTATCACAGCTTTTATTCCCTACCACTGTATGATATTAAGCTTGGCATTTAGACGAGCAATTGTCTGAGTTAGGGGGCTTCATGAGCAACTGCCGCAGCTTTACAAAGCCTGCAAAAGGACAATCAAATGAGATGCTGTGACGTGAACTGTAAAGCTCGTCGGCAGAGGGACCTGCCGTTCGGCGGCAAACAAACAGAACTTATTTCTGCTGCTTAGCCCGCAAGCCTCTTAGAAGGTCATAGCTTGTATTTATATGAGCTATTTAGGGGAAGTGTACTCTAAATTTTCTATCTGCTGCAATAATTCATGACTTGGGAAAGACTAGAGCAATAAAAACTCTAGTGCCCACAAATCAAAGCTAAATGAAACTCGGAAGTTAATTATGACCAGGTACGAACAAAGGATTTTTAAGTAATGAGAAAACACTTATTCCAAAGCAAGAGAACCCTTAACTGTTGCAAAACTGAGACATGCCGTTTTCAATTTACACCGTTCATATATTTCTATTATTTCTATGGACATAACCCTAATCCTAACTATGGCAACCCTAACCCTTTCTCAGCCCTAACCTTAAAGATAAGTAACCAAACAAAATTTAAGAAATTTTCAGTTTTTTGATTGCAGTCACAGATTTTTATAAAATCAGTTTTTCCCCGGAGGGGACTGAAAAAATGGTCCCCATAACGTCAAATTAACACATTTTTATCACACTGTAGGGACATTTGACCTAACACTTCTGTCATACGGAAACTTATCTGCAGTGTTTTGCAGTAAACATTTTAAACATCTGGGATAATGGTCTCAACTTAAAACTGAAATTTCCAGTAAATTTCTACAAAGGGAAATTCTGACTGATGCATTCCGAAACCACTGTTTTACTTTAAAGAAAGGAATTTCAAAATGTTTCACATAAATAAAAGAAAACAAAAAGAACATTAATAGGGCATTTTCATTGTTCAAAGGTATTAACATTGGTCTTTCTAAACTTTTTTCAAGGTATGTCTAACAGTGCATAGTAATCTGGAAAGAGTGCATCATGTAGTCTATGTGAGGACCTTATCACACATCTCTGTGTCCTGTAACCAGGGACCACAGAAGGCAGAGCAGTAAGGACTGCCAGAACGTAGATGCAGATATGGGGATTGCAAGACAGAGAGGAAAGATTACAGGAAAGAAGGAAAGACAGGGACGAGAGCACACCTGCCTGGAAGATGACTTCAGTGGCACTTCTAACCCAGTCAAGCAGTAAGCAGTCATAGGTGAGGCTTTTTTATCCAATGACAAACTGCTAATACCATGAAGATGGATTACCAGCTACAGCTATATGCATGATAAGACATACAGGACACAGTGGGATGGGTGGAAGACCCCATACCAAGTCAGACAGTAGGTAGGAGGCTTCAATCGCACAAAACAGAGGTCTGACTTTTGAGCCTAAACATGGCCATCAGTAACTGTTCACTCAGTCTGAGGACAGAAAGCCCTCAAGCATCAGATTTTTATCAATGAGTACAGGACTGTATAGGTGGGCTGCACCAACGCCCGGTGGCAGTCACTAAAAAGATAGCTTCCATTTCTTGTTAAATCTATTTGTACAGTCAATCGCACGACAGCTATTTTACAGTTCAGATGTTTTTAAGCAGCGTTCAAGCTAAACCCTGACACTGCCACTCAGTCTATTTGGTACTCAGTGGGTGTGAGTGCAGTGACTTTCGCCATCATGCGAATACCCCTAACAGCAGATAAGTTCTGGAAGTATTTTATGTTTTTAAACAACAACTAGTAGCACAGCAATTTGCAATCTTTGTAAAAACAAAGTTTTGAGAGGTGGGAGTAGCATTTAGTGGAAAATCCCACAAAAAAAAGCGCACGCAATTATTCGAGACAATGTGAGTAATGTGACAAAAGCTCATGGACGATTCGGGAGTCGCTAGCTTGGGCTGTTTTGCAAACTTGCTACAGCCTGTGATACCCAAGGGGCTGCTATCGCACTGAAGTGTAAGTGACGCTGTTGGTAGCGGGAAAAAATTATGGGGCATTTTAAGCATTCACCACTTGCGAATCCTCGCTTTTAGACTGAACCGCAAAATGCCTCAAACGCGTAAAACAAGATGTACAAATGAGGCGGAGCAGTACATTATGTATGTTTAAAGCAGCCTAATAAAAACATTTTTGGCATACTTTTTTCATTTGCACTTACTAGTATATACATATTTTTTTTTATATATTATGTATAAGTAAAAGGAGCTCTCGCATCAGAATCTGTATCAGTATCAGCAGTTGTATCGGAATCAGATCAAAGCTGAAAAAATGTGGATCAGCCCAACCCTAAAAATAGCTGTTTTTACACAGCCCATCAACACTTTGCTTGGACATTAATCTGGATTATTAGGTATTTATTTTACAGCTTGTTTTTCATATTATACCTATCATTAATAAGGAATAATTGTATAAACATTCTGTGTCTGTAGTACCAACTTGACTTTTTATATAGTTTATTTGAACGCTTTTAAAATCAACAATGTTTAAAACGGGCATATTTTTATGACTAACTTTAGGAAATAGAACATTGTTAAAAATTCAAAACAGGTTTGACATGAAATTCATATTGTTGTTCACTTTCTCATATTCTAATACATGAAATGCAGTTTAATGATATATAAGCTGTGTATGACACCCCAATGAATGTGAAAGACATGAATAAAACATTTGATAAAGAATCTCGCCATGTTAAAAAGTTTCAATGGAAAAAGGGTGGAAGTCACAATGCAGCCTATTTTCTTTTAATTATACATATTTAAAACATTTATATTCATCCATCCATATAATGGACAGGCACCCCTTTTTAATCCTGTTACTGTTTTAATGCTATTATGTCATGGCACTATGTTGTAAATTTTTTAAACCTTCCGCTGTCAGCAACACAGAACACAGGTTTATTTACTTGGAGCTGGTCTCATACCACAAACTCTCCCTTTTTATCAATGGTACTTTCAGAAATCCTATTGACTGACAAATTCATTCTACTGTCAAGGAATAACCAGGAGTGGCTCCAACCGCATCCTGAGGTTCACTTTGGTCAGTCTGGCTGCTTCAGCTACCCAAGAAGCCTAGAGCATCACAAGGTTCCAGCCATATTTTTGGCAAATGTTTAGGCCTATGTCAGGAAGTACATTGATTTCAACCAGATTCGAATCCACCTCCACAAAACAGCATTCACAGAGCGGCCCTAGAAGTGGCCCTGGAAGGGAATTCATCCCACATAATGCATATAAAATTTTTTATTTTATTTTATTTTATTTTTTTTTTTGGTGGGTGGGGGTGGTGGGGGGTGTATTACAAGCACTGTGCACACGTAGGAAGGATTCTGCATTGTATTTCTGAATTTCAAAACCATTTTGAAATGCAAACCAGTATATTTCAACAGGAAGAGGCTTCAGTTCAGGAGCACTCTGTGACTTCAAATCCATCCCAGCACTAAGTTGGAAACTGTTTCGCAAGTCTCCTACTTCTGCTTAAGGGGCTACAACAGAGACATGACACCATTGCAAAGCCGACCTGAAACACCACACACAAAATGTCCACAAGTTTTGTCTAGAGTTGGGAACCAAAAGTAGGTTCCAAATTAGAACCGATAAGAAAATATCTGGTACCGGGTACCCAATTTTTTTTATTTCAATTCTGCTTACCGGTCCCTAATCACCAGGTTTTAGGTGAACACATCATGCATCAATGTGCAACAAGCTAGGATGTGTGACAACAGTGTGAAAGATGACAGTAAATGGCCAGAGGTGTAGTTTCACTTTATTTAAAAAAAACATCAAGAACTGACACACATCGAATCTATTCTTAAATTACAGGACTGCTGACATTACTTGTCCTGAATCAATGCTGTTTTAGCCAAAGCCCAGTTCTCTCCTCTGGAGTCGGCTAAGGCACAAGCGCCTTAACTTAGAAAATGCTTCTAAATGCATGAAACTAATGTTGTCATCTCAGTCAGTGCTTGTTGCGTATGTTTGAAAAATACATAATCAGAAACCTTAATCTGTCTATTTTAAAATGCGTTCTCAGAAATAACACAATAAATCAGCATTTTCATAAAATATATACAAATCACAACATGCTCCTTTATGTTTTTTTTCCTCTCAATGCGGATTTTCTTAAGTGCACGACAACAAGCTAAATAACTCGGCTTGTTTACATTAGACAGACTTAAGAAAGATTTCAATACAAACCTTAATGTGTCCTTTCAAATACGCCTGCTCTCAATAAACAAACATCTGCTTTTATATAAAATTACAGAGGAAAAAGCGATCACATCTGTCTTGGGTGAAATTGATCACTGTAAGCATATGATCATTATAACCAAATTACTTTCTTTTTCTTTATGTCTGAGGCAGATTTCCATCTAACTGACATTTGTATACTTATTACATGAATATAAGGTAATATAACAGACAGCATTGCTATTTACTGAATTTTACTGAGTCTTTCAAAATACAGTACAGCTGTTTAATACTTTTCAAATTACAGTACTGTACAAATTAAATAACTTATTTATTGTGGTTTTGCTGCTGCATCTCGTTCACTTTATCATAAGGTTTGTTGAGTCTATATTTTTCATTGAGAGAAAATTACTTTCTTTTTCCAGTGAAGTTTTCTATGCACGCAGCAGGTAGCTAGCCAGAAACAGGAGTTACTGCAAGTCAAAAGTATCAAAGTAAAAAAAAATAAATTACCGTAGTTTAATTTTTCCATGTATTATGTACAAAAAAAAACCCCTTAAATGAACACTGTAAGCAGAGTACTTGATTACTATAAGCAAAGTATGTAAACAGTATTTGTACAGGAATGATTCTGTCTGAAGTTTTTTTTATCCAAATAAGCGGTTAATCACTATAACCATGCTCTACTCCAAGGGGTTTCCACTGAATTAAAATAACCAGTCTTACCTGGGGACACACCCCCAAGTGCGACCGGCTATTGATATGCCAATGACGAGTTCATTCGAGGCAGAGATAAGTCACATGTGGAAACACTGATCAAGAATGACATAAAAGAGCAAGTGAAATCAGGACGTTTGTATTTGCCATTTTCACAAAGGGACACTCATTTTTCTGCCCAGGGAACTACAAGTTAAATCATTTCCCGACAGCAGCGCCAAAATTAATTCATCCTCTGATGATGACTGTGATAGCAATGAGGATTAAGAAGAAATTGTTTTAAAGACTGGCACAAAACAAGCTGATTGTTCTTAATCATGCTAAAATAGTGATTTCCCCATTCTTATCATAAATATTACTTTCAAAAAAACTGAAAAATTACAAATCATACAGAAATTATATTAAAAGTAACATAACATAAAAATGTATTTTTTTGTCGTTTAAACCTTGGTCCCCCTTTTTTTTACCTCTATGGAATAGAAATGGGGAATGGATGACACCTTCATTCTACTGCGGGTCACCTAACCTGACAACCAGAGTTAGCTGCAATTGGTACTACAAACCAGCACAAAAGATGTATGTTTTACTAATTCTGCACAAACATAAAGGCTGCTACACACAAACACATGGGATAAGTACAGCAATATGAAGTCATGGCAGAATTCTCACTGGAAATCGCTGAATGTCAGCACCAAGACAGGAGCAGTGACATCTGCTGTAATGCCCTTGACTCGGGTACCCATGAGCCCTTACTGAATTCAGCAGCTGTCCCTAATTTCAGCAGCCCCCCACCAACACCATAAACCCAGCCCTTGCCGTTTTTATCCTCCTCACACCTAAAGGTAAAAAGAAAAACAAACAAAAAGAAACTGCAGTTAATCTTCCCCTGGATCCAGGCCTAGGTGGGAAAAAACATCAATATCATGATCAGTGAAATAATTTTTCTAGAGAGAGTCATCACCATTATAAATGTGTAATGGGTTCATCTGCATAGTGTAGACTTTGTTTCTCCATGTGTAAAAAAGCAAATGCTATTATAGCAAACAGGACATGTACAGGCCTGAAAACAGCATCAAAAACAGAAGAAACCTCCCCATGATAATCTGAGTGGATTCCTGTCCACATCCATCACCATCAATGATATCCCACCTTGCCATTACTCCAGTTTCCTTCTCCTGAGAATGACTTTACTGTAAATCATTTACGCATGGGCAAATGTTTAGGCCTATGTCAGGAAGTACATTGATTTCAACCAGATTCGAATCCACCTCCACAAAGTAGCATTCAGAGAGCGGCCCTAGAAGTGGCCCTGGAAAGGAACTCATCCCACATAATGCACTTAAATCCTGCAGCTCAAAGCTGAAGCTAAATCACTCCCCAGGTGATCAATGTATGGAGACAACAACTTTCTTGTCCCAGCCTTCCTTGGCAATGTGAAACAGAAAAACAAAACCACCCAACAGCCAGAAAAATACAACAATCTTACAGTAAAAACTGCAACATGGACAATAAATACCTGGTGCACAATAGCTTCCTTTGGTTACCCAGAATTCCTCAGAGGCCTGGCTGCCATCAATACTAATTTGAAAAAAGGCAAGAGAAGGATTGGGATGATCAAGAAAAGAGGGAGGGGGATATTGACTGAACTTGAAATCCAGCCTCTAGGATGTGGACAAAGGTTTCCCCAAGAGGGGTTCCTGCACCAGTTTCTTTGCCTGGACATGCACCTCAAACTGGTATTCAGTATTCACCTCCCCCTAACCAAAGGTGACCTACCTAGATGATGGGTAAACAGCTGCATGAGGAATGTATCCACTCTGACCCACTAACATGTTCTCCAATGCATTCTATAAGCACATGTCAGCACATGACTTGTAAGGGGGAAAACTGAATCAGAGAAGCCAAATGAGCACAAAGGAGACTCATCTACAGTTGGCACCAGAACACTCGCCAAGGTGGAAATAGGACAAGCAACCAAGATGCCCAAATACTGAAGTCAAACTCATAGCAGAAAGAGAGAAAACTACTTCTCAGAATTAAACAAAAAAAAAAACTTATTTTTGTTAAAACAAAAGCAGAAGATGACTCTCATGCTGGCAAGCCTATGCAGAAAACTTGCTCCTTCTTGCCAGCGTGCAAAATCTTTGGCTGTGAAGCACTGTTTCCAGTGTAACCGCTGTGTACAACTTCTGTCTCTCTCACCGCAATGCCAGCTGCAGCTTCTAGGCAGCTTTCAAAAACCACGGCGCGGCTGTGACAATGGCACCGGCATCCTCTACGTCCACAATCGCATCCACAGTCTTTGAGGGATGGCACAACTGGCAGAGAAAAGGTTTAATGTGGTGAGTGATGCTGATGCCCCATTAAGCCACCGTCGTTTTTTTCCACCACAGTGGAGCCACGGCTGATGAGATCTACAGCTCAAGAAGTTTCCTGCACCCGACGGTTCGGCCCGCGCTGGGCTCGGCGGGAATCCCAGGCCGACTCCTGTCAGGCAGATGACAAGGTCGCGCAGACGTCCGCACCTGGGGCTGTGCAACAAACGCGTCACGCGGAAGCTACTGCATCACACCCCAGCCGGTTCCAGGCCCACAGCCAGAAGAATATGAATGACACAGGGAAACACAAAAACGTAAGCAAGTGAATGTGTGAATCACCCAGACACGCAATGTGAGGAGTCTGGATGCGCAAGAACACAATTCTGTACCTGGACACACATCTAAGGCAGCAATACATCTTTGTGGGCTTTAGCAGCCCCCAGGAGACCTGTGTTTACAAAATGTAGCTCAGCATTTTTTTTTTTAAACACTGGATTAGGAGTTCCTGGAAACCGATGGAAAGATGGGAGTATAAGTATTCTTATGGATAACAATACTCTAAATGTGAAATTACTGCCATGGTTAATAAGAATTCCAAATCCTTTTAAAAAGTTAGAATTAATACTAATTACAAATATACGTGTACACTGCAAATTATTCTGAATGAGCCAATAAAAAAAGATCTCCAATTCCTTACCACTAGCCAACAAACAAAAAAAGGCATAAAATCATTTAAATAAATTCATTAATGGCTCTTAGAATGTAATAAATAAAAGCCAATACATTCCATGGTCATCTTACATAAACATGAGTAATCGTGCTGGTTTGGTTTCATAATTCTCAGGCACCCTGTAAAGAATAACAGGATATTTATGAGCTCCGAGTACACTGGAAGTGTCCTTCAAATTTGTATAAGCCAAGTATTAGGATTCGTAAGGAGCCACACTACGGAGGAATTCGGGGCCGTATTCCATCTTGAAGACATCAGCCATCACCGCGAGAGCCGTGATATCACCACAAACACACAGGCCCTCATTCGCTTTACTCCCTTTTGACCGAGTCGGCCCAAAATAACAGCACATTTCAGCTTCACTGCTTTCCCAAAAATTTCTCCTCACCACAGTTCATGGATCTGCTTGCTGCACATCTGCCAAACAACTTTCAGAAACCACTAACTTTTGTTCTGACCTTTGTGCAAAGTAAATCTCCTTCTATGAATGAATCCAGGCTTAAACCTTATAATAGCACATTTATATTTTAGTGCACCAAATACACATTTATACTGTAATGTACTGGGTTCAGTAAATCCAAATAAATTGTTCATTTACTCTGATGGTGCTAATACACTGTAATATGGCAAAATAATTATAATTTATGCTTCTGTTTCTTTTCTGTCACGCATTGAAGTGACAGAAAAACACATGTGCAGTTTTTTTTTTTTATTTCCCAAGTCATGCCTCGGCAGAGTGTATTTGGGCTACATTCTCAGTATGCCACAGTCAATAAAGGGCGCAAGGCCTATTTCAGCAGGGACTCTGCTTTTTTTTTTTTTTCCTCTCTCTCTCTCTCTTTCTTTCTTTCTAAAATTGTCCCGATATCCTACTGGCTTTGCACTCTCAGATTCCTACAGCATGGGCTAAGAATAATCTGTCCTTTATTTCACTTGCTGTGTCATGACTGTCTAGTTTCCTATTGGCTGTGTGTTTATTAAGAGATCCCTGCCAGACTGTCTGTCCGCATGACAGACACACCAGCTGGTGAGAAGACTCTGGGCAGCGGGCAGTTTGGGGAGGAAGCAGTCCAGCGGAGTCGTTCAAAGGTTGCTCATTTCTTGGTCTCACATGGTGCACAGTTGATTGAGCAAGAATCACTCACTATCTCAGCCATATGCCTAACCTTCGGCTCTGTGGTTTTCCTGAACACAAATGATTCTAAAGATGCAAATGTGACGCAAGTAGCATCAGTCTTATATAAAAGTCATGTGCATCACTGTTTTTAAACCAGCTTTGGCGAGCGGCCCATACATATTCTTCATTCCACTTAAAACCTCCAGCAGCTACGCTAAAAGAGCAGCCCATTTAAGTGCCACAGTATTTCTGTATATAATTGGACGACATCGCTTTTATTTATGCCACTGTAGGTATGGGACAGCGAGGAAAAAACACAGCAGAAACCTAAATTGCAGAAGTGATATCAGACCGATCTTTAAACAAGTCACAGTGAATCTACCGAATCCAGCCTAGAATGAGAAATGTGTACAGTAGTAAGCAAAGCATAAACACAGGAAGGATGGGTCACAATAAAAGCTAAGGGGAGGCTACTGGTAGAGTTCTGGATGGGAGTACAGACAACAGCGAGTGGGGGAGGAGTGAGAAGAATAAAAACACAATTGTGACAGGCAGAGGAACATGACAATACAGTAAGAAAACTGATTATCCCCCATGTCTATTCCCCTGCTTACAGCTGCATAAATAAGCCCTCTTATACTGTATAGACATTCTTGACATTTCTACCAACAAGCTTGCAGTCGACCTCCAGGGTGAAACTCAGGGTTACCTTCATGTCAACCCCATAAACACAGAGGTCTAGTGGTCTAAACCCTTAAGCCAGAGACCCCCAAATGAAAATGACCCACAGAAAGCGAGCCCCAACGTATAATGTATGACCAGGTAAGTAACCAAGACCTCAGTAATGGCAGGGAACTTTCTTAAAGTTTCCTTTTTATTTTTTAAATAGTTCAATATTTTTCGCGATAAATACCGGGGGGTTACTGGATGAAATCCCAGCACTTCATCAATTTATTACACGTCTCTCCAGACCCTCTACAACTGCTTTACAAACCACCAGAGGATCACGGATCCCAGATTGAAAACCCCTCTTAATGAATTCCATTGTTTTTTCAGGGTTAGAATTACATCAAAATCTAGCAGCCACTCAACAAAAAAGGACAAAGCAACCTGTAATACCTAACTGACAAAATAAGACTACAAGGACTGCTCACAAAGGAAATCGAAACCATAGATGAAATTGGAGATACTTTAACTGGCGTTCCAACCTACCCAGGTTATGCTATGCGGTGTTATATACAACTACACGGAAATTAAAAATGCCTGCTCTCTGTTCACTTACCTGCTTAGCAGACCTGTGCAGAGACCTAGAACTTTCATGTTATCGGAAGCCCAGACAACAGCCTGCTGCCTCCAGAGTACACCCTGCAGGATACCCACTGCTTCTGTCCACTCTGTCCACTGGTTACCATAGCAATGAGGAGTTAATGTATAACTGGCTGATCTTGCAGGGTTGACATGCTTCTTTTTTCTTCCACGTTCTGCACATGACTCACACAAACCCCAAAAATAACGAAGCAACGGAATTTAAATTCTAACCTCAGAACGCCTCATCCTTCTCTGTACTCTTCAAAAGCATCCTTTCAAATGTTGTTTCGCTTCCATTTGCTGCATTAATAAATGCATCTGATGGCACTAAACACGGAGGCATGCAAACATAAGCTTAGGAGATGACTGAAATTATTAAAGGAAACCTCTCCCCACATTACCTGTAATGCCCGGCATGCAAGGACCTTATACATTTTCATTCATTCTGCGATATGAATATGGATAATGGCCCACAGGGGACCCAAGGCATGACTCCACCACAGGGAAGTTAATACGCCTGTCTGGCAGCTCATCAATACACGTCTGGAAGCACATACTAGGATTTAGCAGTGATCTCAAGCCTTTGTCATAAAATAAGGATACAGGGAAATATTCACAGGCTGGCTGATACTCAGTATCCTGCCTCTTCCAAGCCAGGGCATGCTTGTGTTTGTCAACCCCTGGTTTGCAAATGGAACGATAGTATGCACAGAAGGGGAGTCCGCCACACATTAGCCCAAGGGTGGAAAAACATTAAATCCACATAGTCCATTAGTGCTTTGAATACTTTATCTACTAACTAACAAACATATTAAACTAAGTCAGTAAGTGTGCATGTGTACAACTGTAATGATAGTCCAACCTTCTCAAACACTATCAAATACACATACAGTAGTACATTCATAAATCCATTTTGACTAAACAATGAACCAACTAAGATAACAGGGAGTCTATTTGAGAAAGCACTGGACACAACACCAGTTTAACTGTAGACATAACGCCAGTCCAAACACAGAACACTCAGAAACACCCACATTAACACACAAAGGGCCCTGAACATTTGAGGAACGCTCTGGAGATAACACCAGTCCAATCACAGGGCGCACAAGGACATCCCGATTCACACACAAAGGCCAACAGACCCCATACACAGAGTCAGAGTTTCTTTTTTTTGTGAAGCAATAATGGAAAATACACCCCCTTTCATTGGTTTTAGGGTTCAAAACTGTCGCACAGAGCATGTCTATATAACGGAAACTAAACAGAGCAGAAACAGGCTTCCGGCAATTTCCTTCCCTTACAGGCCGCACAATATATTGTATTCAGGCAGCTCAATTGAATGCACAATGATAATTTGCAGATGAGCACAATGTTAGTCCATTTTTTACATAATAGTTTGGTAATCTACAACAGCTGCATTAAAAAATACCCAAAACAAGACAAATTTGTGTGGCTTTCTCTTTCTGCCTCATTTTTCCAATTAAATATAAACGAATGTACTCGAGAGTGTTCAGTGGGTAGCAGCGATCCGTGACACCTGCAGGAAAGGGGGTTCGAATCCCAGTTGCACTGTCTGTGTGGGTTTCCTCCCGCAGTCAAAAAGATGTGGTTAGAGTAGTGGACATCTCTAAACCGCCCAGGGTACTATCGTGCACGTGTGTATGCCCTGTCGGCCAGCCTGATGCTGCCTGGTATAGTGCAGAGGCCCCGTGACCCTGACTAGGACAACTGGTCAGAAGATGGATTGACTAAAAAAGGGTACAGTGCCTTCACACCACAACTAGAAGTTAATGGATTCTTAATCAGTTACATTTGCATTTAACCGTTTTGCTAATGCCTTTGACTACAGAAACGTCCATTTCTAAATATCATTGCGCTCCGGGGCCCTCCCTCCCAAAACTTTAACCACCAATCACGTCATGGATGACTACACTACTGCCTATAATCCTGTTTTCTCCATAAAATCATTCCAGGGATATTGTGTGTTTTGATGTTATTGTTACTATGACTCAAAACACGCGTGCATCATAGGCCTTACTTCTGCTCTAACATCGCCGCTGGCGAAAAGCGAATTCGCCCATTATGACGGATCTGGGGTTGCGACGCTGTTTTTTGGCATACTCCCTGTCACGTCAAGTATCGCGTTCACGTCTGTTACGTGATACAACACGGTAAAAGGCAAGACAAGGCAATGCTGGGAGTCTCGACAAAACACAGCAGCCTAAAACAGGAAACCGGAGACACACGTACGGGGAAGGCAACAGCTCCGGCCCTAGCGCTGGTAATGATTTTATGGAGAAGCCTGGGCAGAGACTGCGGGAAGAGAGGGTCAGGTTTCACCTGGCCTCGACCACAGCACGTCAGCCTGCATTAATTTACATTATTAGATCTCTATCACTCCTCGTCAATATTGAGAAATAACATCATAGCAGATTTCTGATGGGTGGGGTCTCGTATCTTACAAAAAATGAAATTCATTACCTGGTCATTCATCAACAGCAATTACGCACAAACTACAAGCTGACAGTTATATAATTCTCTTATCCGAATACCATGTAATATCTTTCACAATACTGACTTGTTGGTCTTTAAAATCGATGTGCCCAACCCTAGCCCCCGGAGGCTGCGAAGAGGGCACGCTGTTTTTGCGTCACCTCCAACTCCGAAACGGTTTAAACGATATTTAAAAATATAGTTATCTAATCCGGCGACGGCGCCGTCTATCAGGTGCTAATTAAGGCATATTCAGCCAGACCCACAAGGCCGCGAAAGTGGCCAGCACAGACCGTCCCGGACCTCGACCATAAGCCATGCACGATCAGTAGGGCAAACTCACCGCCGTGGACAGCAGCAGGTGCAATCACTATCCCCCTCGCCTCGCTCCTGGGTGAGTTCTGCCCGTACCTGCCGTCGTCCTTGGACAAGATCTGCTTGAGGTTGCCTTTTGAGTCCAACACGGTGGCGTTGACCGTGGCGCTGAAAACCTCGTCCTTGTTCACCAGGTTTTTGTCGGCCCGAATGGACAGCATGCACCTGGGCAGGACGAGCAGCAGCGTGACGGCGTACAGACAGCCTCTCGGGCTGGCCGCGGAGCGCTGCCTCGGCATCTTCGGCGTCAGCCTCGACGATGATTCCCCCCCCGCCGGCGCTTCTTCAGGAACCAAACCGGCAGCGCTTTATCCGAAGGCAGAAATGTACAAAGCGGGATCTTATTTGACGGCTTCTGCGCCGGGTCCCGACATCAAAACATGCCGCTGTCTTCACATCATTTGCGCAGATATTCCGATGCACACGTCCGTCGCCTACTCTACCTTTCGACGGACAAAAAAAGAAAATTATTCCAGCGCGAACGAGCAACATACACACATTTTTAAAAACGCCAATTTAATCTGTATAATCTTTATATAAACAAAAGAATTTCAAATATTGATGTACATTAAACATCAATGCATAATGGATTCTTTTACTGTTCGTGGAACCGTAATGTATTTGCACTCGATTAAGCAACAACATATGGCGTAAAATATGTTACTCATCTAAGTTAGCAATTTAAACGAGTATTTCGACGCATAACTGGTGTTTATTTTCCCATGGTTTGTCATAGAAATGCATTGTAGTGTTCGAAAAAGAGTATTTTAAAATGAAGCTTACTGATTCAACTCGTATTAGCCGGTAAGTTTTTCATGCAGGTATCCATTTATATTTTACAAATTAGCTACTGTCATAGGTTCCTTTTTTTGAGACTGAATTTAGCTTTGTTATGAAGAAATTTGGTACCCGATATATGTAAAGACCTTACAACCGAGCGACACATACACCAGTAGCCAGTATTCTACTCGTTTGTATTCCTCTGCGATAATAAAAATCAGCAATATACCTACCTTCTCCATTTAACTGCTGACGAGCGCAGTTAATGTAAAACTTTATCTGTTCTGGTAAATTTTTTAATCGCCCAAATACGCTGTCGTCAGAGACTAGGCGGTAACAGCGAAGCCGCCCCTCTTTTCCTGCCGCCGACACGGACATGCGCAGAAGCGCGATGAGGGACAGAGAGAGCTCGCGCAGACGGGGAGAAGGGGGCGGGGGGCGACGGCTGTGCGCGTGCAGTCATGCCGGGATGCGCGTCCCGGCGGCGAGAGGAGATGGCGCTCGCCCACAAATCGGTTTTCAGCTGTTGACACACAGATGGGCCCACTTGCGAGACAAAAATAATTATTGGTTAATGAATAATTGTATATGGCGACTACATATATTATATTATGTATGTTGCATATATACCCGGATGAGGCAAAACATTATGTCCACCCCCATGCGGGGTTGGCAACTTTCGCGTATCTGGTGGTCAAGCTTTCAGACTCTAACGCTCATGCAAGAAAACTCATGGCAAATCTACATTATTCCATTATAAGCCTAAGATTGGCTACATGAAAAGCGTTGGGATAGTTTGCAAACCTTACAGACTATTTACAAGGTAATAAAAATGTTGCCTACATGTAAATGCGTGTGCATGTCTGTGCAGACTTGTCTAGAATTGAAAATCTCACTCCGGCCACCTGATCAAAGTTGTCATCCCTGCTCAAGTGAAGTGAATAATGTTGACTATCTAGTAAAAGCGGTTTGTGTCAAGGACTGCAATGACATATGGTACTAGTAGTCAATATGTTGAATGCAGAAGTAATAGATGTGTATAAAGACCTGAGTGAGTTTGATAATGGCCAAATGGCAGGTTGACTGGGTCAGAGCATCTCCGGATTGGAAAGGTTTGTGGGGTGCTCATGGTCAGCTGTAGTGAGTACGTACAGATAGTCGTCTGAGGAAGCAAGAATCACAAAGAACAGGGTATTGGGTGGCCATGACTCATCCATGTGAGATGTGAACAAAGGATATCTTGGATAGTGTGAATCAACAGAAGGGCTTCTGTGGCACAAACTGCAAATGATTTTAATGATGGTTACAGGAGTAATATGTCACTACAGAAAGTGCACAGAGCCCTGCTGTGTATGAGGCTGCGTAGCTGCAAGTAATAGTGTCCATATTAGCCCCTGTTCACCATCGAAAGCCCCTACAATATGCATGCGAGCTGGACCTTGGATCGATGGAAACCTGGTCGGGTGAATTCCATTTTCTGCTGCATCACATGTCACTTACCTGGGGAAGAGATGGCACCAGGATGCACTGTGGGAAGAAGAACAATTGGTGGAGAGAGGGTGATACTTTGGAGAATGTTCTGCTGGGAAATCCTTGATCTGGGTTTTCACGGGGTGTTCATTTGATATGTTCTGCCAACTTAAACATTGTAGCAGACCAGTATACAGCTTCATGGCAACTGTCTTTCTTGATGGATGTGGTCCTCTCAGCAGGATAACGTGCCTTGCCACATTGCACAGATTGATCGGAAATGGTTCGAGGTGCAGATGTTACCCTGGCCTTCAACTTCCCCAGATCTCGATCCAGTCAAGTATCTATGGGATGTGTTTGAAACAACAAGTCTGATCCTCGGTGGCTCCACCTCACAACCTACAGGAATTAAAGGATCTGTTCACTAACATATTGGTGCCTTCAGAGGTCTTGTAGAGTCCATGACTTTGGGTGTTTTAGCTCTTTTTGCAGCACAGGGAGGAGCAACATTATATTAGGCAGTTGGCCATAATGTTTTGGGTCATCAGTAAATATATACGATTACTCAAAATTCCGAACTGTTTATTATGTTAAACACAGAAAAAACAGTGAGTTGCCAACTACAGTCTGCTAGCTACAAAGTGTGGTAGCTTGTGATTTGCTTTAGTGAAATCTGTCCTTCATGTCATACTTCCTAAGGACTTAGATCCTGTCTATACTATAGGAACTCTTCTCTAGATCCCAGAGGGCTACGCGGCCCAGCTGCTTTTATCCTGTCTCTTCCGCGGCCTTCCACTGCTGCTCCATCTGTTTTCTAACCTATGCCAGTGTCCTGTCTATGCCTTCCCAAATCTTGTTTTTCCTAACATTCCTCTCCTCCCTCTCTACGGGACGCGGCCTTGTTCCATCTCACCATCCCTGACCCCCTTGCACTGTGCTGTGACGTTCACATCCTCAACCTTGGTCAGCATAAAAGAAACCCCTCCTCTTAAGAGTGCCTCTCTTAAAAATTAAGCATCTCTTATAGCTACTGTACAGGGCTCGCTCCATATGAGACCTTTCTTCAACCTCCACATTTATCATTTATTATTTACTTCCTTGCTTATATTGGAGGCCTGCAAGAGACTTACACAGCTCGTAATTTTACATTTCCAGCAGCTTTATTGCTTACCATGTGCCTGCAGCTTTTCTTCAGAATTAAATGATCTTAAATAATTTAACACAAAACTCAAATTTATAGAATTGTGTTTGAAATCGTGATTATTGTTCTATGTTTTTCATTTGACCTTGATACAGCATAACTGTTTGCATATGGACATTTGCACAATAATTTAGGCAGATTTAGGTACAGTTTGTGCGACTTACTGTCAGCTGCTTGTATTGTGCGGAACAATTACCTGCTGGACCTTTTCTGTTGTCCAGTTGGCAGCTTTGGAAGAGGTGAATGCACCCAGTCCAAAGTGTTTCAAAGAGTATAGGGCAGCGGGGTCCATTTTGATTAGATGGTCATGATGTTTACACTAAAGAGGGTTTGATATGCATGTTCTGTAAACGGTACAAAAACTGAGGCAGTGATAGAATCATGCAGGTTTCTAGGGACATGGTAAGTAAACACTGTAACTGAGCCAGCAGGAAACAATCTGCAGTTTGTCTGAAAGAAAGTTCCTGCAATACAAAACATTTAAAAAGCTGTGGCAGGGAATGTCTTCTATTGGAGTCAGGATACACTTTGCCATCCATGAAGAGGAACAGAGACATTTCAGTTAAAATAATTTAATTTACTGTAACAGTCGCATTCTTTTCAGTTAAGGAGAGTTGTCTAACAAGCATGTGTATTGGTACCTTATTTTTTTTCTACTGTGTGGGGAGTGAATATTTGTGTTTTGACTCCACAGAGGGTCAAGACGAACAGCATTTTACAGTCATCAGCTTGAGATTAATAAAGCATAAAAGAATGGTATGAGTTTATTCAAGTTCATTTCAACTGGCCCTAAATCTTAAAACACTTACATTGCTTGCTGTATGTTTCTACATATTCTAATTCTATGGTTACTGAAGTACTGCTTCATTCAAATAAACATAGAAGCAGCATTCCAGATGAATGTGAATGTCAGGCATGACCCAACGATGCCTGAATGAAGATGGGCAGCAGCTGCAGCCTTATACAGACCTGCTCTGTGTAGCACACAGGGAGCAGGAAGTGAGGCCTAGCATGCACACTGACACTTTGTTCAATCAACATTCAGAGAGAGGATGAGGATGTTTCATTTGAATGAACAACAGGATTTTTAAATCTGGTTTTTCCTTTGGATATTCACTAATTTTAATTCCAATGCATTTGTTAATCATATAATTTTCTGAGTGTGTAGATTTTTATATGGGTTGGCTTGACCGTGGAAGGGTTTGTGCCTGCATTGTCAGACCAGTTGTTTGCAAAACAGAATTTCTGAAGCTTGTTTATTAAAAGCTGGAGAATCACTTTGGGTAAAAAGCAGCATCTGAGCCAATCAAGTATGAATTTAAGCAAACGTGTCAGTAAGAGGCCTGTCCCCATATGTCATTATAAGAGGCCTGTCCCCATATGTCATTATAAGAAGCTTACCTGTCCCCATATGTCAGTTGTAGTGATATTAAGAATCTATAATTATGGGTGAAATAAATTAACAAATCTACTGTGTTTTCGTGAATAATGTGTGATAGAAAACTTAATTGTAATATTTTGGGAAATAATTGTGACAGCACAATTCCCATAGTTCCTTAGCGTGAGTCCAACTTAAACCGTGTGCTAATTAGACTGAGCTGATAATGTCAGTGATTTAGTGAAACATCAGCTCTCTGGGATCTGCATTTGATGCCGCCTGCTTTCTGCTGTAGTGTGTCCTCCCACGTGTCTTTGCGAGGAACCCAGGCTCGTTTTTTAGTCGCCTGCTTCATGGTTTCTTTCTGCAGGTTTCTGGTCCTCAGAAAGAACGAGGTGCTGCTCCTTTAATTGGCACTAGGTTTCCTAAATGATGCAGGGTGACCTTAGCAGGAAAATTAATTTTCTTGGAAAAGTCCATTTCCGGCATTCCGGGCTTGTGGAGACATGTGGTGGTCAGAAGCTGAATCTGACACAGAATGAAAAAATACACAGAGAACAAATCTTTTCTTTCAGGAGTGTCACGAGACATCTTCATGGTCCTAAAGGAAGTAAGCTGATCATCTAGTCAAGGTTTCTTGTTGCTTTACATAAAGGAGAAGTGTTTTAAAGCTCTAAACCCAATGTTATGCTTTTTGTTGATCAGGAGGGGCCTCAAGTGGTGAGGTTAAGTAAATGCAAGCACATTATATATGCTCATTGCTGTGGAGAATAAGGTGTACATTTCATTGATAAGAAACATGTTTGAAACATGTGCTAGTTACAATTAGGTTAAGAAGGAGCAGATATATATTCATTGAAAGACATATTTCTATCTAAACTCACTGGAGGAAACATGAAATGTAAAAATGAGTTTCTAACATTAAAACATACAAACATTTATTTCATTTACCACTAGATGGGGTTGAGTGAGTTATTTCAAAGGCTTCATCATTTCAACTACAGACACGGGATTATTAAAACAGAGTGTTTTTTGACTGAGAACGACTATCATAACACATTCTTTAAGATGAACTGTTGAGAAATCTTGCAAGCTCTATAATTTAATTACTGGTTAAGGTTCAGCTGTAACAGGCCCCGTGGGTATTGGTCAGGGTCCAATACGAACAGTCACCATCCTTGCAGGCTGGTTTAAAGGAGCTACTTCTGCAGTCTGAAAGATGCCCCATCAGTGTGAAATCTTGCTCAGTGTAGTGTTTTAGTGAGTCTGGAAACTAAACTAAGAACCACAGATCATACGGCAGGGCACCCCCCGGGTGTTCCCACAGATCACAATTCACCTAAACTGCATGAAAACTATGTGAGGAAGTTGGAGTACCTGGAGGACATGCTAAGTCCACACAGAAGCAGCTAATCACTGATGACCAAAAACAGAAGGGTAGGAAGTTAGTCTGGTGACAGAGGCTACAGCCTTATTCTCCGTCCAACTATATCAGTGAGATAGGCCACCCCAGCATGACCAGCTGGAAACCCACCCAGCTCAACCACTAAAAAGCTGCAAGAGCTGAAATGTGACCATCTACAACCATCTTAGACCAGCTAAAACCAGATACCAGCATAAGCTGGTTTTAAGCGATTCCCAGCTGTTGACTTTTGTCCGCTGACTAACAAAAGTTTCCACTGTTTTGTCTTGTATAGGCATAGACAGACAGAATCTTGTAATAAATCTGCAGAATGATACATTTGTAGGACATTAGTCATTGTGCACCAAAATATTTTAACAGAAGGGGAAAAGCTGCTCCGGTTTCCCCCCACAGTCCAAAGACATGCTGAGGCTGATTGGAGTTGCTAAATTGCCCGTAGGTGTGAATGGTG
>JAODLC010000002.1:3840088-3879336 GCA_026781145.1 Hippopotamyrus pictus
AAAAAATTACTTGTTTTTTTGTTTTTCTTCTCTGTTTTGTTTTGCTTCTGGAATTTTTTAATGGGTGGGCGGGCTTTTGAAGAGGATGTACACCTTGCACATCTGTTGGTCAACTGGAATTTGGAACGTACACTCCTTTAACCATCAGAGCGCCCCCACTCCATGATACTTCAGAGAATCGCAATATGGCCAGTTTTTAGCCGGTACCGCTGACGAGGCTGAACGGAATTTGTTTTCGCTATGAGAAACGTAGTAAAATCTTGGTGTATTCTCACGAAGCCACAAGTCACATTGATATCTCAGAGCACAGATGTTTTTACTTTGAAAAATACTTTCTTATAACCATGACAGGGGAAGTACTTCTGGTTCATTGTTCTTGCTAGCTTCATTGTACTTTACTAAGTGCCGTAAGTGAAACAGCTGGCTGATTTTGGAGATGCATCATTTTCATGATTTTAACCAAGAATTGTTAGTGTTTGAACTCGTTACCTGACTAAGTGATGAGCTGGTAGGTGTGTGTTTTTAACAAACAAATACATAACTTATTATTGGTATTTAGCTTACTCCTTAACACTATTTAGCCTAAATAATGGGCTCATTCAACACAATGTCGATTTTGACATATCAAACCACATGTGTTTCAGATTTATTTTATCCAAAGAGGTAGTGCCACTGAACAAGTTGGTGATCTTTTAAGTGAACTGAATCAAATTAACTGTGTTCCAAAGAAAGAGTCATTTTAGCCATCACTAAAAGGCATTGGTTTAGTGAATATCACTCAGACCTCCATGTGTGGGGGCTTGACTCCGCCTCTGCTTTTTGTTTGGGGAGCTCACACGTTCTCCTCGTGTAGCGTGCATGTAGGAGCTCTGTGGTGACCTGTCCAGGATGTACCCCTGTCTTGTGCCCTATGATGTCTGGGACCCCGACCAAAGTGAGTACTAGGAAGGTGATACTCATTGGACTCCTCTGTTCCTGTCTCTTATTAGGTGAATTTTTAATAATGCGTCATACAGTCATCACAAAGTTACCGAACGACCACATGCCCTGGGTTTCCATCCTGGTGTTAGAGGACAAGCAGGAGATCCAGAGCCCCACCATCGTGATTGTGGTGCCCATCCTTTACTCGGTTGCATTTCTTGTCGGGCTCCCAGCAAACATTCTGTCCCTGTGGGTAATGATCTTTCACATGGAGAAGATCCCATCCACCATCCTCCTCATCAACCTGACAGTGCTGGATGTGCTCCTCCTTCTGATGTTGCCCTTCCGCATCATTTACTACTTTGCTGGTTTGAACTGGTTCTTCGGTGAGCCACTGTGCCGACTGGTCATAGCTCTGCTGTATGGTAGCATGTATGGTTCGGTACTCACCCTGGCATTTATCAGCATAGACCGGTATATAGCTCTGGTGCACCCCTTTGGTGCTCTGACCCTGCGCAGCCATCGCACCTCCCTGGCCATGAGTGTATCCGTTTGGGTGGTGGTCCTGTTGACTATGCTGCCCGTGTTACTCTTTCGCCAGTCCTACCGGCTGAGTGACCCTCCCATTATCACCTGTTATGATGTCCACACTACTGCTTCAGCCACTTCCTTTTACCCTTACGTAGGCCTTTTCGGTTTCTGCTTCTCACTCACTCTGCTGGTAACTGTGTTCTGCCATGGCGCCATCCTGAAGACCCTTCTGGCCAGAGGGCACCGCTACTCCCACGCTGTGTGCCTCACCGCCCTGATCTTGCTGGTCTTCCTTGCATGTTTCCTCCCTAACATCATTGTCCTGCTTCTGTACTGCATAAACAAGAAGTACTACCTCTATGTGCCCTATGTAGTCAGCCTGGCCTTCAGCTGCTTTGGTCCCTGCATTGATCCCTTCATCTACAACTATGTGTCTGATGACTTTAGGGATAAAGTTCTCAGGGTGCTCTGCTGTTGCCGTGCTGGGCAACAAGTATCCTCCAATAACAGCGGCATACATTTGTCAAGCAGCAGCCAATCCAGGAGCACCTTGCTGTCTAAGTTTTGGGGGCAGATGAAAATTTTTTGCCCGGAAATGTGCCAGGAGGTGTGATGTAGAATAGATCTAAAGTAGTTTTATATGGGAAGTTTGTAAAATGTCTTAAATATGTAATTGTTGGGTAAAAAATATTTACACCTCTTGCTCTGTACTAGTGACAATTAGCTCACTATCTTATTTAAACAATGAAAGTGTGAAATTACATCCAATGTTATGTAAGCTAGTTGGAAAAAAAACAGAATACTGTGGCTCCATGTGTAATAGCATAGCAAGCAACATACCAACACAGGCTAACAAACATACTATTGGCTAACAAATACACTAGTGTTATATTATTTGTCTTTGTTTTGACCCCTCGTGGTCCCTGTGTTTCCTGCATACTTTCTTGTATTCAGTCTGTAATAAAATCCTTTACATCGTTTACTGTGTCCGATCGTGACACTAGCCCATTTCATTACATGCATATTTATTATACTTATTGTCTCTTTTCTAACTGAGCACCTGATGACTTAAACCCTATCAAAGTGTTAATTTGGCCCTCGAGCATCAGTATACATTCCCAATCCCAAAACACTGTCAACCAAGAGTCAAGACTGAACCAGTTCACCTTCGCAGGGTGGACTGGCAACAAAATTGCAGCCCGGGAATGTAATGCTGGTCCCCCCCTAGTAAATTTTGCCGCTGGTTTGGGGGGGGGTTTCTCTTGGTATATTTCGCTGATTGCGAACAAATAGTCGGCCACCAATGAAATAATGCATTATCCATTAATCATCTGTGATCAACCTGGAAATAAACCAGGATCGACCTATTGGTTACAGGCTTCTCATTTCTTTATTAATGGGTCAACTTAAGAATTCAGCAGGGTGTCAAATAATTATTTACCTCACTGTATATATGATATAAGTATACATTAATTTTTCTTAGTATCCATGTATTAGCTGCAGTGTGGAGTGTGGATTAACACCTTCAAACGAGGCTCTAAAACCATCAACTCTCAATCGGCATATCGAAACGAAGCACCCAAAACTTATCAGAAACCACTGGAGTACTTTCAGCGAAAACATGATGGACTACAACTGCAGACACGGACAACTGTCTCCCTAACAACACACACTAATTTAAGAATAGTTGCATGTATAGCCATCTGACATTGCCAAGTCTTTTCCCACAGTGGGACATCTCTCAATAGATCCCCACACAGGTGCACACCATCCATCCCATTTTCCAACCCGCTTATCCTACTGGGTCGCGGGGGTCCGGAGCCTATCCTGGAGGCAATGGGCACCAGGCCATTCTCTCTGATTCTCGCTCTATCCAGTGATGAAGGAGAGTGAGAAAACAGCTGGTGAAAATATAAGTCAGAATATGAGGCAAGAAAAGAGTACAGGAAAGGAGGGTGAGAGAAACGTCAGGGCAAAGCAGAAGCCGACACCGTGACTATAGAGACGATTCCAAAAATACAAAATGATGCTGTAATACTAGCCTTCAGATTTACGAATGGGGGAAAATGTCACTTTGATGAAGAATATTTATATAAGGGTTAACTGATGTGTGCCAGGTTACCACCGGGTTTCTGTGATTACATTCAGGACAACGGTCCTAGCAACTGCCATGCAGTCAAAGCAAAAAGCAGAAGTCAGAGAGCGTCAGAAGATCCGGGAACAGCAAACGTTTGCGTCACATGAGGGAATATTTCAAGCATGCATCACCATCTGTCTTCGCATGAAATATGATGTGAAGACAACATAACTGGGGATATTTACTGTGGCCTGTCCTCTTTCTTTCCGAGGTTTGAAGA
This sequence comes from Hippopotamyrus pictus, assembly GCA_026781145.1. Classification (NCBI taxonomy): domain Eukaryota; kingdom Metazoa; phylum Chordata; class Actinopteri; order Osteoglossiformes; family Mormyridae; genus Hippopotamyrus; species Hippopotamyrus pictus. The sequence continues at coordinate 3,843,898 of JAODLC010000002.1, forward strand.
CTTTAAGGGCCCCTAATGTGGTTTATTGAATCAAGGAGATTCATTGGTTTAATACTAAATGAGGCACCATGGAAGCGTGAACCCAAGTGCTGCTAGTGGCAGGATGGCGTTTTCCTGCCACTCAGGGTTGTGCGCCATCGCCTGTTCATCACGTAATCAAGCGGCTGCACGTGGCGTCCCTGACCCTCTACATGCTGCTGGTTACATAGATAAGGCCTCCAGCCTGACGACGACGCCCAGTGGGGCGACTGGCCCTCGCTCCCATCTCCCGCCTCCTCTACTGGATCAGCATCAGACACTTCCCGCCCTGGACAGTGAGCGACGGTACCGTCCTGGGCATTGGCTTTTTGGCACAGGTAGGCAACTTTTGTGTACTGTTTCTGTGGACCTTCTTAACTGCTGGCTGTTTTTTGGCCTAAGACCTTTTCTGCGACCTCTGCCAGGATAAATATGGCTTAATTTCAGTTTGTTGCTTGCTTACTGGAATAGCTACATGTTGAATAATCAAGATTGTTTTTTAATTGTAAAAAGGTGGACCAACCTGGGACAAATTGAAGTAAAAATTGATGTTTTGGCTGTGCTCGTTTTTAGGTTTAATGGAAGAAGTACTGAATGTCTATTTTTTTGTGTTTATTTTAAAATCTATTAAAACAAAATTAAAGAGCTTGAGATACACTAAAGCAATGTGCAGGTGCTCCTTTTCTCTGAGGTTAGTGTAACGGCAAAAGCAGGTTTCCTGTTTCTGCCACAAGTCCAGCCTTCGATAAACATTCTGCAGCAGAACTTTCACTTTGACTTCATTAAACTTTATCGTCTGAAAGCGAAACTTGAAACAAAGACCCGAAGATCCTGCCGTGTGCTGAAGCTCTGTTATTTCATGGGGAAGCTTCTCATATCGCAAAAAGTGTAACATAGGATCTTCATTAATTGACATAGACTCTTATTTTGAAATGTGGAGTGAGAGGGTTTAAAGAGAAAATCATGTTATTTTTGTTTAGTTTTTAGAGGTTCTGGTTGAAGGTGCGGTGGTGTGACTTGTGCTGTATGGTCTTCTAATAATATTAGTCTTGAAATAGCAATAGTCCTGATTGTTTGGAGTTTGAAGACCCACACTTGAGGAGCAGACAGTTAGAGGACTGCCACTGAGATGAAAGACTCAATATTCAGCATTACAAAAACAATAAACAAGTATTTATTATGTGTAACTCCCTGTTTTATATAATGACTATAAGGACTAAGTGTCCCTATTAAGTTGTATAGATGCTTGTGCTCTGTGCAGTAATGTCTTCCTAAAGAAAATTCTGAGATTAGTCACGGGGTTTATAGTCAATTTATACATACAAATATAGTACAGACAAGAGAAGAGCTGATATTCACCCAGACCACACCAGAGATTACACCAAGAACCGTTGGAAGGCACGTCTGATAAAGAACAAAAACTGTGTCCTTTAGCAAAACCTTTGCGCCCCGTCACGGTCACATCACAGCGAGCTACTGTACTGAGAAGGTTTGCACTGTGTAAAACATCCTGATGTGCAGATGCCATGACTCTGTAATTTCCTTGAATAATAATTTGGCTTGTTTATTTTGCTCTGACCTGTTCTTTTGAAACTAAAATTGCTCTGATACTTGAATTGTAATTATACAACATATTCTTACTAATTTTGTAATGCTTTTTTATTCATTGCACAACTATGCTTCATTTTTTTCCAAAAAAACAACAATAATAATAATTATAATAATAATACTAATAGTAATCAGAAGCAGCCATGTTGCTCTTTTTGTGAAGCATATACAGAACCGGTTCTTTTTCAGTGAAATATGTCTTGACCTGAACATCCCATGGCTTAAAAGAGGGCCGAGAGCAGAGTTAATAGATGTCAGGCAGAGTGACCCATTTAGCTCAACAGAATTGTAATTACATCTTCACTTATGTCTTAATTTAACTGTTAATCTCAATCTTCAAGGTTAAGGTTTTAAGTCGAAACCAATGTTAGTGTATGTAACAGTGCAACAGACAGATGGTCACTTAGTGCATCACAGTGAGTGTAAACATCACTTTATTTTCACAACAGAGTTGCTCCAAGGCACATAAAAGTCTTACCCTAAACTGACTCTTAGAGCCAAAACATGAACCTCAGCTGATGGCTGACATTGTAGTAAAGAATACTTGAACACAGCAAAAAGAGGCACCTCTGATAAATGGTAGCAAAATAAACAAAATAATTTAAAAAAACATTATAACTTGTTTATAATTGTCTTTTAATGATTTACATGGTGTTCCAACATAATAAATAATCAGATTATAAACCCTGCATACAGTAAACCCTTCATAAGGGTAGTCTTTTTATGAAGTGGTCCCAAAAACACATACATGTATACCTATTCCTTGAGGAATCAGAGCCTCAGGCCCAAAGTCTGAGTGACTGGGTGTGTCCCACACACCTGTGGGGCAGGTGTGCAGTCACTGCTGTCTTTGTGGGGCAGGTGTGCAGTCACTGCTGTCTTTGTGGGGCAGGTGTGCAGTCACTGCTGTCTTTGTGGGGCAGGTGTGCAGTCACTGCTGTCTTTGTGAGGCAGGTGTGCAGTCACTGCTGTCTTTATTGGACAGGTGTGCAGGAGCAGACGACTTACACATCAAACTCCATATGGTTACATGGATCCCAAGCCAACAACGCAGAGCAATGGTAAGGAGGGTATGAGTGTACAGGCTGTGCTTACATGTGATCGTTCCCTGCCCTAAATGCTACGCTTCTGTCTGGTGACACACTATACCTTGCAGAGCTTGTTTGAAAGGAAAAACAGGCTCCAATGTCTTTTTCAGGTTTAGCTTTCATCCTTGTGTATTGATGCATGTGTGAAAACAGGGACGGGGAAAGTCACTCGGGCAGATTGATTAGCATTCGGCCATCGGATTGTTGCAAACTCTTGAAGGACGGGCTGTCAGACATGGGGATCTGCTTCCTCTGTCTCCTGTGTTGCAGATCTCATCATGACGGCTGCTATGCTGGTCACGGTGATCGGCATACTGGCCGCGACCCTGTGGCTCTTCTGCTCATGGCGGACAGAACAGTCTGACGAGGTGATCTGCTGAGCCCCTGCTGACACGTATTGCAAGAACATGGGAGTGGCTCCATCTCCGCTGGCTCTTACGATGTGACCAAAGCAAGGGGCATTTATGCGATGGCCAATTAAGATACTTTGGCCAACTGCAGCCCTCCCTTCTCACACATAACAATAGCCATTGTCCTTTTCATCACACATGATGTACATAAGGTTCTACAGAATGAACCCTATACACATCTTAGATTCTTTGAAGTAGATTACTCACTGCAACTTTTAATTTAACTGAGGGAAGAGGTTTCCTCTGTTTCACAGCAAAATAACAATAATCTAACGTTAATAAATAAAGAAAAATGTCATAAACGGCACTATGAATATGCATTGTCTTTATACCATACTCTGATTGATTAGCATGTTGCCTGATTTCGGTCTCACATTAATGCCATTTAGCCAGCAAATGATCCTGATGCCAAGGAGGAAGAGGATGAACAAGAAGAGGCTGAGAGTTAATTATTGGGACAGACCATTTGTGTTCATACTCTTGGTGCTATGTCTGGCTTTCACTTTACTATCAGTTATTTAACATATAAACACAGCATTGACGTCACAATGTTTATTGCTTGACTTCTCCCCTTTTATGTGTACATTTAATCATGCTGTTATTTTATTTTTACATGATTACATAGAAAAGATGTATGTGATGTATTAGTACACATTATACTTGATACATTTTCTACTGGATTTGTTCACAATTAAACTGGACTTCAAGCATTTTTCTTTCTGAATTACCTTGTGTGAATCGTATAACTGCCAGACAGATGTGGAAATTTCAGGTCCAGAAAGTAAAAATCCAGACCAGGATTTTGTTTCAACCAACCACTTGAGCATAAAGAGTCACAGTCATATAGTACTTAAGATGGTTGAAACAAAATCCTGGTCTGGATTTTTACTTTCTGGACCTGAAATGTCCACCTCTGCTGCCAGGCTGCATTACACACTACAAAACTGTTACAATACATACTTTTGCAATTTGTCTTTTGGCCATTAACCTCATTCAGTAGTAGATCATTGTAAGAACTTGGACACGTCTGTCAGCATATGTCCTGCCCTGTAATGAGTAACATGACAAAGCCAATCAGTCATTACATAACTTACCTAACCGTTGATAGCAATGCCTTATGATTCCCCAGGCCACACAAAAAGGAAATTGCCATACGTCCGTGAAAAATGGTGCGTTTTTGTGACTGTTGAGCGTTAATTGCTCAATGGGTCAGTTGATATGGAAGCTAGTGCTTGGCAGCCGTGGACAGCTGAGCCCCAATGTCTCATAAAGACAGAGCTGGGTGAGTTCCCCTACACAGAGCCCTGACCGCGACCCCATCAACCTTCTCTGGGATTAACTAAAACAGAGATTGTGAGCCAGGCCTTCACATTCAACACCAGTGCCTGACCTCACAAATGGTCTTCTGGATGAATGAGGAAAAAAATCCCACAGACAGACTCCTTTTCCTTCCCAGAAGAGTGGCAGCTCTTATAGCTGCAAAAGGGGGACTGAATCCATACTGATGCCTATAGATATAGAATGGGATGTCATAAAAGTCCTTGTGGGTGTAATGGCCAGGTGTGTGTGACTGTGTGTGTGTGTATAGACACACAAACAAGCCTTAAACAAGCACACACACACACACACACACACACGCAGTCACACACACACACGTGTATCCTGATGTATCCTGATAGGCAGCTGAAATGCAGAACTTGATGCTATGGTTCTTGGTGCAGTGAAGAAAATTCTCCAACTGTTGCTTGAAACTTCCTCCCTGTTGAAACGAATAAAGCCCAAATGCCACGTGACTCCCATGATATAAAGTGGTACCACCAGCACTGGACTGACACATGTCCTGGTTCCTGCAGACCTCAGGTTTTGAAAGACAAAGGCTTTAGAAGCGTCTGCTGAAGGTCATCATGAACACACTGGTCATTCTTGCAGCTCTTGTACCAATTGGTAAGGTCTCGTACCCTGATGATAGAGCAGTATCGATTATAGAACATCAGTTGCAGTCTTCAAATGTTGGGCATAATACTTGTTACATTATTTCTCGGGAAATATCCTTAAGCAGTTAATCCAAAAGGATTATAATACTTAGGATATTTCACAATTATTATGTGTAATGCACGTTATATAAATCTGATTCTCTGTTTTCATTACACTATGGGGGACATTTGGTTCCCCTAATGTAATATTAACATACTGTAATCCACACACACACACACACACACACACGCACATATGTTCTTTCCGCCATATGTGTATATGTGTGTTTGTGTGTGTGTGTGTGTGTGTGTGTATATATATATTTATATATTATATAAAGAAGTATATTTCAATCTGCTGTGACATGGTGCATTTGTGCACTTGGGGTGTAAGTGAAAAGCCTGCTGTTACGTTCTTCATTCCTCTCTTTCAGTGCTGTGTGCAAAGCATCCCTCCAGGCCTGTCGATGTAGTGAACAGAAGTGAGTACAGGCATGCTGTCTTTCAGCAGATACTTGCACTGCATTCATGCTTCTGTGCATTTATTCTCATTTTACTACCACATTTTTGCAATTTGCATAGCTGCCACGCTCATTGGTTGCTGCGTTACCTCGCTTCACACGTTTTCATGCATAGTCATGCACGGACGCACCTTAATGCGATAACACTTTCTTACGCACACTGACACACATACACAAATATCAGCAGAATAATGGTATTGACTATGGTGGTAATTACAGGTTCTGAGATGGTGAAGTTTGGCACCCTCTGCAAAGGAAACCCAGCAAATAAACCGAGGGGCTGTGACAAATTCGGCTGTGGGAACTATGGAGCCATAAGGTAAAGCACAACAACAGCCTAATAAAATGGACTGGGCCGCTCAAATATACTGCTGGGAAAGCACACTGATGTCGTATCGCAGAAATGACAGAGACGATGCTAATATAGGTAGCATTTCTAAAAGGCCAGCACTCCAGCAGCAATTAAATTGGTAAAGCTGATAGGCTTCAGGTACTTTTGCTCATTGCATATTTATCTAAAATTGAGAAAACAGCTACATGCAACAGAACGTATCACCAAATAGAAAGTCACAGTGACATTTACACATTCTGCTAAGGTTCTGAATTTGCTGACTAAAATCCTAGGATGCTAGTCCTGCCATAATTCCCCTGAGTAGAGAAATAGTTAGATTTATTTCAGATAAAATAATTATTACTAGTTACTATGTAGTAATAATTATAAGATTATGTACTGTTTATCTGCAATATTTCCTGTGATGTGTGGCGTTACTGTAACGCTAAACTTCTCAGTCCCTTTAATGAACCTTCTTACCTTTCAGGGATGGCGGCAAGCGGAAGCACTTGGGTTTGGACGTCTCCTGCTCTGATGGTGACACCGTCTTAACTCCTTTTGATGTGAAAATCACTGGAGTCGCCCGTCCATACAAGAACAACAAAAACCCAGCCATTAACGACGGAGTTAGCCTCAGTGGACAGGGTAAAGCTGCTAATGTCTTTATTGCTTGATCATGCAGTGCTAGTTGTCACTCTTATATCTTAGCAAGATATATTATGGTAAATGCTGGAAGTGGAAACAATTTACAGAGTTTTAGTTCAGTACCACCAACTTGTTTAAATACTGGGCCCTCGAGCAAGGTGCTGACCCCCGAATGTTCTCGGGGCGCTGGGTGCTCTCTGATCCCAAGCTGTCCTTACTTGTATGTAACTCTGGGCAAAAGCATCTGCTAAACATATAAATGGAAATACTGGAAAAGGTGTGGCACTCGTGACACCACTAGTTCCTAGGAAATTCACTTCTTTTGTAGATAAGAGGATTTGCTAAAAATAACTGAGTTCATTTGAATGTGAAATATGTGAATGATTTCTGATCTGATAATGTGTATCCTTGTTTATATGTAACATTTTTTAACTGCTCTGGGTACGTGTTTCCAAGGATGCAGAAGGATGCAGAATATAAACATTAATAGACTTAAAACACATTTGATTATTATTTGATTACTTGTGCTATTAATTCTCCATTAACAGGTCAATCTTCCTGATTGCGATGGATTTATGAATTAATCAATGAATGTATCGATTGGCTAATTAATTAATGCAACTCCCCATTTAACCTCCCGGGCAGGTCTGTGCTTTATGGTGTTCTATTTAAAGCCAGTGAAGACTTCCGGGACGCTGAGGAAGGGGGAGCCACTTGGGACTATGCTACCTATGCAGAAGGTCTATCCGGGCATCGGCTCCCACGTCCACGTCCAGATGTGTGACCACTCCGATCCCACTAAATATTTCTGAGTCAGTGAAGTAGGCTTGGCTGCTCCCATTCTACCTTAGCATAGAACGTTCCCTTACGACTTGCCTCTGAGCACTGGACACTGTCTTCCAAAGCCCCCTGCCCCCGTTTCCTGCATTACTGGTATGCCAATGTGGGAGCAGCATGCTCTGTTTTCTGCATTGACAGATTTCCAAGCATCTGTGTATTTGTACCTTCAATAAAGAACGCATCACATGCAAGCCAGGCAGGACGAGTAAGTTCTTGACCTTATTAAATTTGGTGGTTCCGTGGTTAGTGCCACTGCACGTTCTCCCTGTGTCACGTGTGTTTCTTCTGACTAACTCTCCTTTACTCCCACAGTCCAGTTAGGCTAACTGGTGTCTCTAAATTGCCCAAAGTGTATGCCAGTGTATATGTGTCCTGTGATTGCCTGGCATCCTGTCTCAGGCGTACCCTTGCCTTGTGCCCGGTGCTAGGATAGGCTCCTGGCCTGCCCTAGTCTCAGACCAGCAATGTGAAGATGGGCATCTGTAGATAATAAAAAGTTGTGTGTGTGTGTGTGTGTGTGTGTGTATTCTCTGCCATCCGAATAACCAAATAGGGTTTTTATGCAATTCATTCAGCGTGAATGGTAGAAAAGGTGAAGCCCATCCTGATGTTGGTGAAACAACTGTAAACACGTTTTCTTGCTAAAAACAAACAATGAAAATTAAGAAAGCAATTTAATTACTTTTTTGATCAATTTCATTGCATTAGAAATGCAACGGACTAACAATCTATCCCCTTACCCTATATACTGTATAGTCATTAAACTAAAACAAATTTACAGTAGATAGGAATAATATGATTAGGTAGTGTTTATTTGTAATATTTCATTTGCTGCTAATAATTTTGGGCCTTCAGGGGTGCATATGATGTTGGGCCCCCACCTTACACTTAACCAATCCAATTATATTCCAAGTAGGGCCCCTTGGAATGGCCCTAACTTTCCTGCCCTTTATGGTGCCCCTGACTAGAATTTCTGAGGAGGACTATCCCGCATAATCTGATTCCGTATGAACCCCGATCTTCAGGGATATTTGCTGTTCCCTGTTCTAACGACTGTAACGCCGGTGCTGATTGTTTCCAAAGAGCTTGACGTTGTGCCAGACACCAGTAATCTGCCAGTGCAACTTTGTTTCATTGTGTACATCCTTTGCTACTCTGTGGGCTGTTCCATTATGATTACTGAGATACTAGTGAAAACTTTCTCATTTGTATTTGCTGATGGCTATTCACTGTAAGTCACTGTTAATATCATTCTTAATTATAACTGTTTTTTAAAATATAATTCAATATACATTTCTCTCTTAATCTTTGAATGCATAACATTAAATACGGAAGTTACTCTTCTTCGGACAGTTTGCATTAATCCAAAAATGTATGTGTTGAGTGTTCAAATCTACTACAATAATCATCTCAGAAAGTTTGTAGTGACACTTGAAGGCAGAGTTACTAACTTAAAAAGTATGGTTTAAAAGACGCAGGTGTTTCATTAAAATATAATTGAATTTGGGACATAAAACATCCTACTAAGGTGAAACATGTAAACTCAGCAGGAAGCAATGGAATAATTAAAGTACTTTCTAGAATTTGTTTCTCGTTAGGCAACATGAAGGAAATGCAATATGTCATGGAAACTTCCTGATATTTATAGATAAGGGCGGAGCTTAAAAGGGTTTGTTTATTAATACTTTAAATACATTTTTTATATAATTACTATGAAATAGTTGTTGTTTTATACATATAAGTAATCTTCTATTCTAAGGAATTTGGTGATTGTTATTTTTATTTTTCCTACAGGTATTTGCTAGATTTATTCGCTATTTAAGGATACAGTCTGGTTTGTTTATATTTTTTCATGTAATTCAGCTGTCTCTGTTTCTCATTAAACGAGATTTTGAAATTGTCTCGTTGTTCCATGAAGAGTGATATTTTGACGATCCAAAAGAGTAAAATGGTTGCAGTATACATTCTGGAAATCCTTCTAAATATTTGCATCAGAAGAAATTTGCTTGGATAGCACCGTCAAGCTGTGTGCAAAACAGAGCAGTACTGTGCAGGGACACTGGTCAGTAAATGAAGCATGCCCTCTGTATGTAATCCCAGAGGGACGTACTGACCCTAAACACATCAGAGCTAACCCGCTTTCCTGACTCCAACGGCACTCACTCAGATGGTGCCACAGATTACACGCTTTAGATGGTGAAAGGCATAGTTGCACCAGCCCTTACAGGCACATTTATGTAATAACGACTGTGTTAAAGTCAGGAGACAAGACCATTATTCTTTATTCATTCATATTTGAATATTTTAAATGTGGATGTACAGGCAGTCTCCAGGTTAAGAACATCTGACTTACAGACAACTCGTTCATATGAACGAGTCATAAAGCCTAAAATTCAGGTTAAATACAATGATTCATAATAACAAACAAAAAGTTTAATTTGTGTGTACAGAGCAGCCTGGATGCTAACGTGTTCGATTCAGTTTAGTGCAGCAGGTTACCTGATACTCAGCCCTGATCAGATCCACCTGTCGGCTACATGGACCCGTGCAGAGCAGTTGGTCCTGAAGTCTGGAACTTGTGGACTGTTTTGTTAATGTTATTTGTAATGAAGTGATCCTTAAGTATATATAACCTAATGACGTACATATGTTGATTGATGGTTAGGTAATATATGATAACATCATAACTTTACTTGATAGGACACATCATCATTAACTAACCCCACAGTCCAAAGACATGCTGAGGCTAATTGGAATTACTGAATTGCCCGTAGGTGTGCATGTGTGACTGAATGGTGTGAGTGTGCCCTGCGATGGGCTGGCCCCCCGTCCAGGGTTGTTCCCTGCCTCGTGCCCGTTGCTTCCGGGATAGGCTCCGGCCCCCCGCGACCCAATAAAGATAAAGTGGGTTGGAAAATGGATGGATCATTAACTAAATAATGAAGGAGCGTGGGATTGTACCAAATCCAGATCATATGTGTGTCTCGAAGAATCCAGGGATGCCTGTTTTCTGTGTGATAATTGCAGAGAGTTGATCAGCTTAAAGTTCCAGACTTCAGGACCAACTGCTTTGCATGATTCCATATAGCTGACATGTGGATCTGATCAGGGCTGAGTATCAGGTAGCGTACTGTACCGAACTGAATCTAACATGCAAAAATAAAAAAAAGAAAAACAAAACACAAGCTTAAATGACTTTTTCAAATTACTGGGTTGTAACAAACACTGGTTCGCTAACAAATATTTTTTTTTTACTTACTTGTAATTATACTCCTGCCCTTGAGGGGTCAGTATAGTTTCCTAGAGGGATATAATGGCAGCAAAGGCAGCCATTTGTCTGGCCGTTGCAGGGTTTACCAAGAAACCTTCATGTCAGAAGAAGAAAAGTGTTGATTGCAAATTACGTAACTACAATATTTCAAAGGGCTGCTACTTTGCTATTAAACAGCTTTATTTATCTCTGAGATTGCATCAAGCAGGCTAGGCACTGTGCTTGTTTGCTAGGCAGTATAATGTGTGTATCCGACTGTCTAACCACTCAGTGCGCCATCAAAGAATCCTTCTGCTAATGTAATGTAAAATGTAATATTTTTAATCTTTATCTTTGACTTGTTTTTTAATTCATTACCCATTTTTTATCCTCCAGACATAGCTTGTAGTTATATGATAACAATGAGAGTTTTGTTAAGCTCATTTTTGTTGAAGCAGTTGTGCTTAACATTTTATGGAAATAATCATATCAGATGTCATACTATGTCAAAGCAATGTGTCATCAGACCCACAGGATACAGAGGCTAAAAAAGAGAACACTATAGAGCAAAGAAAGGCTTCTGAAACATCTCATTATTTCAGTCATAATTCTTATACTCATTATTAATTATCATTCTTTGAAAGAAATATCAATTTTGACTAACAGTCTGAATTGTTTTTATTTCTTGTTTATTGTCTTCACACATCATTGTAATTTCCTGAATCATTTTATTTTTTTATGCACAACAAAAATATTGACATGTTGAGCATTTAGCATTTCTAACGCATTTTTTAATTCGGCTGATGCTGTGGAAGAATTAGCTGGGAGTCAGTTGGGATCTCATGTTTTCTATAGACAAAGGAACTGGTGTGTGTTCGAAATGAATGGAAGTATTCCTGTAAGGATAAATGAATACACTTTGAATCCTTTCCAGTGGATTATGCATACACAATAAAGCAGGTGATGACAATGCTAATTAGAGGTAGCCCTAGAATGAAAAGGGATTGCACTGGTTTTATTTCTGGAACTTGAGTGCACTGCGCAGCCTCTAAACACACCACTTGAGGGCAGTAAAGGCCAACAAGTTATGATCATGAGTCCTGTTTCCTAACAGTTTTTAATTTCCCCAGGAGATCTTTGTAGCGGAGGGCTTTTTCCTTATAGAGAGCTGTCAGGTCCTTTTATGTGAGGGTGTTTGTATGCCTTAAATGAATACCCAGGTTTAATTGTGAGATGTCTGCCTCTGTGTCTGATATGCTTGTAATACACCTTTTCATATACGTGTTTGTTATGTATGTGCTGAATGAACGAGTCAATGACTTCTTGGCTTCTCTCATTGCACAGGTACAGCAAGTCCACGGGGTGCGTCTGATACTGAACATAGCAGGGTAAGTGTTTCAGTTGCCTGCGGTCAATAATCTTGGCAAAAGAGGCTGCTCAGTGCAAGAAGGAAGAAAGAAGACGAAAAAATGACCACCCAGCCCAACCTCTTAAACTCCTCTCTTCACCAAAATCTCGAATTGAACACTCGACTCCATCTAATTTCATTCAGTTATCTAATTGAAAATAAACACCGAAACACGAGCTATACACAGTACTGTGTTTTACCAGCCCTCAAGCAACGGTAAATAGTCACAGAACCAGGAACACAGGCTGCCAAAGAGACCCAGCCATATAAACTGTGTAAATCATTTGTGAAAACTTTTCAGCCTGCCGAATTATGATTGCATATCTTTTCTGCATTATGACTGACGGTCATCTTGTTTCCCTTACGCTGGTGGCCATGGTGGCCTTGAGAAGCAAGTACGGGCTGCAGCTCCACTGCTGGAATCTGAGCTCAGATTTGCCTGTTATTTTCAGAATATGATGCCCCTAGTGGAAGAACCAAACAAAACCGTCACTCTGCCAAGGGAGAGCGGGGTTTAGATGTCGGCCAAAGATCCTTGGCTGGCTTCAGAGCGTGGCTTTGTTGGCATATAAGGTGGATAGGAATCGCTGATTGCTGGCAGCGAGCGTTACACCGCTTCTCAAATCAGTGCTTAGCTCTCCTGTACATGTGCCGGTGATTCACCGTGTGTGAAGTGTCTTGGAGGAGCGGACGTCTGTTCTGTAGCCTGCTTCCTGGTAGGTGGAGATGATGCTGCAGACAGGCGAGGCTGTTATAGAATCAGATATGAATAACACTGCGAAAAAAAATGGGGGAAAGAAAATGACGGTATATTCAGAAAAAAACAGTTGAAACGCATTAAAATTTGATAGGGAGGCGGCTGTAAAGCCGGGCTTTTTATATCTCCCCATACCTGTTTTCCAGTTGCCTGGTTTCCAGAAGTTCTAGCATTTCTCGCCTAAAGAGTCCCTGTCAGGGTAGGAATGGGCAATTTGTGCCTTTGGAGGTAGACGACAAAGGGTGAGGCATGTACTCCGCTACCCAGGGTAGCGCTTGGAGCGCCTCAGTAGCGCTGGAAGCCAAAAGAAAGCGCAGTATGACACAAGACCCCAGGGACGGAAAAGTCCTGCATCTACACTTGAAGGGGAATAATTTACAGCAAGGGGTCAGCAGCAAGGGGGCAGCATGTGGCCTTGGCATTAAAAGGTGACTGGCCTGCTTCACTTCTGGGCACTGTACAGTATGTTTACTCAAGTGAAGGAAGTATTACAGTGTTCCACCAAACTGAAACACAGGTGAAACACACATCACTATATACTGCATGCATACAATGTTGGGAAGATTACTGTTCTAATGTAATAGATTACAATTACTAGTTACCTTGTAAAAAATGTAATAAGTAATGTAACTATTTTTATTGCTTCATTAAAGTAATGTAACTTATTACATTTGATTACTTTTTGTTTACTTTTCTAAGACCTGTTTTAATCTAGGCAATAAATCTGAAAAATTCTAATCTGACCTGCGTTGTCAGGAAATATGCCAAAAGAAGGTACTTCTGCACGGTGAAAAGATGCAAAGCAACAAAATGAAATTTATATTCTGCATATAGGTTTTTTTTGAATGGAACAGAATATATTCAGATGGATAGCATCTTCATTATGCAGTACCTATAGTGCTTTATAGATGAGAACTTAATTTAAGTTTATGAAGTTATAATTTAGTGATCAGCAGTCATTGTCGACACACAACACAGCAACGAAATATGTCCTCTGCATTTAACCCATATGTGATGTTGTGACATAGCAGGGGACAGCAAATTCAGCAGCACTTGCAGGCAGTACCTTGCTCAGGGTACCTCACTAGTGCCGGGCTGATAAGGAATTCAAACCTGCAATCTCTCAATTACAAGTGCATTTCCCTAACCATTAAGCCACCACTGCCCACAACAAAAGAATCTAATTTACACTATGATGCATTATGACTGACAATAGAAGATGCTGTATTGCTTTACTAATTCTTATATCAGGCATTATACTGTATTATTTGTGTCGCTCTTCTTTGTAGGCAGCTTGACGTGTCCAAACTTTTGACTGGCACTGTATGTATCATAGGCATCCTATCGGCGCTCCAGTACAGGGTTAAAATGTTGTCTTTGCCTAATGAACCTGTTAGAGCAATACTGTTTGTGGACTTTCTTCAGGATGGGCCGTGCCCTAATTCAAGAGTGAGAATCACAGCGAGGTTAATATGAACCGCTGTAACGTACGTGAATATGAAGAGACACTGAAAGCTCTTTATGTCACGTTGGTACCGTCGGAGATGCTCGCGGTAAAAGAATTGTTAGGATAATGTCTGTGGATGTTTGTAAGACTCTCGACTGTGAGGCTGGTCAAACGGGGGCAGGGTGATGGGACTGGCTTTTTGTGGCACAGGTAGAGAACCAAGCTAATAAGTTTATCGGGTGCAAGTGAGCTTGTTAAAGGCTATGGCTATTTATGCTCCTACATCCACAGAAAAGATGAATGGTTATTTCTCCAAAACCAATTTTAGAGAGGTGGAAAAAGGAAATGGATTTCCAGCCCTCTGTAACGGGATTTGTGCTTAAAAGATTATAGACCTTGGTGACAGTGGAAATGTGTGGCCAGGTTTAGCAACTGTACAATTTACTCAAACTAAACATTTATTACCTTCCGGGCCTGCTGTATCCTTTGTACCCGTCATGTCTGCTCATGGCCGCAATGATGCCCCGCTGATCTGTCATCAGACTGCTCTCGGGCTTGTGGTTGCCTGCCTAATCTATGCATCGCTCCCTGCTGAGTGCCGTGGCAGACGGGAACGAGTCCCCCCGGGGTATGTGTGTGCGTGTGTGCACGTGACACTGACGCACGCAGCTCACTGCCCCGCCCATCTCAAGCCATTCCGTGACCATCAGCCATCCCTACCTCTGAGCCCTCTGCCATTTTAGGCCACGCCCAGTTTTCTACCACCCCCGAAGTCATTGGCATACCTAAGACATTGCCACACCCACACCCAAGGCCAGACTTATGCACAGGCCAACCGTGGCTGTAGCCCAGGACCCCTAGTTCTAGGGGGCCTCAAATGTTTTTTTTTCATTATCTCAGCAGCATTTTAAGCTTTAGGTTGGGCCCCACCAATGGCTTCAGCCCACGGGCTCCCAACCCCCTCAAATTTGGCCCTGCCCACACCCCATCTCACAGCCTTGCCCGGGCGGCCATTGACGTAACCCAAGTCACCTGACCTGGCAGGTCTAGAGTGGCTTTTGCAGTAACCCAGCCAGCTGGATGGCACTGGGTCTGAATTCTGCGCCCAGGGAGAATCTATGGCTGAGAGGGACAAAAGAGCTGGAGCAGGCAAAACAGAAATAACCCTCACACGAGGCACTTTCTCCTCTTTGGCATGCTTGTCCCTTTTTGGAAACACAAAAATAATCTGTTTGGAGGATGATTAATGGCCGCCGCAAACAATGTATTATCCCCTCCCCCACCCGCACCGAGCCTTCTCCTTCGCCCTCCAGACCCCCCCAGAATCCTCTGGCACGACTCCAATTATCAGCCGCGGCTCCAGGATCTCAGGGAGATATCCGTCGCAGGGCTTAACGACGGCTCTCCGACTGCCGTATATTGGACTGGGCCGCTGTTTCTCCAGCTGCGAGATTAGGGGGGTCCGAAGACGAGACAGGGGTACTCCTGGGAACTGGAGGCGGCGGATTCCACCGCCTGCCGGTCTCCACGACGACCAGCCGTCAAGCCCAGCCAGAATCTTCTGGACATGGTGAAGAGCTACTTGTGAAGACACGACTGTGTTAGATGTGCGATGCCTCATGACAATAAGGAGAATGTCGCTCACTATTGCCACCTGCTCTGAGGCAAACTCTTACTGCTATTTATAATGTAAAAATGCCTTAAAGGATATCTCCTTGCATTCTGTATTGTGCTGGTCTGCCTGCTCTTGTGTTGTCTTCTGTTGTTTCTGTTTCTGTTCTTTGTGTTGCACCATGGTCCTGGAGGAACAATGTTTCATTTCACTGTGTACTATGTATGTGGCTGAAATGACAATACACCTACTTGATTTGACTTGATAAGCATCTTGCAGAGCTTTCCCATCCTTGGCTTATGTCCCAGATTAATTTCAAGTCATCACAGATCTCAAGTCAAGATTCATATCTTAGAAGCAATTTCCATTCGATATTTTGCCCAGATTAGAAAATCTTGGAAGGCCCTGAATAGGAATCTTCACACATATAAATCCATTAGACCATGTTATATGGCTTTTAACTCTAGCAAGCCTAAACAGAAGCTGCTTGTAACCTTTAACAGAGATGAATGGTCAGTTAATTAAGTCGAGACAGGCAATTAAAAACACCATTGTATTTTTAAAGAGTGGAGGTTAAGATGTACTCCAGACCTCTGGCAAATGGACAACAAGCCAAACAACTGAGCCATTTTTGAGTGTGACCCAAAATGGCTATATATGTTTATATCTGACTGATACAGAGAGCTGCGATGGATTGGTGCCCCATCCTGGGTTGTTCCCTACCTTGCGTCTGTAGTCTCTGGGATAGGTTCCGGATCCCCTGCAACCCTGAATAGGAAAAGCGGTGTCAGAAAATGGGTAGATGATATAGAGAGCTGAATGCATGTAAAATTGCACTTTCGGATAAATGTTTCTTAGATAGGTGAAATATTTTAAAATGTCAAGGCATGTCAGACTACCTCAGAAGTAGCTGAGAGGCCTCAGACTCCAGAGGGTTAATACAGTACCAATCAAAAGTCCATACACACCAACTTTTAATGCATTTGTCTCTATTTCAGCTACTGTATACTAGTCACTTTATAGGCTTCAAGGCAATCAAGTAATATTATACATATGAAATAATGCAACCACCAATAGAAGTGTTCAAAATCTCAACATTTTCTTAAAATTTAGACTCTTAAAAAAAGGCCATTTTGGCTTTGATAGCACCTTTCCAGACTCTTGGCATTCTATCAACCAGCCTCTAGATGCAGCCACCTGGAATGCTTCTCCAACAGCCCTGAAGGAGTTTCCACAAGTCCTGGCCACAAGGTGGCTACCTTGCTCCTACTCTTCAGTCCAACTCATCCCAAAGCAGCTCTATAGGGTTTAGTTGGGGATTGTGGGGTTCAGGTCATCTGTCACGACACTCCATCTCTTTCCTTGTTCACAGGATAATACTTACTACAGAACTTTGAGGTGAGCTTAGGGTCGTTAAATGATTTTCAATGTCCAGACTTTTGACTGTTACTGTATATCAACAATTTCAAATATTCAGATCCTCTGTGTTTTTGATGGCAGTATTAATATTTTACTATTCCTCGATAGTGATTGCATAAAACCAGTAGAACTGCATAAAAGAAAATCACATTGTGAGCACGTCATTCAGAAATGAGCGCTCGTGCAGATTCCTTTGAGGAAACTCAGGGATTTACAATTGTAATTCCTTTCTCTAGGTTTAGAGATTCAGGTTAAATTTGGGTAAAGAATCGTTTTTAACCGTGTGACATCAGTGGGGAGTTTGACACACTGATCCAAGATCTATTCCTTCGTCCGTCGCGCCGCCCATCAGCCACATGGTTGTGAATTTAACACGGTCCTTTGCATTCAGCGGAATGCATCAGGCTTGGTTATACGAGGGAAAGTCAGTCCCGTCTTGCTGCCACGGCCCTTTTCAGCAATTTTTTCAGCTTTCCACATTTAAAATAGATTGCCAGGGAGCGTAATAAAAATGAGGGATTTGATGAGCTCACCTTTAGACCTTGGGCATGAAACTTCAGTTCTTACAGGACGTCTCTCCGCCTGGTGCCGTGGACTTTTTCTGGCGTGTCCTTGTGTGTGGCCACTGCTCATTTCCGCTTCCCTCACGACCTCACAACTCCCACCCCCCACCTTGCGCCGCTCCCTGATTCAGTCCAAAAATACACCTGCACCAGCTGCTGTGGGAAAGGTGCGGCTGGGGGAGATGTACATGTGAGGAATTGTACGCCGCACCTTATTGGGCAGCTTCCTGTGCCACAGAGCAGCTGGCAGTAACCAATCAGCTCTTTTTCTGTGGCCTGGTACAGAAAACATGTGACCATACTGGAAATCAAAGCCTGAGCATGAAAAGCATCAGCAAATTATATTTCATTATTGTTAAGAGTTATAAAAAATTATAAATTCATTGCAAAAGAAAAGCAACAAGCAAGTACATACTGATAACATTTTTTGCATATCCTTGTGTAATTTAGGTGAATGAAATTTCGATTCATCAGCAACATGGTCTAAATTAGAATCTAATATCAGTTGGCTTTATTTAATTTATTTTAGTTTCGGCTCAAACAATTTTATTCCGCAATTAGATTTGCTAATTAAAATATGCAGGCACAGAGAGGAACCTTGAGCTGTCGTTTTCCTCCGCCTTAAATGTGCTTTCCTTATTAAATGGGTCTTGCCTTGAAATTGTGCCTGCAGTGTCTCCAAGCTTATGTAGCTGACATCCTGTTCCGTAGGTCAATAGCAACGCATGGGAACATCAACCAAGGGCTGCCCCTTAGTAATTTTAGTCCTGGTAATCTAGTTCAGTCAAGGTGAGCTCAGGTATTTGAACTGTCTGCAAAAACATTTCACTTCTTTACAAAATCACTCAGCAGAACGAAGTGAAAACAACTGAAAAGAATAAGCAGTTCTTTTACATTTTAAATTCATTTACTCATTATACATCTGTATAGCTCAATTCAAAATTATAAAAAAAACCACAAATACTTCAGTTCTGCTCCCCATGTATTTTCAGCTGCTGCAATGCATATGATCATTGTTAATCTGTTTGGAGGATGATTACTGGCTGGCGCAAACAATGCATTATTAATGCATTATCAATGCATTATCACTTTTTTCCCTGAAATTAAGCACATAAATGTATCATATGGAGATCATATGCATTATATTAAACAGCATTTTGGACTTAATCCATAAGTGAATCTCGTCTGGTGTACACTTGGGTCGGTGTTAGCGGTTAGAAACTGCAAGCCCAGGGCCACCTTATAAACATATTTTTGATGCCTGGTAGGTTTTTTCCACTTCTTTTGTATATCTTATTTTTTTTTCTGGTTCTCGTTCTGTGATATAGAGAACATGCGTCCTATGTTATCAGTGTGGATAAAACAGCAGTAAACAGGGAAGTGAATAAATCTTAAAACACTGCTTTTGAGCATTATAGGGGCACAGGGTGACATTTCAGGTCCAGAAAGTAAAAAATTCAGACCAAGATTTTGTTTCAGGCAACCAGCTGAGTAAAGAGTTCCAGTCACAAGTACAGACACCCTGTATGTGATTATTATTAATCCCATCTGCATGTCATCTTGGTCTGTTCACTGGCTTTCACAGTCCCTTTGACACCTAAATAATCAATCACCTGATAAATCAAAATATTTACGTCCGGCCTTTAACCTTAAAACATGCAGAAATCATGCCGACTGTTTTAGTCTTATTAAATAAAAACCAAGCTGGATTTATGAAACATATAGGCAGAGAGACAGGAAACATACCCTTTTGAAACTGACAGGTGAAAACAAAAACAAATGAATTTAGAATTTCATCCACCTTTATTTACATTTTGCAGCACAGAATCTATAAGCAAAAACAAGCTCTCCAAATTTCAGAAAGTAAACAAGCTGTAAAAAATTGAGAATATTTACTTGATAAATGTGAACATCCCTGAGAAAGTAAAATAGTGACTGCCTCGAGTCATAACATGGATGATTGAAGTCAGGGCTTTCACAGGACCACTCAAGACCATTTACTTCTTTGATGTTTAGCTACCCTACTGTTGCTTTAGCAGTGTGCATTGTTCACAGGTAGAAAGGCCTCCAGCTCCTTCAAAAGTGGCCATTGGACTCTTAGTGAACTCTCTGTTCTCCTCGTTTTCTGATTCAATTTGTTGGGACAACCTATCCTGACAAGGCCTATGTGGTGCAATATACTTTCCATTTATTAGCAACTATCTTGCCAGTGATACAAGGTATTTTTCAAGCCCATGAAATGGTTTTATAGCCCTCTCTTCTTCTGGCCCTTTCCATGGATCTTCTGAAGTTGTTGAGTCTTTGCTTTGAGATGCAGGGAACGGCTGCCTTCATTCTGAACTAATCACAGTCATTACACTTGACCACATGTGGAGGGTAAATAGCTTCTTGTGTCATCTGGAAGGCAATTGGTCATAGATAAGCTTATTAACAGTGGCTCTTATTAAGGGCTACACACTTGGGCCAGCAAGCTCTTTTCATTAATTTTTTTAAATTAATATGTTTGCTTTTGGTTGTCAGATAAATGTTGCTGATTACCATATATAAGCCTCAAATAATCTGAGGTAATAAGTTTCATTATCAGCGTGTAAATACAGAAAAAATGTTACTTTTAAAAGGCTCTGTTGTCCTTACATATACACTGTATATGCATTTGTATATACATACATCTTCACATAGTGTAAATTTTATTGAGATACCAGGGAGATATGAAGTTGATGACCCATGAAATGAAGCATACAGTCTTGGGGGAAATAGCTGGTGAAACTCAATTAATTCCCAGTCATGGGTACCATCTCTGAGAGGCTGAAATGTATCCATTTGGGCCACACTTGCAGAGCTGGGACATCTTTTGCCATTTAGAGATCCTGATAAAAACAAAAAAAGTCCTCTTTCAGTTTTACAGAATATGTTGTGTCAGGTCTCTGGACCCTCTGGATTAACAGTGGGAATCACAGGTTCTGTCTGACGGACTGCAGCATCTGAGTGAGTAAATGATCAAAAAGTGGGTTGTGATGGGATGTCGCTTGTAAGAATGAGGGTGTTTCTCAGTATGTGTACTTTACTGTTCTTGTGTTCTTGTGTACCCATTTTATGTCATCTTCCATCGCCAACGAAAATGTTGCCATGTCTCCAGACTGAGTTTACCATTGTGGTGAATTTGGTTAAGATAATAAGAAAATTTGACACTTTCATCAACAACACTTTACTTAAAGCTCCCATCTTTAATGCATTATGGACACCTTCATAATGCACTATAATACTCAGTATAAGAATTAAGGATGGCTTATACTGCATTATGGAGGTATCTATAGTGCATTATAGATGAGAGCTTCATAACGCATTCATAATGCATAATAAACATGACTATAATGTGTTTTGCCTTTTATAATTATTTATAGCCATATTTATAATGCTTTATCAATGTGTTATGAATGTTTCTTATAGATATGGCATTCATAGTGTTACCAAAATTGGTATATTAAAGACCAGATCTGTTAATATTAAGAAATATTAAGAAAATAACCATACTCTATTGTGTATATGAAATATATGTGAAAAACCCATGAATGTGTGTTTTTGTCTGGAACTTTAATGGAAGCTAGTAAAAAGAGAAAGAAAATTTTAAAGATTAAAGATTTTAAAAGCATACAGAATACACCCTAGAGCAGGGGTCACCAACCTTTTTGAAACTGTGAGCTACTTCCCGGGTACTGAGCCATACGAAGGGCTACCAGTTTGAAACGGCCTCCTAAACTGATCTAAACTTCATGTATAATAAACATGTTTTAAATGTTTTTTTAGATATTGTCATTTTCAAATCTATATACATGCAAATGTGATTAATAAAATCAAATTTTAGACGCTGCTCACTGGTGAGTTGTGCTATTTTTAGAACAGGTCCGCGGGCGACTCTTGTGGTCCTTGGGGGCATCCTGCCAGCTTGATGACCCCTGCCCTGGAGAAAGAACTCCGAACTTCCTGGCTGTCTTCTCCAAACTACTGATCTGAAATCAGTGTAGCCATGGCACTAAAAACTGCAATAAGTGCCCATGAAAGTCAGGGCTGCAGCTTGGCCGCACTGCAGAAAAGCAATAATCTATCTTGGTTTTAGTACATGATGGATTTGCTATCAGGGTCACAATAGAATGTAGCTGCCTAATCAGCTTTCCCTTGTCTTCTGCTGGCTGCCTTCAATTAAGGCCTGAAAAAAGATGGTTGGGGGGCGATGGCAAGGGGAGAGAGTTTGGTCTTGGATGGAGTTGTGTGTAAATCTTTGGCTGATTAGTGGTTTTCACTCCAGGCTATGTGTCCCAAGAGGAATATTGGGAATGATGGGTGCCTTTAGAACCTGTGGGGGTTCCTGTTTGCTCTGAGAGGCATGTCCCCCCCATGTACCTTATTTAAACAGCCTCAAACTTGGGGCAAAAGTCTACAGATACAGTGGTGGCGGCGATGGTGGACACCAGACTGCACGTGGATTGTTTTGTCTTGTTTCTCACCCTTTTTATTTTTTCAATCCTACATTGCACCTGTGCAGCTGACATGTTCGAGAGCTCACGACTGCATCTCCCACGGGGCGGACTCCACCGTGTTACCGGGAGTTCCAGCATCCCGCCGATAACGCTCTCCTCTGACGTGCCTACCTCGCCTGCCTGCTCGTCAGGGCCCTGCCTTCCTGGAAGATTCCCATTTCTCACTATTGACATCCGTTTAGCGCTCGCAGCACGTCAGTCAATCAAGCAATACAGCGGTGCCACTGAGAAGGATGCTTAGAACTGTCCGTCAATCCGAATGACTGATAACCGAGAACCGCGCGGGAATGCGCGTGCACAACCGCATGCGCGCGCGTGAATGTGCGTGCACAACCGCATGCGCGCGCGTGAATGTGCGTGCACAACCGCATGCGCGCACGTGAATGTGCGTGCACAACCCAGACTCTGCGTCTGCCCACCTGTGAATGTGTTTGACAGCATGTGCACGCTATTAGCTTTGGTGATAGTAAACATGCCTTCTGTCCATGTCTTGATATAGTTGATACGGATATACGTAGTTAGATATTTATATTGATGTTGATATAGGTGGACTGATATCCCTTTGTCACCCCACATCAGGGGTGATCCTAGAATTTTGTGGTCACCAAAATGTGGGGAATATAGCTGGAGTCATAATTCATACAAATGGGGCAATCTCATCATTAGCCAATGATATGTTTTGAGGCTGTGACTGACAGGGGGCCAGTGCCTCTGTGGCCCCCATCCTATAGGAATCCCTGCCCCATATGCTCTCTGCAGCTGTACAATAATGATCGAGCAGGACTTATTATTAAAAACGTAAGGTTTTAATCCCTGTTTCTAGGTGTGTCGCTCAAATCAGACCAGCCTCAGCTGACATTTCGAGCTGTTTAAATGTAGGAAATTGTAGAATAAGCAGACACAGAGAAATCAATTCATAAAGCAAATACAGAACTAATGTGAAATAGTAATTAACATTCACACAGCATGATAGGGCTGTTGTATGGCTTAAAATGCACACGAGTGGATAGCTCTTTTGTAGGCTTTAATATGTACACAGTCAGATGGTACTTCTGCATAACGTGTATGTGCTCATTCAAATGACTCAGGGATTGTTCTTGAGTATGAGTGTGATGGTCCTACAACTCTGGACTTAACACTGTATGGAAATCACCAGCAGGGAAAATTAAATGAGTTCCAAAAGGGCCTAGTTTTCATCCCCTCTCAGCGGAGCAGCTGACAGTGACCACAGTCGGGTTCTGTGGGAGATTTCTGTTAGTGACGCTGAACACTAGCCCATGGTAGTAAGTGTTGTTCCGAAAGGCTGACAGGAATAAACACACTTTTGTCTATTGCCAAAATAAACCCCACAAACGGACCGTCTCGCCAGAAGCCTGTCCTGCAGTTAGAGCACAGGTAGTGTAATGCGAGGAAAAATAGCTGTCGTACTTTCAATTTTTAACGCAATGGGTACTGTAGAGATCCCTAGCGGTGGGACTTCCTGCATAGTCATGTTCCACATGGACACAGTATTTCTTGGGGGAGAGTCTGTTTTGTGGAAGTGACATTTCCGTACCGCCGCTTGAGTAGTATTCCAGATATTCTGGCCAAAGATGGAGGCTCCGTCTGCTTACTGCGATGCATTGATTAAATTGTGCAAAGGTCAGACATAATGGAGCTCTATAATAAAAGCCCAGGGCTATTGAAACACACTCAGATTCTACGTGGTGAGTCACTCCAGTGGTGCTGCAACATGGTGATAGCTCTGGGTAATGTGGGCGCAGGGGGGAAATGCTAAATCGAGGCGGGAGAGGTCACAGCTATACTTCTATTCAATTGGCGCAGAAGAAGATGGAAGCAGGGGAACGGCCTGATGCTGGCTGGGCCCACATTGGAACTGCTGGAGGCTAAGAATAACATACAGGAAGGAGAGCAGCACAGGAGGAGAGAGGCACAGAGGCAAACGTAGGGAGGGAGGGAGAGAGAGAGAGAGAGAGAGAGAGAGGAGAGAGGAGAGCAGCACAGGAGGAGAGAGGCACAGAGGCAAATGGAGGGAGAGAGAGAGAGAGAGAGAGAGCCAAAAACACAGAGAAAAGGAGTGCAAGAAAGGAAAGGCACCCAATAAAACAACCAAGACATCAAACTTCTTCAGACAGACCAGACAGCTGCTCAGCACATCTTCACAGAATTAAGATACGCTGTATAATGCAAATAAGCCAAATTTGAATGATTAATTTAATTAAAGATCAAAGCCTCAAGTCATCTTAACCTTTAAGTCCATAAATAGAATACACTGTAGTTAGATAGGGACCAATTAACATTGGTATATATACTTTTATAGCAAGTGCAGGATTGATGGTAAGTTTAAGAAGAGGAAGCAGACACAGGTAATCCTTCACTTTGATCATGTATTTCATGCTTAACCGCACAGAGACTGAACCTCTTGACCCCGTCTGCATACTGTATAGATGATCCACTGTCTGGAGAAGCTGGCATTACATTACTTTTTTTAGCATTTCTTGTCAAATGCAAGGAAATACAGTTTGCAGGACTGAGAGGCTGAGTAGTAAAAGACAACTGCACATTACTGTTTAATGATATCAACACTTATGAATCTTACATCATCCCTGGACACCTTCTCCCGGTTATGCTTCAGCAGTCATATTCATCACTCACGAAGCCACATAAACTGTGAAATATAATGCAAACACAAAAGTTCTAGTAATGCAACATGGCTGCAACCTTTAAATTCATGCTCAGGGAGGATTTTTTTCCCCCAGTACAGATTTATTGTTCCAAAGCACAATAATAAAGATGTACTCAACTGCAATGGTCTGGCTGTGATAGGGGATCACAGCTCCAACCTAGTTTCTAGGCCTTTTAATTGTTTTGATCATTTCCTTAACGGCGATCTTCTTGGAGGGTAAAGGAATAAGGGAAGCGGCCACGTGGTAACATTTTTAACAATTTGCGAGTGTGTTTACACCCCCCGGCGATGCTGATGTTTGAATTATGCTACAGAGAGTGGAAAACACAAACAGAGAAAATGAAACACAAATAGAAGATCAGATGCACAGCGAGCGATTAAAATGGGCGGCACTGAGGTAAATGAAAACTGTTAAGCGCAAATATCTTGAAGTAAATTTGCAGCGTCAAGCAGTTTCTGCAGGGTCAAGATCCTAATAAAAATGTGATACAAAATGCTTGTTGGCATTGTCCGAGCCAGTGTGCCTAATGTCAGGCAGATAGGACACCACCAAGTGACAAGGCTTCCTATTAAACCTTGCAGGTGCAATATTGCAGAGGTGAACCACAAGCGCACAGAACACCTTAAAAACATACATTTTCAGTAGATGAAAGAGAAAATCCGCCAGGTAGAGACTCAAAAAGGAAGCACAATCTCAATAATCTGCACTGGCAATATGGCGGCCTCTCATCTCAGCACTGCACTACTGTTGAGCTGGACCAATAAGAGTCACCCAAACTATGACATATTCAGAATTACCATAAATGGAAAGGTCAGGCACAAACCTGCAGTGCACCATCAGCCTGACACAAAGACCAGCTGAGACCGCATCTGAGGAAAAGGAAGAAGCCAGAAAGAGCCTGGCTGACCACTGGCTGGTAGACTGTGTCTTTTGCTGTGACAACACAGATGGAAGATAAGATTGCCAAGAAACAATTTCATTTCTATGTAACACCGTATTCAGGAACTTTATGTTAGATAAACTGACATACGGTGCAGAAGAACTGTGTGGGCATTTGCTTTGTTTTTCAAAAAGCAGAAGAACAGAAAAGGATTCTGAGCAGTAGCATCACCTAAAGTACAAAAAAGTACATTTTTCATCTGTCCGCATGGCAAAAAAGTTCAGGAAAACAGGCTTACCGGTTGTCTGGCCTCTCGGCTCAAGTGAAAGGTTTTAAACTTTTGTTTTCTTGTCAGAAGAGTTTTACTGTAAATGTGTGTAGAGGGGTTTCATCACAGTGAATGGGTAGCAGTGTGGTTCTCCATTAGCACGGCCATTATATCTGTTTTTTTATGTCGGATGGAAGCAGTGCTTTCCTGCTGTGGATCTTCGAGGATGCGGGTGTGGAAGGCGCACAAAGTTATCCATCTGGCCACTACGAGAATAAGATGACATCAGAATATTACACGATTACGGTAGAAGGCAATGGGAGGGACCTTTTCGAAACAGAGGCCTGTGATTGGCTGGAGAACATGCCTCCATGTTTTCTAAGCACAACCTGGGAAAATGCTTTGTCAAAGTCCGCAGAATGCATTGCAACCATGTGGGTATCCATAACTAAAAATACATGGGCAAATTATATATATGTATATATTTTATATTCACACATGCATAAATAATATGGCAGTTGCAGGTTGTTTGATGTACCTCTCAACATATTCCTTCTGCCTTGCCCCCCCCCCAGTCAACCCTAACCCAAGATGGTTGGTTGACAGTTGACTCAAATGAAGCAATTTCCAGAGTGCCACCTAAAGGGAATTAAATGACAGTGTGGGAGTTTATTTAGTTAATTAACATCCACCGTTGGGGTGACAAGGCTCGGTGACGTGCGAGCCAGCCTGACGGACAACCCCCCCTGTGCCTGTCCGCCTCAGAGCTGGAGGGGGGACCCAGCTTGCAGCCATTGCAAAATATGTCTGGCCCCTGCCCGAGGAAATGTCAATGTTTTAATGTCACCTTCTTTTATTTATTATCTATTTGGCTAACATAATGTCTTCATCCAAAATAACATATACATTGGTTAAAAATTTACCATTTTATGCATCGTATTTGGCAGAAGGGTTACAGTTAATGTCTTGGATCAGAACCAGTAGCCTTTTGGTTAAAGCTGCAGTATTTGTATCCCTATACTCTCTGGAGCAGTTATCCCCTAAAATAGACTCAGTGACATGAGGTTAATTCAGTAACTTAAGAGCACAGGTACCTTTCAAAGTTCCTGCCCTACCCAAACATGATATTTCAGTTCCTGGACTTAAATGTCCCACGTTCCCTTGGCTGGTTGATTATCCCATATTTCTCTAGGGTGGCTTATCACAGGAGCTTATCTTGGAGGAATGTTCATAGCAGGAGAACATCACTAGGGGTTAGACCTACCATGACATCTCTCCACATCAGCCCTTCCTAGGGCTCGTGTTAACGTAGCACTTTGCGGTAGATGTGGGGGAGGCTATGGACAGCTCAGCATTAAGGAGTGAGACGCGCCATTGCCAGCTGTCTCTTGTCAAAGGTAATCATTATATGACAGCGGGGTTTATTGTGTCTCATGCTGTACAGGAGTATATTCAGCTACACAACTTTAGGGTGTATGACATGTGCCATGTTGCATTCTCAGCCCACTGCTGTGTGTAGTACATTATCCAAATATAATGGAAAAAGGGTCTTGCTGATATTGGAGTTCTGTGAAAATGCCCAAAAAGCCTTTGACCTTGTGGTATTTTATTTTCTACCCATGGTTCTGGGGTAATTGGAATACTGCAGTCTCCACTGGATTTTGAACTGGAACCCTGCAGATCTCATTATATAAGGCCAATCAGAACAAAGAAAACCACCTTATTAGATAGCATTTTTCTCATTAAACAACAGTAAGACGTCTGCTTCTGTGTGGAGTTTGAACAGCCCAGAATCAACACATTGGCCGCTGCAGGATTGAGACTGAAATTAGTTCGCTTTGCAGTCATTGCTGACTGGAGAGACTATACCATAAAGGTGGAGGGTTCATGTTTGTATTAGCTTCAGAGGAAATGATTAAGCCTGAATTGATAGAGAGCCTCGTCAAGGTCTCTTGATACATCATCTTTCTAATTAAACAGCAGCCACAAAAAGTACAGCGAATCAAGCTTTGACAATATCAGGTGTGACCACAGCAGGAAAGGTGAATAGGTAGAGAGAATTACAAAAGAAAATGTGTAAGACATCAGTTTGCGGTGTTGCACGATGGGAAACCTGCCTCATATCATGTAGCTAGTAGTTTTGCTTTTATTAGCTTTAGATTACTTTCATAAGATGTGCTGAGGATGAAACAAGTAAAGTTCCGTAGGCTGGGCTAAAACTAGATGCAATGCCAACAGCTCTTCAGTTTGCCCACGACACAAAGGATCTTAATGGCCGCACTATACCTTGTGAAAATGTGCCTTGTATTTTAAAGTTGATAGCGTGTTTGTGCAGAGGACATTCCACTGAAACGAAAGAAAAACTAATATTTTTCCCTTTATGCCTACCAAAAGAATTCTCCTTTCCTATTCCTGGGTACGTTTCCCAATAGCATAATTCCTAGCAAAGTTAGGAGCTTACATAGTTGTAACCATGCAACTGAATGGTTCCAACTATGTAAGTTGCTAACTATGTTAGCAATATAATTAGCAACTATGGTTTAGCAATATAGTTAGCAACTATGCTTTTGGGAAACGAACCCCCCGTCTCTGTCCTGCTACACTGCTGCCCCATTAGGGCACCATAAAGGTCCAGTGAGAACCCCATCAGTACCAGGCCGGGGGGCTTCATAGAGGCCAATCTCCTCACTGCACAGAAGCTCCTCCCCAATGAATCTGCTTCCTCATGACTGGATGTTTCAGACAGTGATCAGGTAACACGGAAGCAAAACCTTCCCCCGAAACAAAGCTTATTTTATTGCGTAAGGGCTCATGCAAGATGAGTTTCTTTCTCTACTATATTAACTTTTTTCCCCAGCCATTTTTCCTGCATTTTCGAGTTCAGTGTAGAAGTGGCTGTTATTATTTGCACAGAATAGCAGTTGCGGATAGAAGCCATTCCCCTGTATTATTTTTACAGCTTTTTTCATCATAACATGCTTGGCCCCTTGGCTTTCATGTTTCTTACTGCTCATGTTTAAACACGGGACTTTTTTGTTCCTCACTTTGATGCCAGTGGATCCAATTCGGAGCCACATTGATTACTTATTACGTTTTACACAATTTCCTGGCACTGTCGCATATTCTATGTCATTTTTCTCACTGTTTACATTATGTCCGCACTGTCTGGAAATGAAAGAAGACTTCAGCTCAGCAATGTTGAGGGAACGCACAAATGTAGCCGTGGAGGATCACTGAGGCGTTAAAAGAACCCTTTCTCTTCATATTGACCTTTCTTGTACTTTCATGTTTCATTTTCTCTCCCCATCATTGACAAAGTGAATGGAAATGTGCACTGTAATTACTAGCTGAAATCTGGGTGCTGGATAGGGACACTTATTCCCGTGCTGTATAAGCACAACAGAAAACGCAGGTTTTCGGATCTAGTGATGCCGGAGTTGCTCAAGCAGTCGGGGAGGTTTTAACGCTGCCTCTGTTTATATGTCATAAAAAAAGTAGAATGAGTACCGAAAATTCTCTTCATTGAGAGTTAAAATAAATACATCAAAATAGCTAGTAAAAAATCTTTAAAAGTTACATTAGATAAAAAAAAAAAATCTTACCATGAAAACTTCACTGTTAGCTTTACTCTACTAATCTGCCTTGGTTGTTTTCCTGCTACCGTGCTGAGAGTAATGAAGCATAAACAGCCTGCTAATCCCTATTTATCTACTATTACTGTATCTATCAGTAGCGGGCTAGAAAGAGCCATGAAGAACCTGAAAGATACCATCATGTAGCATTATAATGCTCGGTATAAGAATTAAGGATGCTTTGTACTGCATTATGAATGTATCTATAGTGCATCATAGATAACAGCTTCATAAAGCATTCATAATTAATAATAAGCTTGCCTATATTCTGTTACGCCTTTTTTTATAAATATTTATAGCATAATGTGTTATAAATGTGTTCAAAGATTTTTATATCCATGGCATTTATAGGAAGTGTTACCAAGTATTTTCCCAATTTATAAATTTTTCTACATTGGAAAAGAGGTTTTAAATAAGCATTACAAGTAAAACAATCTTTTCCTCAGCTCCATAAATCGAATCGTTCACTTCTATTTTGGTTGTACTGTATAGCTGCTGTGGCAAGCTGTTAGATAATTAAAGTTCGAATGTTTCTCACTTGAAGCAAACACCAGGAATAGTCTAGTTATTTTAATCCAGTAAATGCTTATTGGCGACTTTATTTAATGTTATTTGGCTACTTTATCGTGAGATATGTCGGCACTAAAACATCTGCTAGGGCTTACCCTGGGGATTGGGTTATTTCTGTTATGGACATAATGCTCTGACCTTATTTGTGAGACAGCAATTTTGTATACAGTAGCTATATTGCGAGGATATTAAGGAAATGGTTTATAGAAAAGGTGAATAATTGCAGATGGATTCCCAGTCAGTGAAGGTACCATCACTGAGATGGTGGCCATGCTGGAGACATGCTGGTCCATGGGTTCCTCAGGCTGTTAGCAAGTGGAAATGGAAGGACTGCTTTGGGTGAGATTGCTCCCAGCACCTGCCACCACTGTAACTACAGTTCAATTTCCAGCGAAACTTGGAT
Organism: Hippopotamyrus pictus; assembly: GCA_026781145.1. Lineage (NCBI taxonomy): Eukaryota > Metazoa > Chordata > Actinopteri > Osteoglossiformes > Mormyridae > Hippopotamyrus > Hippopotamyrus pictus. Next base: position 3,874,763 of record JAODLC010000002.1, read on the forward strand.
TCCTTGCCTCCTGGGCTTCTCTCTATTAATTGCCAGCGGTCGTACTTCGGGCAAGGTTGTTATAAATAGGTGTTCCTGTTAAAACACCTCAAGGCTGAGAAGCGTGGAGGTGCTCTGGTTGCCCTGACAAACGGTTATCCCTGCCACAGCGGCAACACAGCAATTAGTGAAGTGTGACGCTGAAGCACAACAGACAAGGGAAGAGGGCTGGCAAAGAGGGTCGAGGTGAAGGCCCGCTCATGCTGTATGGTAAACTTCAGAAACTAACAGATACCTCTGGGGACCTCACCACATACAGGGAGCATTCTACAGCTGTGAACTCCCGCTATCTAAGCTCGTTTTAATAACAGGATGCAATGTCAACTTCCACCACCAAGGGGCACTCTCACTCCACAGCAGCATGTCTGTTGAAAATACCGTATACGTGTTACATCTTCAACCCCTAAGCTTTCGATAGATGATTTTTTATTTTTTTTTCTTTATTGGGGGGTTCGCGGGCGGCATCGAATGTTGCTCTGATTAAAACGTCGTGTTTGCTGTAGCTAAGCACAACAGCCGTAAAGAGTTACGGAGCAGTGAACTAGAAAATAACATTTGGAGAGTGGTTCTGGCCTTACCAATCTCAGTGACCTTTGCAAAACGTAATTATGAATCACTTTACCATTAATGCTTAACAGCCACGTTGCCGGTGTCAGAGGGAAGAACGGCATACCGGGGAGGGAAGCTTTCTGACAGGCATTAGAGTGCAGGAGCTCGGAGCAAGAGATCGTGGAGACGTGTTGCCGGGATACGGGCAACAAAGCAGAATTTTCTCCACAGGAATGAATATGTGAGATATGATTTGTTGTGTGCTAGGCCATTGGGGTAACTGGTTATGGGGGGGGATTCCCGATGAAGAAGTTATGAAGTTAGGGGTGTGTGTTTGTGTGGGTAGCAGAGTCATATTATACTGCCTCACATAGCTATAAATGCATGGTACCTATGCTCTTTCAAATGCATCGATTGGTGGAATGCCACCGAATTCGGGATCACAACAATAAAATCTAATAAAACATCGGAGCCATTCATGCTTGTCCTAACCTGTTCCATTTGCACTTCTGCTCCGCGATCCTGCTGTTGTATCTTGTCGTCAATACCCACTGCAGCAAAGGTGCTTTGCTTTAGCTCAAGATGATTGCTGATTAAATGAGTTGGAAGAAATACCCAACTAGGGAATTTCGGCTGCTATTTATGAATTTGATTGTGTGTCGCACGCATATACATGCGGTCGCACGAGCTCAGTCGAGATGCACGGAAGAGAAGCACACACGCCAACAGAAGTCCTTTGTAGATGTTTGCGTGCGTAATCTTCCGCGCTTTGCATTTATCAAGCGGATACAAAAATGCTGCATAATTTCTATAGGGTGATATTTCATTTAGCCCCAGCAGCAGATTATAATTAGTGGATGTTCACTGTATGTTCCATGATTTGTGGGACACGAGGGCTTAAACAGCTAGCATTACAGGCAATTTTAGACATAACATAAATCATGATTAAAAGCGAAATGCCAGGCTGTCCACTATCTATCACTCAGTGACAAAGGGGAGAATATTAAAGCCTAAAATTATAGAGCTGAGAGCCCACTATAATGCTAGTCATTAGCGCAGGCATTTATTTGCCTGCCACGCAGACGGGCGGCATTCTGGCAATGAGGATACAGATAAAGACAAAATAACACGAGGCACCTCCAAAGGGAACTCGAGCAGAAATGAGCTAAATAAAAAAAGGGTTTGCGAGGCTGAGGTTCATCTAGTGCGATATTTGTACGTTTCCCTATTTTCTCGTCCCAGGGTTGGTTTGAATGAAGCAACTAATGGCCAGAGAAGCTGGCGACACGCGGCAGGTGGCGATGTCACAGGGCACTGCCCACATGAGGAGTGCTTCTTTAATGGGTTCTATTACAAATAGGGGTGAGAGGTCATGGGCCATAACTGAGCTTGGTGGCTGATATCAGTCCTGCGGTGAGTGTTCGTTTGGGTCGGATCCCACTGATGTTCCACTAAGAGTGGCCCCTCCCAAACTGATCGGTGTGGTCCCAGCACTGCCTATAGCTTGAGGCAGCAGCCTATGGCTGGCCATCTGCGTGTGCCTCTTATGGTCCTTTTTGTCTAGGCCCCCCCCCCCCCACCCCCCCAATAAGCCAAATCTGCTCGCGCCGTTTTGATGTGAAGCAGAACCCACTGACAGATCAAAAGGATCAAATCCTGAACCAGTGATTGATATGTGTGAGGTATGTGCACCCATTTGTGGACAAAGAGCAAAAACACAAATCAATATTTGGCTATATGTTAATATCTTCTATGCATTAATTAAATCTCATTTGAAGCCTATTTTTAGTTATGTACACTAAATATGCTGCGGTGATGATAATGACATATGGCACTTAGCCAAACAATTGGCCATTGTTCATTCCTTTCAAATTATGTAAAATATGCATTGCAATTCGCCAATTCTAGCCTGTTGCTGGATAATTGCACTGTTGCCCCCATGCCAGGCTGTAAATTATCACTGGCTGATTTGACAGCTGGAAATACCTGATTGCCTTCAAATTTACACCTAAAATTTCATTACAATGACAAGAACTATGGACCCCCCCCACCAGTACTACTCGCCATGGTATCGTGAATGAATTCTAGGTCCTAGATGCCAAGTAGGAGGATGCAGTAAAATTTATGAGCGGAATCAATAAGCACATACATCCTGTAAAAGTCAATCAGGACAGCAACCCTCTGTTGAGCTATCAAACAAAAACATGCCTGAAAGACAGATGGTAACTAAAACCATAATGGTGTGACGCCGTGGGGATGTCTGCTAATCAGAGTGCTTCTCAATGACCAGGCGAGGAAGAGTCTGGCCTCGCTCTGATGCCACTGTGTTTCCTGAGGATAGCCGACAAAATAGCAGGACGCAAAAAAAAACATCAGTTCCTTATTAAATAAGTCATTCATAATATTCATGCAGACTCCCCAAAGAATGCCAATTAAATATAGCTAAAATCAATTACTTTGGTCTTGATTCAACATCATGCAGGCAATTTCTGATGACGAAGTGGGCAATGATGCATCAGCAGTCGCATTAGTGCAGGGATTTTCAATGTATCCTAAACCAGATATCCCCAAGTGACGGAAAACCAGAAATAGTGACCCACCTACCTCTAACATGTAATCGCATAAGTAACTAAGAACTAAAGACCCAGAATTTTATAGGTCATTCTCTGATGAGGGTTCCCTGTGAATTTTTCACACTCTGAACTGGTGGTCAATTAATGAAACACTTCTGCGGTCACCCCCTGCATTAGTGGTAAGACAGGGGAATGGACTGCTTTCTGAGAGCTCTGTCATCGGATGGGTCTTCAGGTCACATGACTCAAATGGCTCCCTGATAGTCACATGCTAGAAGGTAACCCAATGGGCTGCAGCAGCTTCGCACGTTAGAATGTGAAGAACAAATTGACAAATAAAATATGCTGCATTGCTAAGGGTCGGGCAAGCTATTCGGCTCATTGAGAGTGAGAGGTTGTGACAGATGGTCTGTGACTGGAGGTCAGTGACTGCTTGGCAAGCTGTCAGGTTAAGGGATGCGATAGGGTGGGATGGGGGTGCTCCACTGGGTTTAGGGACTGGTACCAGATGTGGGTACCTCCAGCACCTGCCATCCTCCTGCCTGCCACAGTCAGAAAACAAGGCATGGCTAAACACAGCATCTGGGAGCTGATCATTAAGTCGCACAAATGGGCATACTTTGAAGTCCTTCCTTCATTTTCACCAGCGTCGGGCTGCTTTGTTCATTCCTGCATAAATGTCTTGGGTGTTTAATTTACTCATGGGAGTTTTACTTACACAAAAATGTTCTGAGGGCAGAAAGAAAAATGATGGTTCAGAGAGATAAGCAATCAGATTGTACTGGAGGTGAGTCAAAGCAACTACATGAGGTGGGACTAACCAGTCAGATGTCTTGGTCCCACCTCTAGTTGCTTGGGCCCACCTCTTCTGAGGTTATCTCTGTGAACCAATCATTTTTATTTTTGCCCTCAGAACAATTTTATGTCAGTAAAACTCTTATAGGTGTTTGTCTGCATATAAAGCTAGGAGCTACTCCTGTACATGCAGAGTTTGTGTGCATAAATGTGGGAATGTGCATTTGTTGAGCCTGGCTTCTTCGTATAAATGGGCACAACTGTGAGCTGTGAATGAAAGCATTACTTTGAATGTCACTTACCAAACCAAAAAACTTCAGCAAGAGCAATAATCCACATTGTTCCCGTTTCTTTAAAAGTGTCACAAAGCCATCAGTCATGAGGAAAACGACTGCCAGTTTGTAGAGACACAAAAGAGCTCGAATTATAATGGTACCCCAACACCAGAGAGCTACAGTACAGCAAAAGAGAAGAAGATCCTTTGCCTTTGGACTACAAGCTGGATAAACCGCTGTTATTTAAGGAAACACACCTGGTTTTCGGCTGAAGTGTTACATTTGTGCTGCATAATTGTGTGTTTGTGTAAATGTGTGTGTGTGTATATATATATATAGAGAC
>JAODLC010000002.1:3898945-3923604 GCA_026781145.1 Hippopotamyrus pictus
TCCTCTCAATGCGGAGGAGCAGCGGCTCTACTCTGAGCCCCTCCCGAATGACCGAGCTCCTCACCCTATCTCTAAGGACTTGAATGTGAAGGCCTGGCTTGCAATCTCTGCTCTAATTCACCCCAAAGGTGTTTGATGGGGTTGAGGTCAGGGCTCTGAGTGGGCCAGTCAGGTTCTTCCACGCCAAACTCACCGAATCATGTGTTTATTGACCTCGCTTTGTGCACTGGGGCAACCTTTACACACTATGCACCTCAGCACTCCGCAACCCCGCTTTGTTACTTAACATGGTCTGTCACTTCATGGCTGAGTTTCTGTTGCTTCTAAAGGTTTCCACTTTGCTATAATGCCACTTACAGGTGATCATGGAGTTTCTAGCAGGGAAGGAATTTCACGAACAAACTTATTGCAAAGGTGGCATCTTATAACAGTATCATGCTTGAAGTCACCAAGCTCTTCAGAACAACCCATTCTTTCTCAAATGTTTTTAAACCTGACTGCATAGCTAGGTGCTTGATTTTATATGCCTGCGGCAGTGGGTCTGAATGAAACATCTGAATTAAATGATTAAAAGGTGTGTCCCAGTACTTCTGTCTATATAGTGTACTTATTTAATTAAGTTTTTCAATATCATGTCGGCTTGTAGGTGTGTGAGGATATTGTTTCGATCACCCACCCAATTTCCACTTATCTGGCTCAGGGTTGTGGGGAATCTGGGCAGTATTCTACAAAGCAGGATTTCCCAGTTAGCTGGATAACTTAAGTTAACCGTGAAAATCGTCCAATAGGAAGAGAAGTAAGTGACATTCCTATTGGACAATCCTTACATTTAGCTTATCTGGCTAATGAAAAAAAAAAATCCTGCTTTCTGGAACACCATCCAGGAATCTATCCCAGGACACACAGTGCAACAACCTGGACAGGTTGCCGGTCCATCACACTATTATGTCAGCTCACATAAGTGCATGTTTTTTGACCACAGGAGGAAACCCCACACACAGAATAGGGATGGGATCCAAACTCTCAGCCCCAGAAATACAGGACAACACTGCTACCCGCTGAGCTACTCTATTCCATTGTTCTCACTTATCAAGAAATCTCATTGTCTTACAATATAAACACAATAATATATACTGTATATATATTAAACATCCATCAACCTTCCAACTGTATCAGGGGTTGCTGGTACATAAATATAGTTATATAATACCTTTTCCACGCTTATATTAAAGATGTGTATATTATTATTCACTCCAGAATATTTGCCTGGCAATACAGTGAAGTGTGAAAGAAATTAATGATTAGATAAAGGAAAAGGAAGAGACAAGGAAAGTTGGGGAAAATAAGCTATACTTTGTTTTATATTTTAAAACTAAATGCAAATGCACTGTTGACGCCCACTCAGCCACCCACGTACGGCAGACTTGCCAGCAGTGTGTGTAGCTTTGGGTCAGGGCGCTTGGTCCTGGCCTGTTTACTTCCATGGCGTGTGGAGCTGTTTGAAGAGCCGCTCCCTGATCACGTGTGGTGGGAGGTGCTGGGAGGTGATGGGACGTGGTCCCCAAACGTTTTTCTCTTGTTCGTAGCCCTTCCCTTTGACACGGCGGATGTCATCTAAGTGTCGTGATTTTCCACCATTTTCTTATGCAGGACTCCAGATAAGGGTCCATGCAGTTAAGCTTTTATGTTAAAAATGCACCAGAGGACCAAGAAAAAAACAAAAAAGGCGAAAAAAAAAATAAAAATTTGGCCTGGGTTGAAATCAAATCCCTCTGCCAATGAGAGTGAGAGTCCTGTCTGTTAATTAAAGTCACAATCCAACCTCGCATTAGAACAGGACTGTCTACACCGGATCAAGATGCTCCAGGACCCAGATCAAAAATCCCTGAAGCTAAAAACGTAACTCGCCCACCTGACCTTGCTGGGAACAGCTGGAGTTTTGCACCGACTGACTCCCTCTGTGAAGCCCATCCCTCAGAATGTAGACCTTCTCCACATCAGGTGTGGTAAGGTGTCTGGGGACATCCACCTTGTTACCGGCGTTCAATGCAATAGAGCCTAATTAAATATCAGAAACCCTCAATGGCATTCTGCAGCTCCCCAACTGGGAGGAGGGTGTGTATGTCGCCCCAGACCCAGTGAGAGATGGATAAAACTGATGGGGGGGAGGGGGTTCGTACACATACTGAGCTGGCACAAGGGGATGTAGCCAAACCCATAGCTTTGATGTGCTTGTGTACCTGCTAGGCCATATGGCCCCTGGGCTCTGCCTCAAACATCAAAAAGTCTTTGTTCAGTATAAATCAGGGGAGCACAGACGTGGACCTCTGGGTGTCCGGGCGGACTGCAGACTAGCTGCCGTCACCTTTCCCTTTCTTTCAGTGCCGACCGCCTCCATGAACCAGACTCCATATGGGTAACACCAGTAATCCGCGCGGCGCTCCAGTTAGCCTGAGTCACCTCAATAAGCGTGGTGCTGTCGTTTGGCGATGGACGCCGAAAGGGACTGGGCAGGGTTCAGCGGCTGAGCTGCACGAACTCCACAGGCAACGACCTTCACCTCATGTAACACGGAAGCGTCCATTTTTTCCTTCATTACGCAAAAGAATCGTCAAAATAAAATAAAGTTTTAAGGTATTGGAAAAAGCTGTATTTAGTGTATATAGTACCTATATAACATATATAATGTGTGGCATATGTAGTATACTCTATCTTTCTCTCTCTCTCTCTCTATATATATATATGTGTGTGTGACTGCGCAGAATGCGTACATGTACTGTACTGATACTGATAGCGTTGTTTATGTCTTGATGACTTATTGATGAATTAAGTACAGATGCTAATTAATCCCCCATGAATGATTAAGTATCAGATGTCACACCCTTTTTAGCCATATTGATTGCCCCTAATTGCTTGTATTGTGTGATGCTAGTCCAAGCCAGCTTTCCTTTAAAGGGAAGTCGCAGACAAATGGTGTTCTGTTAACTCAGGTTACCTCATAATAGATATACACCTCATAATAGATATACACCTCATAATAGATATACACCTCATAATAGATATACACCTCAAATAGATTTGAGTGGCTGTTTAAGTAATCATTAATGTAAAGTGGACAGAGTGAAGAGGTGAAAAGATCTGTGGACACTAAAAAGCATTCCTCTAGCATCTTTCTGATGTTTCTGCAAAGTTCTCAAAATGAGTTACTGGCCTGATGACTGGATGGGTCTTATAATTTAAAACATGCTTCTGCAGGTGCAATAGCAGCATAAGTGGCATCCTTGACATGCAATCAATGGTACAGAAGTAAGGAGTAATGGTGTAGAAGTAAGGAGTAATGGTGTAGAAGTAAGGAGTAATGGTATAGAAGTAAGGTACATGTCCCCCCTCAGACCCCCTCCCCCAAATTTAACTTGATTTTATTAATCTCCCTTCAAAAATAAGCCTATTCATTTAAATGAAGCCCCCGCTCCCAATATCAAACTCTCTCCTACACCCTTGGATGAAATCATGGCCTATCTTCTGTTCTGCAGTCTCCAACATGACGTCTCCATCGCAGTACCAAATCCAAGGTGTTTAAAGGCAGCATCCACATCCAGGCCTTCCTCTATCGCTCCGATGATCTGATGATTTCCTTCCACATTATTTTTGGAGCATCCGCTGTAGAAGATGGAAGTGTAAGTGCGTGAGCTCCTTCTTGGACTGGTACACCTCCATCTGTTGCTGCCTCTGCAAGATATTTATTTATCTGCTCATTGGTGGAGGGAACTGAGGGGAGTGGATCCATACAGAGGCCCATTTCCCTAGCAGCAGAAGTGCACCTTGATGCGCTCCATTTGAGAACTTCCTGCCATCTAACCCCCCACAGTTCAGTGCTCCTTAAAGGCAGTGATTCCGGCTTTGTAGTGAGCTACTGTTATTAACTAGAAATTGCCTTTTGTCATAAATAACAGGGCCCTGTTCCTTTTCATCCTTTGCTGAATTAGAAAAACATTTCATCCCATCTTTTTCTGGAAGAACCATTTCAAATTAGAGGGAGAAACAGCCGAGAGAGAGAAAGAGAGAGAGAGAGCACAACTGAGGACCTGGCAAGTTCAATTGTCAGGACAAAACTGTTTTCTTTTCTCAAACGGAGTGGTTTTCCGTGAGCCACGTCTTGGCCGACAGCATCATTAATTGGCCAGGTGCTCTAGCCAGTTCCTCTCAGACGCCTCTGAGCCAATTACGGCACCGAGATCCATCGCTTGCTTGGGTTAAGTAGGTCATGTTCGCCCCTGTCTAATTAGACGCGTCACCAGAGGAAAGCCAGCGAGCGGGTCATCCTCAGTAAGGGGGAGGTGACCCGTCTCATCTTTTGCCCACACTCTACCTGCCTCGCCTCCCGTAATTGTGCAGGTGGGGGAGGGAAACGAAGATCACTGCTTTTGGGTCGGGCTTAAATAAGGCAGAATAAATCAGGATGCGCTCTGCGGTTCACGGCGAGTGTCCGTGTGTCAGGAAAATGATAGCGTGATCAAAATGAGGCTGCGGTGGGGCCGTGCACTCTTAGAAGGGATTAAACGCTGGCCTAACATTTCAGAAACGGTAGGATGACATGGAAGAGGACTAATGTCCCTGGGGGGCTTGAGTGTGTCTCCATGACAGACTGGGCACCTATAAACCTTAAGGACTGTGTATATCTACAGGTGCCTCCTGTCACAGTAATTATTTTAATTAGCGTTAAATCGTGCTTAAACTTTATGGCGTGTGTGCTGGTGCTGGTTGTGGGGGTGAAATTCCCACATGAGTTTTTAGAGGTGTAAAGAAATTGCAGACTCAACTTGAACCATTTTGTTAAAGAAACAAACAAAAAAAAAAACGCAGAGAATTGGCTTTTAAGGGAGAGCTAAACTCAGATCTTAAACTACAACTGCATTGCAGTTAAAAAACAAACCGTAAATAGTAGCTACCCTTCATCAGTCATCCGTCACTGAGTTTCTTTCTCGTTCACACATTTACCATACACCTGCAGTTCTCCTATTTGGGCACCTCTGTAAAATTAGTACAGTGGTAGAATGCAATCAGAGATCTCACTTAAAAGACTATAAACCTGTCTGTCCTCTTGTTTTTCCTCCTGCTGGGTTGAAAAAAAAATATATTTTGTCACAGAAAATATGTACTGTGTACCTTGCAATTAATGTATGCTCACTTCTGTTAGTGCACCTATTGGACCTTAGCTAAAGTGCTTTATAGAGTGTTCTGGATGAAGCAGTCTGATAAATGAATTAAATGTAAATGCAATGTAAATTGCATGCAAATGCTATGTAAACGAGGCTTCAGTCAAGGCTCATGGACTGAAGGCCACTACTCCAGAGGGCATGACACTGTCTGGGAGAGGTGGTCTGCTTTGGCGATGGTGACTGCGAGGTGTTACCACAAAGACCTTGTCTTTGATTGGACTGTGGGCAGAGACTCAGCTGAGCCAATGAAATGACGGCAGAGGATGGATGTGAATCATACCTCTCTTTCTCTAGTCTCTGAACAGTTTGTCACCCTCTGCAAGGCTGTAACACTCTTGTTTGAAAAAGGAAGGAAAACTTGTGAATCCTGGGCCTTTACAGATGGCTTATTGTTGTTTTCAGTGCTAATTAGCAACCATATTAATTGATTTAGATTTTCTGCTACAGCACCAGTCCTGTTTTCCTCTTCCAAAACACTGCGGACATTACACTTATTTTAACGCTTCCCCGATCCTGTAAAAATCGCAATCTTCAGCTTGAGATGTGTTATTTAATAAATTGCATTTTCCCTGTATGTTGGTCCTGAGTATCCTTCAGATCGGGATTCACTTCTTTGCAGGTGAAGGGTTGTGTTATAAAGTATAAGAATCAGTAGAGAAACCAGCAAATCTCTTTTCCAAGTCTTGGTTCTTCCTAAGGACTATGCAGGTTGGGAAACCCACAAAGGACTGCCAGTCCTAGTCTCTGGTTTTAGAGTTACCTTGTTTATTTGTATGATATTCAAAAAAAAATGTCTAGGAATGCACAGAACCACAAATCTGAAACAGAAGTTGTACCTTGTATATTAAAGGTTCTGCCTGTGCGGCAAAGTCTCTGGTCACAATGCATTTTTGCATTCTTGGCAGGAAATCCCATACGATCATGGATATGTGTCAGCGAAGATACCTCTGCAGCGTGACGAAAGTGAGACTGAAGCAGGAAATATATGTATACAATCATTTGTTTGCATTAAGCTGAAAGTGACTGAATGGTCAGTGCTTCACCGTAGGGGGTGGGCGGGGGATCTGGAAATTCAGGAAATTGTACTAAGGAACTTCTTACCTTAATTTTAATTTTTACATTGGTTACTTGGTTGTGTCTATCCATGCACTTTCCGTGTATATGTGAGACGGCAGTCTGGGGAACATTTTGCATCACCATATGCAGTGTACCGACCGTGGTGGGTGTGACGATAAAGCCCCCACTCTACTTGACTTGAAATATGACCTGTGGGGTAGAAGAAGAAAAAAGAAACAGAACGAGACAACTTTACCTTTTAGGGCTGACGGCATTTGACATCGTTGCGATGGAGGGCCGATGTCAGGATGTCTTGTGGTGATGAAATTCTTGGAAAGCTAGAAAATCCAGGACCCTGGAATCCAGGCCATTGTATGTGGCACCAACCCGCCTCAGAGTGCATGTGACAGCTAACCAAAGTCAGAGGAAAGTAACTTGCTGAGGGAAAAGAACTTTTATTTCATTTTTAACCAAAACGACTTCGGACACTTAACTCTGCCCTGCTTGCACTCTCTCTTCTAACCGAACACACTGACACATTTGTTCCCTCCAAAACAAAGTTCTGTCCGGAAACCTATACGTAGAGAACAAATAACTAAATATAGTACATTATACTGTACATCACAGTAAATGCAAACAGAATTGCTTCTCATGTGAACATAGCAAAATATATTCAAATATATTAACATTCAAGTTCTAACCAAACATCAGCGATACCTGTTTTTGCATCTAGTATCTTTGCACACGGGAAAATTGTCTATTTCATACTTGGACTAGAAAAAAAATCTAGTCATCATTTTCCATTTTCATCTTTTCTATTAGACTCATGACTCTTATAAGGCATTAGCAGTTTAACTGGAACCAATGCAGAAAGCAAGAGTCATAGATAAGGCAATGAAGAGTGACCTGCCTTTACACTAAGCTGGTTTAGGAGGACAAAATTGCAATTTCACAGATGCTCCACTTGTTCTAAGGTTCACAGTGTTTTGAGTATGAAATCCTGAACCGTTCATCAATCAATCCAGCCCCCTGCAGAACTTTCGCCACTCTTTAACTGCCAGCAACAGACTAGGATGGGATTGACAGATTGGACTGAATTTACAGACGTTGTTGGTTGATGAGTAATGCACTTAAGTTATGTTTTTGTCTTACAATGGAACATAACGTATGACTAGAATAAAAAAACAGCTTCATGTCGTAACCCTATTACATTTCCTTTTAATTTAGGCAATTCTGCTATGAGAACATTCTCCGCAGTGGTGGCCTTTGAAGATTCAGTTATGATATGTACTTTTTCATTGCAGAGCACTGACCCGTGGAGGAAAACACTTGATACTCAGTTCGGTTAGCCGACATACTTTGTTTTGGAAGTGCTAATTTTCACAAAATGAACTCTATCGCCGTGAATATGACTGAACAAGGTTACAAGAAAGTGTGTAAGAAGCATACTCGGGAAATTTCAGTTGCCAAACATAAAAAAACACATTAACACTCTTATCTTACAAAGCATTTTGAACATATTGAACATAATGCTTAATGGTTTGGTTTTGCGTTGTCTACCCAATCCTATTTTTTACATGAGGCCTGTTATCTTTATTGTGTGCTTCTGCATAATGCCATGTTTTAAGGGAAGGCATGTGACACATTGTATCGGAAATATATATTTTAAAAACAGTAGAATTAAGAATAAAAATACAGTGAATAAACAAATGTTTCCAAGAATTGAATGTCAATGAATTGCACTTGGCTTCCTTCCACCTTTCACCTGCCTTGCCCCCTTGACCCACAAATCTAACCTCCATCTAGGACCTGTAATGTACCAGAAGCAACTGGAGATAGGGAGCCATTGAGCACCCAGAGAGATGTGCTTCTTTAAAGTTGCAGGTGGTGCAGTGAGGGCCGAGGGGCATGTCGTTCTCGGGTGGGCGGCAGGCTGTGGGCTTCGGGGCAGTTTCTCCTGCAGGGGCTCAGCCAGGCGACTGCTCAGCAGTCAGCTCTGGCAGCTGTCAGTCTGCATTTGTGAAATATTTCAGCGATTAGTTAGGGGGGGGGCTTCTCTTTTTGTCCTGGGGGGGGGGTGCTCTTTAAAGCCACAGGGAGAGCAAGGTCGATAGTCTACCAATTGTAATTGAGCGCCAGCTGGGTGTTATTGGTGTGTTGTTTGTGCGCCGCCCTGCTGGCCACTCTTCCCTCTATACCATTGGTCACCAGCTGGTGGATTCGATATACAATGGAATCTGGACTGTGTGATCAATTTCCCACCTGGTCAGCAAATCTTATTGTGTGCCACACCCCCCCCGATTGGCAAAGTTTATCATAGGGAGTCCCCCTAGTCGTAAAAAAATCGTTAAAAAATATCTGGGGTCCATTGCACTATAGCTTGCTTCACCAGTGCACCAATGCATCTTCTTTGTTGAGGACCATTTGCTGAGAGAGGGAGGTTAAAGCACCATTTTCACTGAATTCTTTGGTTAATTAAACCCAAATCCTCTTCGTTCTGGGAAATGACCCCCAATTCCTGACAGATGGCAAGTCCAAACTTCAGCAAAGCCTTCCCCCCTGCTTTGTATTATTTAGCTACCATATGAATCATGCTCTTTTTGGCCAAATGATAACGAGGCACTCAAAGCCCCTCTCTCCACCTCATATTCTTCTCCTCAAAGTAATTACGTGCATTATCACAAATCGCCTTCTTGTTTTGCTGAATAGCTAACCCTCAATCATTTTTTGCCATTCCGGAATTGGCAAAAGCATCTTTTTTTGCTTACAGTAAGTCGCACAAGGATGAAAGTTGGCTTCTTCGCCGTGGTAACAATATTTCACAGCTCCTACCTCCTCCCTGAAATAAGATGAATGGGACTGTTTCTCAGGTTAGTCTGAAACAATAAAACGCTCGAATTTTAGTTGCTCAAAGTTAGCATCAGTTGCCAGCATAATTGTATGACGCACACGTTAATGTTTACAGTTATGTGGATTCAAGTGATTCTGATTTCTATATAATCACTCTATAAGCGATGGCGAAGAATTAGCATGCTGGTCTTTGTGGAGCTGTGGAGATGATTTGTAGCCTCGGTGCTTATAAGCTGGCAGCTGGACTGATGTAAGAAGCATTGCCTGCACTGCTTAGATGTTACGGACGTCAAGGATTTTAACTTATGCCCTGCAGAGTTCTGGACCTTCTCTGAGCTTTCAGCAGCTCTCAGTTGAGTGACGTGGGCCTGTGGCCCTCCTGCCCTCCTCAGTCCTCCTCAAAAAATGCCACAGGAGCGAACAAGCATGCATAAGAAAGAACAGTAGTGCTTTACATTAACTGCACCTTCATAATGCTTTTACAATGCAACCATAGAACATTTGGTAACGCTTTACATTAATTGCGTCTTCATAATGCTTTCATATTGCATTCATAAAACGTTCAGTACACCTTCTTAATGTTTTCATTAAGTATTCATAAAACATTCATAAACATCATTAACTGCTGTAATATACAGATGCTCCTCTACTTCGGAAACTTCAACTTATGAACTTTCAGACATACGAACGAAGAAGACTGCAAGTCTTGCGTTCATTAGGCTCTCTTGAGATGAAAGTTTACTTAGTTTTTATTTTGAAATATTCTGTGCATCCATTAACCATTTTTGTTTTATTCATCATTAGTAATGTGTTTTAGGATAAGAAAGCATGTATTGACTTTATATCATACTGTCATGCCCCGGTCGTCCAAGCTTCCTGTGTGCTATGTCCCCTCATCTACCTTGTGTGGAATCCCCATGTTACCAGCTGTTTCAAGTCATGTTGATTGTTGCTGTGTATTTAAGTCCGCATTAGAGTATGTTTCCCCAATCCGGTCATTAACATCTTGACGCCATTTTCATGTTCCTGAGTGTGTTTCCCTGAAATAAACCCCGTATTCACCTGATTTCACTGGCTCCTGTGCTGCTTCTTCGCGCCGAATGCGTGACAGAATGATCGGACTCGGGAAACATACTCTCACACGGACTTAAATACACAAGACTAATTAACACAACTAGAACCAGCTGATGACACAGGCATTCCACACGAGGTAGTGAGGGGGGCATGGCACATACTTACTTATGCATGTAGATTTGAGTACCCTTAAAATGATGTTGAATAATGACTTATAATGAACATTTCAAGTTATGAACAGCCCTTCGGAACGTATCTCATTCGTAAGTAGAGGAGCGTGTGTACATTAATAACAAACATTATATAATATTAACAAACAGTATAATTGTATAATCATGTAATGTTTGTTATTAATGTATATTAAAGGGATGTTAGGATATTGAGGTGTACTTGCATGCTGCTTATGAATGTTCTACGAATGCATCATGAATGCATTATGAAGGTGCACTTAATGTAAAGCGCTACTGAACATTCAGTGCACCTTCATAATACCTTTATAATGCATTCATAGAAGATGCAGTGCACCTTCATAATGCATTCATAGAACATTCATAAGTAGCATGTAAGAATACCTTAACATCCTAACATACCTTTACAGCCTTAATGTACTTTAATAACAAACATTATATTATAATAACAAACATTACATTATAATTCTTGTTATTAATGTAAATTAAAGCTGTTAATACATGTTAGGGTATTAAGGCATACTTACATGTTGCTTATGAATGCTCAATGAATTCATTCTGAAGGTGCACTGAATGTTCTATGAATGCATAATGAAGGGGAAGTTAATGTAAAGCGTTACTAAATGAACATCTGCGGTTTACCCAAACACGCACCATCTTATCTACATTTCTTTGCTACAGTTACCTGGTCGCCTTATTCAGAGCGATTTGCATAATTAGCCTGATCAGCAGCCGCATTTATCTGAAGTGACTTGCAGTGCTTTTATGGATTCCCATTTGTACTGCTGGATATTTGCTGGAGCAATTTTGTGTAAGTACCTTGTTCAGGGGTACAATAGCAATTACCTTCATCGCCAGTGCACTAGGAGCTTAACTAGTCGAAGGGCCAACTTTTGTGTGTGCAGGTCACAGAGTACAACAAAAACAGACGACCAAGGCCATTAGCCCATGACAGACATAATTACCTCTTATCTTTACCCCTAACCTCACCTGTAACTGAATGCCATTAAATCACCAAAATTAATCATAAGCCAAGGAACATGGATTCTGCATAACTTAGCTAAAATGTTTAACTGTAAAAAAAAATCTAATAATTTTCCTTACGTGTTTAGTGTTCCTGGTAGTGTTATATCATTTACCAAAGGAACTAACACAGTTCTCGAAAAAAGCTGATGTGATTCTCAAAATGTCAAGCTGTATCCTTAAATCATCACAAATTCATGCATAATCAAACAGATCCACAGCTGAGTGGTTATTCTTCAAAATCAAATATTTACATTAAAACAAAGTACAGTCATTGGAATTGTTCCAAATCCATTGTAAAGGAGATCACCGCTATCAAGGTGATTCATATGTTATTTCAATACAATTGAAATATACAGTATTTGTCTTATTGAAATATGGATGCAAATTTACTGGACTTTTCATGCATTTGATTTTTTCTGGATTTAACAGGCCACTTTAAGTATACATGGATCAAAGTGAAAATCAAAATAAAATAAAATCTAGGAAGAAAGCTGCCTGTTGCACACACAAAACAAATGAAGAAAGCTGCTTACACCAGACCTTCCGCTTCCGCTTTGAAGGGTGATATTGTAACCGTGGTGTTCAGGGGAAACAGTGACAGAAGCATCTCACACAATTTGATGTTCTTGCATGCCTCTAGGTCTAATGTGCTTTGACCTCTGACCTCTATCCCTTTTTACATGCATATTTTCGCAGCTTGCCACATTGCAGCCTAAAACGCAAAACCTTCACTACACCACCTGCCACGGTCGACCATCCAAAACGTGAGAAGATACGTGAGGTGTTTAAAATGTGCAAAGTGAAAATAAATACAAGAAACAATTTGGAACAGCTGGACTGATAATTGTAAAGTTTAAAAACTCCATTTACATACTTGGCAAGTTAATGACACAATTGTTTTTGTTAAAGGATGGAGTTGCTTTGAAACAGTCATCAAGTTATTTTGTTTTTCACATACAGTATAATCTGCAGTTTAAATAGCACTGCATGAGTTCTTTCATTGCTGTAATTGTGAAGAAAAAGTGAAACTGGGCTGTAGTCTTCATGCCCTCCTGGGTGCTGACTTGATGATGGGAAGCTGATGGTCAAAAATCCCACACTGCTTGGCTGTCACTGTACAGTTCATGCCGACTGAAGGATGCACTTATTCATTTCAGCATCATTACTCCTGGAGCACAAGAAAGCAGTGGGGACCAATGTGGTGAGGGAATGGGGAGCACACGGCAATTTTACATTTATGAATCTTATATCCGTTTATCCTTGTCATGGATCCCGGAGGGGCTACAGCCTATTCTGGACACACACTGTAACACACACACACAATCACATACCATGGGCAATTAAGAGGAAGCAGCCATAGGCACCATAGATGTGGATCCATTGCAGGATACACACTGTAAAACACACAATCACACACTATGGGCAATTAAGAGGCAGCAGCCATAGACACCATATATGTGGATCCATTGCTGGACACACAATGTAACATACAGACAATCACACACTATGGGCAATTAAGAGGAAGTAGCCATAAGCACCAAAGATGTGGACATTGCAGGACTCACACTGTAACACACACACACAATCACATACTATGGGAAATTAAGAGGCAGCAGCCATAGACACCAAAGATGTGGATCCATTGCAGGATACACACTGTAACACACACAATCACACACTATGGGCAATTAAGAGGCAGCAGCCATAGACACCATATATGTGGATCCATTGCAGGACACACAATGTAACACACAGACAATCACACACTATGGGCAATTAAGAGGCAGCAGCCAGGGTGGAAAAACCGGTGTTTTTAGAACAAACGTACTGTATGTGTAAAGAGGGAGAGGAGATGCAAACTGCTTCTACAGGAGGAGCTGGAGGTGGGATTTGAAAATCTAAAATTGTTGGTATGATTTCATCAAATTACCCCCCAACCTCCTCCTCCTCCTTCTTCTTCTCCAAAAAAAAATCATGATTCCTTTGGCTTCCAGTGACTCGGACAGCTTTTCATTTTCTTTTTTAATTGCCAGTGGACAATAGCAGATGTGACTGTGGTATTCAAGGGAATGTAGGGGAATCCAGGGAAGCATTGCTGTCTTCCACAACCCCCCCCCCGATTTGCCGCAGAAGGCCGTAAATGAGGTCTTGTACAAACACTCTGGAAAGCGGTACAGAATCTATGATTTATTTGCATCTTTTAGACTGAATTGTTTATGTGACAAAGAGCACTTTTAACTTCCTCATTAAAGCGGCTTTAAGTTATGACACGGTGTGGGCTTTTAAATGAACATTTAATTAAAACCGAATGACTGAAACTGGTGATCATTTGCACTAATTGAAAACATTTTGAGATGATTTATATATTTTCGTATAAATTTATTACATAACACTAAATCAAACATTGTTGTTGCCAGCAACTTTTCGAATACAGAAAAAAAAAACAGCAACTTAAACTGCGGTTAAAAAAAAGAATGCGGATTAATGTGCGTTTACGGGAGTTGTCGCTTTCTGGGAGCTGGGGGGGGGATTAGCTTTGGTAGTGAAGCGAAGACTTGAGCAAAAGAACACATAGAACGAGGGGCTTTAGGAGAAAAACAGTGAAATTAAAAACAACAAGAACTTGAAAAGGCACGAGTGACACGTGTGAGTCAGACAAATGGGATGGATGCGTCCTCATTGCTGTGGACCTTGCACATAATTACATCATGTGTGGGTAAACAGTGCACAGAGTGAACGTGTCACGCCCCGGGCAGGAAGGAGGACCCTGTAGGCGACCGCCTGCACCTCAAGGCCACCCGGTGTGGGGGTTCCATTAGCTCTGCCCCTGAGGGTGTCCTTTTCATGTATGCCTGCACGAAGCACAACGGCGCCCCCAGGAGGAAGCCACAGCTGGGTCTTACGTTGCCATTTCCTTAGCAATGAAGCTGTGTGTGAGATCTCCTCTCTTTCCCTCTCCTCCGCTCTCCATCCCTCCGCTACCCCGCTCACGGGCGAAGTGCTCCGAGGGCCCTGATTAGTCTTCGCTCTCTCTCGTGAAAGCACACAATGCCGCTCCGCTCACAATAGTGTCACTGTCCCATTTTGGCCTCTAATGGAATCCCCATCATGCGTGTCCCGGCCTGGAGAGGGCTTGAATGGCATTCGGCCAGATTGAGAAAAACACTCTTCCGTCCGGTTCCCCATTATGAGAGTTTCCTAGAAGCTGGTCCGATAGTTTTACAGCCTTTACTGTGGTTTTCGAATGAGAGTTTGGGATCCATCCATCTTCCAGATATTTATCCTAAGCCGGTGGGACAAATGATGATAATAACTGATAATGATAAAAATAATAATGAAAAATGAACACAGGGGCTCCAATCGGACACCCCCATGCTTAGCCTGGAGGTCAGGAATTTAATATCTGGGGTCAGCCTTGCTCTTTGCACTGGGCCCTCGAACACCAGGAGCTGATGTGGGGGTGGAGTGTGTTCCTGTGGTCACCCTAGGCGGACAGGGGGAGAATGGAAGGTGGGGGTGACTAACTCAGGCACCTGAGGATCTGCCCTGGGGTCCAGTGGACCCATGATTTGGTCAGAAGGACGGGGTGGCGGTATTCTGCAGGTGGAGCAGCTCAGCTACAACACCGTGACGGTAATGGCACCGGTCTTACTATCAAAAGAGGCCGTTTTCAACTCCTGCAGAGGTAACTGACATCGTGCCTGTTAGCAAAGCACTCAATTCAGCTTCCTGGCTGCAGCGTTTTCAGCTAGAAGCACTGAGATCAGCTGGCATACGAATGAGGAAGAAGAATTAATATATTTTTTAAATCGTAAGCTGTGTGTCAGATGTGTTGGATAAAAGCTTCTGCTAAATAAATAAATAGGGCAATTTGACGTCTGTCAGTAGCGTGAACCTTCTCTGTCTATGTTAAAGGCTGCCGAGCGGTAAGATCCCTTTAAAGTGTAATCTCCACAGTAGCCACTAGAGGGCACTCTGGCATTTCCTCAAAGCCGTTCGGGTAAAATAAATAAATAAATACAGCTCCCCGTTAGGCATCATTTTCTTGGTCAAAGTATAAAATGTTTCCCGCATAATGTGCGCACACATCATCTCCTCGCAGGAATGATATCAGTCCTGCGCATATCTCATTTATGTGAAAGGAAATAACTGATATAAACAGAAAATAGTAAATATGCTGTCTTTGTCATTATCAGTACTATTATGTTAAACATAAGGCATTTTATAGGGTTTCCATTGCAGTATTCTTTATTTTTTAAGGAAGGTAAAGAACTGGAAGAAATGAAACAGAAGATGGGAGGTAAAATATTTACATTTCTTTTATACCAGCAAGAGTGTGCATGTGATGCTAATGAAGGGACTGCAGTTCCACTGCTGCCAGAGGG
Organism: Hippopotamyrus pictus; assembly: GCA_026781145.1. Taxonomy (NCBI): domain Eukaryota; kingdom Metazoa; phylum Chordata; class Actinopteri; order Osteoglossiformes; family Mormyridae; genus Hippopotamyrus; species Hippopotamyrus pictus. The sequence goes on from JAODLC010000002.1 coordinate 3,914,744, forward strand.
CTGGTCCTACAAGGGGCAGAGCTCTGTCCTCTGGTCTACGGGTGAATCGGAACCCGATGGGATCTGACATTTAGGTGACCCGATTGGCAGCAGCAGCTCAGGCCTCCAGCCGGGCTCACGTCAACATGACATATTGGTCAGTGTTTGTAATCGTATTCCCTACCATGATCTATGGTTAAGCTGAGTGGGATGGGTGAGAGGTTATGTATAAAGTGCGGGAAGAATAGGATTGAGGTGGTTGAGTTTTTCGGAGGGCGAGGCTCAGTGAATGCTGATTTTAGAATAACGCAAATGCTGCAAGACACCTACAGTACCTATAGCTAGAGAGCGGGGTTTGAGCTGTGTGTGCACATCTGGGCTTGTGTAGAGGTATTAACGATACTTCACCGAAGCCTGACTTAGACTCCTTGATTAATTTCCCCCCGCCCCTAGCACTGGTTAGGAGACAGTATGGCGTGGGTTCTAGTGATCTACCTGAAAAAAGAAAAAAAAGCTAAAAATGTTCTCTCTGGAATGCTGTGTTTTAAGGGCCATTCACGCTTACATGGGCTAAATGAGCCTGTTTTGGGTTGAGGAGAAGGAAGGAGAGCTATATTTAACTGGGCGAAGAGGAGAGTAAAGGACGGCACGTAGCTATATGGAGGTGCAGACGTAGCGAGTATTCACGGTCGGCCTACACCTCTTTTGCAGGAACGGGAGCAAGACAGGCGGAGCAGGGCTGGTCTGTAGTTGGGACTGAAATTCGCAGCCGTCCTCCCCTTCCCTACAAATATTTTAATCTGTCAGACAACAAACGCAGCGAACGCGAGGTGCTCAAGCACTTACACACAGGGAAAGCAAACACACAGACACATAAACAGGAGCGAGCCCACGCCGGGCTGTTTAAGATGCACTCAGTATCCGCCCCACGTCTGAGCTAATAGCTGTTCTTGTTAATTGGTGCCCCGAACATAACACGTCCCCTCCAATCCTTCTTTTTATGAACCGGAATCGTTTATGGTAATTTCCCCCCCCAAACTCCCCCCTCCACCCCTCCAGCCCACGCCAGCTCTTCTGTCCGCTGCAGTGCACCGTGGGTAAAGATGGTTGACACGGGTTACTGTGGCCTTCGGTGGGGATGTGTCACAGTGCTCAGGCCTCGGGCACATCTGCCCTTGGCAAGACTCCAATTAAAACCATAAACCGGCTAATAGAGGCCAGATGGAGAGCAGCTGTTGGACTGGGCGTGGAAGGACACCATAACAGTGAATTACTCCCTCCATTGTTTTACAGCAGGCAATGATTCCACTCAAAGGGATCCTAGCATACGTTCAACCGGACCAAAATGAGTCTGTATTCAAGGTAGCACATGGAACGGGGGGGGGGGGGCACAGTATGGACGAAATGCCAGGCTGTCACAATTCTCTTATACACTTATTATTATTAGTGAACTGTAGGTCAGGATTTCTCAGTCCAGGTTGTCGGAAGATGGGGTTTTGGGGAGGGGTCAGTTAATTTTAAAAATAAATGACCAGCGATGTGCATATGGAAGAAATAGAAAAGGCTGAACTTGTTAAATCTGGCCCACCGATCAATCCTCCACACACCCCCAGCCCACCCCCGGTCAACAAGTTTCATCAGTCTGTTAATTTTTGCAGCGTGTGGCAGTCCCCAGTCATCAAAAGGTTGGAAACCCCTAACGTCGACAGCATCTTCTCATCTTCTGACTGGATATTTACACTTCACATGACATATGTATTCAAACATATACTTGCATATGATTTGCATAACAATCACTAAAAATATAAATATTATTATACATAAAGCGGCAGATTTTGGCAGTACCACACATTTCTGAATACTTTCTTTTGTATCTGTGTATTTGAACACACTCAAACGAATGCATAGCCCAGGGTGTATCAGTACCCGTACAATGGCTGAGAGCAGCGCCATCGATCCTGGCCGGGGGGGGCGGTTGATATTGACCACTGATCTGGATCAATATCACCAGCTCTGTGACTCTTTGGCTGCTTCGGCACACAGGTCTGGTCTGCTGCCAAGCCCAGATATGCAAGAAGGAAACTTCTGACTATGAAGGCCTGAATCCCACACTGAAACAGAGGCTGTCACGTGCTTGAGATTGGTACTTATCTTGCACAACTTCAGTAAATCTCCTAATGTGTTAATAGGAAAATAGTATCATCAGGATAATTCCTTATTTGCCGTTTGCACAAGTACATATCAATTCGTCTCTTTGCCTTCCCCCTCTTGCTCCCCACAGCTTGGTGGGGTGAAAGTGCAGGTTCAGTCAGCATGCAGCACACCTGGAGCTGGGGGTTAAGGGTCTCGCTGAAAGACCCACAGACATGTGACTGTTTGGCCACAGGCGGGGGTCAAAAAGGCAGACTTTCGTTTACAGGCGTAGAGGCTTATCACTCTGATCCACTCATCGTCATTCATTACGTTGCGTAAATGGCTCTGCCACACTATCTAGATAGATAGATAGATAGATAGATAGATAGATAGATAGATAGATAGATAGATTACTTTATTGTCATTGTCATAAAACAACGAAATTGAAGTGCCTCTTCTGTACAACATTCATCCAAGGTAAATAAATACGTTAAGCCACATACATTCCTTCTGGGCCCCCACATTTGGCCCCCCACATCCCTTTCTTTGATAACACCAGAAACCATACTATTCCAATTAAAAGAAACTCGATGTTTTGATTAATGACAAAGTACTTTCAGTGAAATAGACCACTGTGCAGCCGTTAAAAGCCTGCGACCGTGCGGGTCACCATTTTAAAGAATGCTACCATGCTTCCCCTCATCCTGTCACTCATGAAACTGCTCTCCAAGTGATGCATGGGGTCAGTCAAGGGTAAGAGATATTATCAGTGGGTAATACAGAGGCTCTATGGTAGAGTAGCCCCAGGAAGGTCCATAAGCGAAATACAGTTGGACAAATCGGTTTGGGATGGGGCACCTGTTTTGGAAAGACTTCCAGATGCATGAGACAGGCTCCTCAAGGAAGATGGAAGCCCCTCACAGCTGACACACGTGCAGGCATATGGGAGGACGACTTTGGAGCTTTCCAGGAACAGAGACATTCGGACAATATTAGGGGGAGTGAATATGTCTGGGCTGAGAGACAGCCATTAATACAGCGTGGACCAGTCGCGGCAGGAGCCTTGACCTGTGGATACTGTCAGAAAGGTAATTACACTGTCAGAAAGAAAGACTCTCTGCTGTTGTGCACTGAGCCATAATAACAGGGTCAGACTCTGATTCTTTGAGTAATTCAAGTGTATTGGCCTGATAGACAAGGAAAGCAATGCATAAACACATCAATCCTTACATGCACACAAACACGTTAAACACCCGGCTGAGAAACTGCCACACTAATACACACGCATACAAACACGGTAAATACACACAGCTCAGAAACTGCCGAAACACACACACACACACACACACACCCACACACACACACACACACACACACAACACGTTAAATACACACAGCTCAGAAACTGCCGAAACACACACAGACATACACACACACACACACACAACACGTTAAATACACACAGCTCAGAAACTGCCGAAACACACACACACACACACACACACACACACACACGTTGAATACATACAGCTCTGAGATTGCTGAAAAAAACCCACATGCACAGAACATGTTAAATACAAACAACTCAGAGACTGCAGCGACAAACACACATGCACATGACATGTTAAATACACACAGTTCAGAAACTGTTGCAACAAACACCTACATACATCACGTTAAATTCATACAGCTTAGAAACCACCGTAACATGCACACAACATATTAAATATAGACAGGTCAGAAGCTGCTACACAAACACACATGCACACAATATGTTAAATACACATCTCTGAAACTGTCATGTTAACATACATGCACATACATGTATGTTTATCAGCCATGTACTTTACATTACTTGTAAATGGAACACTTTGTAGAAATTCAGTAAAATGCACATTTTTGTAATAAAAAAAGGTGCTATTCATCCCTCAGACTGACACGAGTGAGCAGGTCAGCTGCATCACATGTACACATTACAGCATGCATGCCCTCGCAAGACTGCGGCATAAAGTACTTAATAGATGCACTTTTTTTTCTGTCACTGTTGCCGCCCACGGCTGGGGCTGATTTAAAATGACAGAACAAAGGCAGGTGGAAAGTGAGAGCTGACACTCACGGCGATTTCTCCAAACAGGTCTCTCCTATTTACCTGACAGGCGCGAGACTCGCTCTGTGTGGTTATGAATGCTGTGGGTGGAGATGGGGTTTGGGAGCCAGCACACCCCTCAGGGCCCTCCCCCAGGGGAGTAGGTGAGGGGCGTAGATCGAAAGATTAAATTCGTGGCATGTAGGAAGTGGAGCGAATGGTATACAGTACAGAATATACATATTGCACACTGACGGACTCTGACTATGACCACAGTTTACGCCTTGCTTTTATTACACCAAGGGCAGTTTTGCTGGTTTCCATAATGTTAGCATGCCTATAATGTAACCTGCCCTGGGGGGTGGGTTGCCAGTCAATCTTGGACCCCCAGAGGTATTTTCTCTCCAAGCTTGGAAGACTTTGGTTTCTCTCTTCCGTTGTCTTCAGACATGTCCATTGTCTTCATCCCTATTCCTTGCACCTTTTTGTATTAACGATGCAGTAATCAAGTGTCTTGGGGCTATATAAGGCGCTATATAAAATCAAAAAATTAATTGAAATTGCATTAAACGTGGGAATAATGTGCAGCATGTTAATTTGCAGGAGTTAATTTCATTGCCTCACACCGCTGCAGACCGGGGTTTGAGTCCCAGCATGAGGAGTTTGCATGTTCTCCCCGTGTTCTCAAGGGGTTTCCTCCAGGGTCTGCAGCTTCCCACCCCCCCAACCCAAGAACAGTTCCCAGACTGTCCATCCGCCCTGCGACAGGTTGCCACACCATCCTGGGTCATTCCCTGCCCCGCGTCCGGGATGGGCTCGACTCCCACATGGCCCTACGTAGGACGAGCTGGAGTAGGTAACATATGGATGATAAACCGCAAGCTGCAAAGCGTGAAGCTGAGGGCGTGTGTAGGAGAGAGGGCGACTCGTGAGGACCGGAGTGTGTTTACAGTGTAGCGTGGCTGCAGGTACTGTGAGGGGAAGCCTCGGTGCACATCTATTAACATGCATGAGCTCCCTTCCCGGCTCAGACCTGCAGATAGCACTGATGGGAGGGAGATGTATCATTGCAGTCCTGCGTCTTCCTTTCCATCCCTCTTCTTTTCATTTTTGTGAGAGCATACATATTCCTCTGTCTGCCGCTTCATTCGCGTCGCGTCTGTGCGGCTGGAGTGTTTCGGCGGCTGTGGAAATGGAGCGACCAGCGACGGATTCAATCGACGGGAGATGGAGGAAAAAGCACCTGCTCCCTCCTCGCTCCTGGCTGGAGCTCATCCCTGGAGACTCACGCAACAGCCTACTGGCTTTGATCATTACAGGTGGACCCGAGCAATGTATGTCACAAGGCATGAAAGGTCGCGATAGTGAGGCTGGAAAATTAAAATAAAATATATGCAGCAAGCTAAAACCTTGGGTTCCTTTTAATCAGAGCTAGATAAGATTTTAACATTTTTAAGCTATTAGTTGAATTCTCCATAAGTGAGCTTGATGGGCCTAATGGCCTCCTCTCATTTGTAAACTTCTTATGTTCTTTTGTTCTGGTACGAATCCAGACCAAAGTTTTCTTTCAACCAACCAGCTGAGTCTGTGACTCTTTATACTCAACTGGTTGGCTGAAACAAAACCTTGGTCTGGATTTGTACTTTCTGGACCTGAACTTTCCACCTCTGTCTAATGGATCACTTCCCCAACACTGCCAGTGATGTATACAATCTATGTCGAAATTCCCATGTCTCATCAGAGAACGTCTTGTCATTTCATGCCTCAGTTTCTCATTGAAAGCATCATTAATGTTATGTGGTCATCAAAAACATACAGGTATACTAAAGCACGTCAGGTTTTGATTGGCCTTTTATGGACAGATACATTAGTTAGAATGATAGACTTACTCAGTAAACAGATTAAATTTGAATAAGACCAGTTAATAAATCCTTGTCTGAGCTAAATAAAAATGATTAATTCCTTGCAATTAACATGCAGAAGAGAAAAGGCTGAAAGGATGAGTCCAAAAAAGCAGAAACAGACCAGGATAAATGATGATGGCTGCCTGTGATATATATTAGCATTAGTAAAATACAGCTTATCACGAAAATAACAAATAGCATTTGGAATTAAAAAGAACACCTGCATATTTATCTCCAAGTGTGTCATTTTGTTTGTCTGAAAGATCAGCAGATTATCTATTTTTTAAGACTCTTTGAAGTTTAATTTTCAGAACCTCCAGGATGGTTGTGGAAATAGAAACCCCACCAGATACTGAATCCAAAAAGAGACCAGCTGGATCCTGACAGGCTTGTGTCAGTTATAAAAATGTGAAATGGATTTACATGAATTTTAATAATCAACAAAACACTTATTATTATTATTATTATTATTATTATTATTATTATTATTATTATATACATACCAGGGGTGGCACAGTAGGCTCACACCACTGGGATCAGTGTTGGAGTCTCCACCATGGCTCCTCGTGTGTGGAGTCTGCATGTTCTCCCTGTGTCATTGTGGGGTTTCCTCCAGGTACTCCGGTTTCCCAATAACATCCTAAAATGTGCTGAGGTTAATCAGAGTTGCCAGATAGCCCATAGGTGTGCATATGTGAGTGAATGGAGTGTGAGTGAATGGAGTGTGAGAGTGCCCCGCAATGGGTTAGTGTCCTGTTCTGGGTTGGTCGCTACTCATAGCCTCTAGGATGGGCTCTGGACCTTGTATATGTACATATATATGTATTAGTGCTGTCAAACGATTAAACTTTTTAATCAGATTAATCACAGGGTTGCTGCGGATTAATTTCGATTAATCACGATTAAATATCATTAATTTTTAATCTATATTAATTGCATTTCATTTTGCATGAGCAAGCAGACTCAAGAAAAAAGGGAATATACTATATATGCACTTAACATGTTTATTGAACATTATCTTGAACACGAGTCGGATGCATTCCACCTGCCACAGAAGTGCAATACCATGGACCCATATCAAAAAGCAAGATTTTTTGCTTAGCCGGACTTGTTGGATTTAAGGTACCTCAGTTTAAATGGTCTTTATCTCCTTTCACTTACATTTAGCCCGAACTACCGTAAATCTGACAAATAATGCGACTAATCATGAAATCCAATTCTAGCCCAGTTAAGTGCCATTGTTAGTAATATCAGTTGATGATAACATTACACGCGGCGCTTTACGTATAAAACTCCGTAGCAACACGTCCACAGAATATTTGGATGGTATAGTGTGTTCGACCAATTTAATGAGCCACAAATCAGTAGTGCTTAAACAGTATAAAACTACAACTTTCCCTTCTGTTGATAAGAGGCGCAGCCATCTTGGATTCTGAACTCGGGATCCTCTGTGCTGCTCGGATCTCCAAGAAACGGGAGCCTGCATGCTGCCATTCCCGGCTTCAAAACTCGAAATTGGACTCATAATGAGAGTTCCCAGGGCAAATGGAACGCACCAAAACTGCCCGAAATGGGTTAACAGAGATATTTCAGGGATTTTGAGTCATTCTGCGCTGCAGATGGGTTAATTGCGTTAAAAATTTTAATCAGATTAATCATGATGATGGATTAATCCGCATTAACCCGTTAATTTTGACAGCCCTATAATTAAAAGTGTTACATACTGTCAGCCATCTAAGTATATTCTTTCACTATGAAAAGTGCACTCGCATGGACATTAAACTTTTGTAAAGTTTAGTTTAAAAAATATCCTGACTTTTCCAAGAAAATATTTGTGTGACGCTCCTGCAAGAACAAAAGCTATGTATCCCAAAACCATGGGTAACAAATATATGTTTAAAGATAAGATGACTTATCTGTTACCAGCAGCTGACGGTTTCTATGGGCCAGAGATGAAAGTCAGGTGACTTAATAGTCAGAGGACCTATAAAGAGCAGAACGATTTCCTAGATCCTCAGTCTGTTTGGACGGAAATACAGAAAACATTACGACACAACAATAACATTTTCTTTTGTAAAAACCCTATAGATATAATTCAGACAGAAAGGTAAGTTTGTTCTTAAAGAGATCCATCAGTAAGTATGTTGCAGACCTTCTGATAGAAATTGTTTCCTTTTTCATTATAAAACTTCACTGAATTTTAAAAATGATTGCATGTGGTCTTTGATATTAATGGAATATGATATTAATGTTTGATTTGAATACATACATACATACGTATATTTATTTATTTATTTTCCAGGACAGCATTTATAGCAGTGGGTACTTGAAGTATGTGTCTGCTGTAATACAGGCATTGGATATTTGGCTGAAATTTGTCATTTTAAAATCTGTATTCTAGAAATTAAAGGCAATGTTGACAAGCAGATTTTCAGGTTGACAAATCGAGATAATTACTATGACAGTTAATATTGTTTTTATATTTGAAAACAGGAATTTTCGCTGGGGAGGCATATTGTCTTGCTTCCCTAACACTTCCTAGGTGGGACAATTTCCATGCTCTTCTCATGTTGCATGATTTTCTTCTGCCTATTCCAGTGTGCTACCGCATTCCAGGAGGATATTTGATATCTGTAAATTGCCCATAGTATATGGTGATGTGTATTCTGAGTATGTGTGTGCCTGGAAATGCACCGAGGGCCATCCCAAGTGCTCCCATGCCTTATGCCCTGAGCTGCCTGTGATAGGCTCCAAGCCCC
>JAODLC010000002.1:3957995-3973757 GCA_026781145.1 Hippopotamyrus pictus
TCTAATGTGTTACTGTAGATTCTGTATAACAAATGAGTTTGTCACTATTTTTTCCCAGAAGGAAATGAAGGTCCACCCCCTCTTTATTAAATACAGAATGTATCTTCATTGTAGTCACAATTATCCTGATGGCACTCAAATTATGCCCTGTCTCTCATTTCTGTCATACTCACCAATAGGAAACAATCAGTCTGCCATCTGAGACGTTTTGTTGGTTTCTGACAATTGTACTGTACTTCTGTATAAGCTCTTTCTGCTCGGGTGAAGAGAATGTCAATGAATGGTCAATGTTTTCAAGACCCCCTGGAAGACTCTCAGAGCTGTTTAGGAACCTCCAGCAATTCTGGGTTAGGATGTGTGTGGCGGGGGCGGCACGGTGGTGCAGTGGTTAGCACTGTTGCCTCACACCTCTGGGACCCGGGTTTGAGTCTCTGCCTGGGTCATGTGTGTGGCGTTTGCATGTTCTCCCCGTGGGGTTTCCTCCAGGTACTCTGGTTTCCCCCCACAGTCCAAAGACCTGCTGAGGCTGATTGGGATTGCTAAATTGCCCGTAGGTGTGCATGTGTGAGTGACTGGTGTGTGAGTGTGCCCTGTGATGGGCTGGCCCCCCATCTGGGGTTGTTCCCTGCCTCGTGCCTGTTGCTTCCAGGATAGGCTCTGGATCCCCCCCCGACCCAATAAGGATGGAGTGAGTTGGAGAATGGATAGATGGATTTGTGTGGCATGAAGTACCTGATCACTGTTCATCATTTTGGAGAAGCTTACCCTTACTGTTTCTGTCACAGTGCTTTTTTTTTTCAGCGACAGACTCTCAAGATCGTATTACACAATTCTGACTCTGATTAGAGAACTTGTCACCTGAATTTCTTCATATAAGATGAAAGGAGCGCCCATTCGAAATTCAAAATTTAGCGACCTTGTGATATTCTTCACTTTGAAAAGCGACTTGCTTCCCACAACTTTGGCACTTGTCTGGCCTGTGATCAGTGCAGTAAGAAGATTGGAAGGGGAAAGCCTACCTTCCACCACATTTTGTCCACATTTCTCTCCCTCCCAGGAATTTTCTGGCGAACAAGGATGCTTCTCATTTGAACTTAAACTGCAGCCAAGGTGAAGGGCAAAATTATACAACTTTTGGAACCGAACAACATTGTAAAATAAATTGCTTCGTAAAAAACATATGAAATATGTAAGCTTTTCTCCCACAATTTTTGTAACCAATGTTGGTACACAAGTTCAATCTGCACCAGCCAACTGAAGTCAGTGTAGCAGTCTCATGGAAGAGGGCCTAGACCACTGGGGGCATATTTTGGCAAACTTCTTAAGCTTTCCTTTTGTCCAGTCTCTCACTCCAGAATTGCATAAACATCCAAAAAATATGTATTGTATAAAACACTGTAAAAAAAGAAATCTCAGTGGGACTCCATTCTCATTTCACACTGAACAAATACATTATGTACAGTACATGCTTCAAAGATTTCTCAAGTAAAACTAGAGGGACATTTATATTCAATGATGATTAGTAGCCCAATCATTTAAACTGGAAAACCATATTTAAGGGCAAAAGCGATTACAACACAGACATCTCTGACTGTATTAGATGGAGTCATTATATAATTCACTGTTTAGGTGAGGATTCAGCAGATACAAAGCACGCCAAGACCGGTGGATCAAAATAAATGCTGACAGGCAGCAGATCAGTACATTTTACATCAGCTCTCTGCATTGATCAATACTTTATGGCAGTGGCGTGTGGCTCTGTAGCTTAGGCTGGTGTGCTTGTAATTGAAAGGTCGCTGGTTCAGATCCTGTCATCGGCATATTGGTTCAGCATTAGGTCCTCAATCCAGCCCCTCAACTATCCTCGCTCTAGAGACTGGCTGAACCTGCACTCTGAGCTGTATGTCACATTGGGACTGTGTGCTTAATATGCAAGTGAGTGTAAAATGCAGACCAAAGAGTTGAAGGACTTTTGGGGGGTTGGGACGCTGGGCCTGTCACTACGTTTTCATGCACAGCTAAGTGGAGCTATGGATGTAGCTCAACTACGCCATTTAATCGGACTACTGTCCTCGTCCCAGTGAACATGCATGGGAGGGGAACAGATTTATTGACTAAAGTACGTTCAACTCCACTACTATAGGTGGCGATATGGCAAATTAATTGACACAAACAGATGCAGCAAGATCAGGGTAGTATAACAAGATATAAATTATTCTGTATAAGATACTATGACAGCATGGTATTGGAAATTTTTCAGATATTGCAATGTGATTTTGTTGTAGTAAATATTGGGCTATTTATGAAACAACATAAATTTCTCACAAATCTGTCTAGGAGTGATTTAAACAGCAAGGATGAAAATGATTGTGATTGTCTCGGTGATCACATGCAATGCTCATGCAAAAGCAGCGGAGGTAAACTTTAAACTTAATAATCGTGAAAAGGAATAATCATTAAAATTGCAAAGCTTGCTAAATTTTCTATAACAGAATAAAAATGTTTTAGTGAGACTTAAACTCCCTGTGCTATAATAGGGGAGGTAAGAACTGGATGTGCGTAACATGCGATGTTGGTATTAATATCACACGTCATTCAGTCCTACTACGGCCATTTTTCGAATTCAGTACAAAATACTTCACATTGTGATGCCATTCTGTGCTGGTACCAGTTCTTACGCCAGTGGAAAACCAATACCTTGAAGTAAAAATACTTTTGGTATCTTCTCGAAGTATATAGTTGAGCAGTGATTTGGACACCTTTATAGTGCTGTACATTTCGTATGTGCTGTACTTTTTTAAAATTTTATTTTACGAACGAGATGCACACTGTTCCTTGTGAGCTATGGTGTCATCCGAAGGCAGACGACACCAGAGGGTACCAACAATGCGATCTCTGCTCTGCTCCAAGCTTCTTCTGTGTTCCATCTTCTATTACTTCCAGGTCAAAGCCGGGGGCTGACGCACAGAGCGCCTAGGCCAGTTTCAGTCCGACTGAACGTATACGTGCCGGAGTAAATCTACTCCCAATCTGACATCTGGATGTCAGTCCAGCTTTGAGAAATTTTGCGTGACATCTCTCAATCAATTCAGGCGTTTCATTGAGACCCATTGCTGCAGTGGTATAAAATCAAGCACCCAGCCATGCAGTCAGGTTTATAAACATTTGTGAGAGAATGAGTCATCCTGAAGAGTTCAGTGAATTCAAGTATGGTTCTGTCATAGGATGCCAGCTTTGTAATAAGACAGTTTATGAAATTTCTTCCGTGCTAGATATTCCATGGGCAACCATAATTGATATTATTGCAAAATGGAAGTGTTTAGGAACAACGGAATCTCGCCCACCAAAAACTGCGGCGGGAGCTTCATGGAATGGGCTTCCATGACCAAGCAGCTGCATACAAGCTTCACATCACCAACCACAATGCTTCAGATGGAATGGTGTAAACCACGCTGCCACTGGACTCTGGAGCAGTAGAAATGTGTTCTGTGGAGTGATAAATCAGACTTCTCTGTCAGGCAGTTTGATGGACGAGTCTGGGTTTGTTGGATGCCAGGAGAATGTTACCTGCCTGACTGCATTGTGCCAACTGTAAAGTTTGGTGTAGGAGGGATAATGGTGTGGCATTTCAGGGGTTGTGCTAGTTCCTTTAGTTCCAATGAAGGGAAATCTCAATGCTTCCGCATACCAAGATATTTTGGAACAATTCTATGCTTCCAAATTTGTAGGAACAGATTGGGGAAGGCCCTTTTAAGTTCCAGCATGACTATGCTCCAGTGAATAAAGCAAGATTCAGGTCCATAGAGATAGGGTTGGGTAAGTTTGGTGTGGATAAACTTTGTTGGTCCACACTGAGCCCCGACTTCAACCCCATCGAACACCTTTGGGATGAATTAGATGGGAGATTGTAAACCAGGCGTTCATGTTCAACATCAGTGCCTGACCTCACAAATGCTCTTCTGGATGAATGGGTAAAAATTCCCACAGACACGCTCCAAAGTCTTAGGGAAATACTTCATAAAAGAGTGGCTGTTGTTGTAACTGCAAAGTGGTACCAATATTAATAATATCCATATTGATGCCTCTGGATTTAGAATAGGATGCCATAAAAGTTCCTGTAGATGTAATGGCCAGGTGTCGCTATACTTTTCCCCATATAGTGTATATTGTTGGCCATTTTCACACATGAATTAGTTGCAGGTCTTTGGATAGTGGGAGGAAACCTACACAACACAGTAGAACTCCCCACTCCAAGGTGGGATTTGGGGGGCGGGGGGGCAGTGCCATCTGAGATACAATACTGGTTAGTAGGCACCCTTATAAATAAGGCACTGTTCTGTACTAATATATTCTCAAAGTGACCAATCAGGGAAAAGGGGCACCTACCTAGGCAGACAAGGAATGGCTCACCTGCGCAGCTGGACTTGGAGCACGAGCATCTGCACAAATGAAGTTGACGCCTGCGCAAACAGAGGAGTGAGAATCAGCACCGATGAGTGTGGAGAGTGTGCATCTGTGCCGAATGGAGTGAAGGAGGCCTCCACCTCTCACTCATGACAGCATCATTAGATACTAATCATCCAGCTTCATTACAGAAGCTTTGCTTTACAAGAATATGTCAGAGAGTCACTTTGGTAAGCCTAAAATCGTCCTCCATAATCGTAAGAGGTGACTGCGCTTTGGATTTCCATGTTTAGGACTGAATGACTAGTTGATGTATGAAGCGCAGTTTCTCTGGAGGTTTGACGCCAAAGCCAACGTACATGACCGGGCGCTGGGACCAGGGGCTGAGAGGCCCCCGGCACAGACAGCATCTGCGCACGAGAACACTGACGCCAAGCAGCTGCGGGGAACAGAGGCGGGGGCCAGGCATCTGTGCAGACGAGGGGAGGGAGGAGGAGCGAATGGAGCCGCAATTACAAATGGGAAGACAATTTTAGGCAAGCGCTCAGCTCAGGTGTGGAAAGTGCAGATGAATGGTGTGTTGTCACATTTTTAACAGCCGAGATGTGGGATCATTAGCCTCCCCGGGCCCTCCAGCCAACACAAGCGGCACAGAATGATCTTCACCTGTAGCTGACATTTGCTGCTGACACACGCTCCGTTGCTGCCAGGTGTGGGCAGGAATCCGGCAGACAATTACGAGCAGAAAGATGGACTGAATCATACAGTTTCAAGGTCCAATCACTCATTTTTAGCTGCCTGCACTTAATGCCTGTTTTCGCAGTAAGCAGATATCTGAGTTCGAACCGTCAACGTGGATTCAGCCATGGCCAAACTTTACTAACTTAGGACTCTGCTGTTCACAGAAAGCCAGTTGTATGAAGCAAGATTTCCTTTAGCATTGCTCCCTAATTACATTATTCACATAACCCCATTCTACTATATTGTTATCCAGTTACAGTACATTACTCACTTAGCCAATTCTCTCATGCCGCTCTATAATTACATTTTCACTTACCCATTTCCACATTTTGTCGTATAAGGCACTTAGTTTTTGTTTCCCTCTGTCAAACATACATTAGCATTGCCAGCTTTCACAAGCTATTAATTTTGGGTTGGTTATCTTTATTCTCACAGGCTAAAATTGGTTACTCTCACCCTTAGCTAATGTGTTGTGCTACAAATATTTCGGATGAGCTACCATCACAATTGTGGATTGCTGGCTGTATCTTACTTACTAATTTGACAGCCTAAAGTGTTAATTGTAATTGGATTAACTGCCATCACTACTGCAGGCTCCAGGATCACTGTGATGGAATGTTAACTATGGACTGGTTACCATCACTGGCTGGTTAACGCCTTCATGGTCTCCTAGGTAGTGCTGATGACGATATAAAGGCAGCTGAGCAACACCTCAGCGTTTCTGATGATAAGTGAGGGGACTTGATGGAGAATGAAGATGGCTATTTTACATATTGAGCATCATTTGAAGGCCATCTTATGCAAATACAAGTGAATTATGAAGCTCCTTATACTGTAGGTGCCATTCAAGGTAAGCGAACGTCTTGTTAGATGCATGATGGTCACCACCCATTAAACCACAGAGGCACCTCACATTCGCTTAAGCTATAACAGAGAAAACAGGCCTGGCTTTGTTTTATTTGTCCTGCAAACAGATTTTCTTAAGATGAGTCACTTAAAAACTCCTAACCCCAATTCTCACCACATGTAGGCTCTTGGATCTCTCACTTATGTTGCCTACTGTCCTGTGGTCCTCAGAGCAGAAGTTCATGACCTGGCAATGCAGGCCGAAGGTGTCTGTAGATGCGAGTGGCGAGAAACGTGGCTGATTGCGGGAGAGGACACGTAATCCATCCCCTCAGCAACCCTTTCAGTCACATCGGGAATCAATCAGTTCTTCATACCCAGAGTCACACACTAGATTAGTGTGTCTTTGGGGGAGAGCGACTGCAAGTGTGGCTTGTGGGGTGAGAAGCCGGCTGGATCTTGAGTGGGTCCACAACTTGCTGTGCGGAGTCCAAGCCCACCTCACAGCTCTTGTCTCCTCCACAGCCTCCCCCACCGTTACCCCTGTGGACCACTAATACGGCCAATACAGATGGGACACTCCGACTCCCAGCATGCCATGTGCGCCTGTGAGTGGACAATAAATTATATTGCAGTCTGCTGCCTTTAAGGGATGGCTACTCCTGTCTATGGAATGACTGGCACTTGTCTAGCCCCCCCCCCCCCCCCGCCACATTTAGCAGAGGAAATGACACATTCCCACATGCCTGGGTAGCTGGTGTTCCTAGAGAGAGATGGACAAATTGTTCAGCATGCGAGCAGCCAGCACATACTGCTGTGCTCCTCACGTGGAATTGTTTGTGTCATCGTTTACAAGCAGTATAACAATGAATTATCCACCCAAATGAGAAAAATTAGCTGCGCTGCACAAAGAAGAAAAAATATTATGGTTTGCTGGTAATTTGTCTCCTGCTTGCACGTCTAATTGCCGAGAGCCATTTATTACCCTTTGGAATGGTGAGAATGCTGCAGTTTTGCAAGGTGGACTATCACTGCAGCACCTGCACAGATATGCTGCTATTTACCACTGTGCGGTCTCATCGTAATGGCCTGGAAAGCGCCGTCATCTAAATGAATGGGATGTAAATGTAATCAGCAAATCTTTGGTGCATTGGTCAGCTGTGCTAAAGTGCAGACCTCCGGGGCACCACCGGAACGTCCGAACGGATGTCGGAACCGAGGTGAGAGCATAAACGATAACCTGGGATGGCACGGTGAACCCCGGGGAGGCAGACAACGTCACAGCCATGAGGCAGATCTCTGATCATGTCCGGGAGAGCAGGAGAGGCATATGAAAGGCTGGTTTGACCTTCACCGTAAGACAAATTGTGCAATGGATGGAAACACAGTGACCGTTTTTCAATCACTTTTAATCATCTAAGTCGTATTCAAGCAGAGATAAAAAAGTTACGTCATTTTTATCTGGAAGCTGCCGGTAGAGATGGAAACGGCTGGGGTTTCCTGTTCCTTTCACGCATTCTCTGTACGATAACCTCTTAAGGGGTGTCAATTTACTCTTCCTTATGTCCCCGGTGTCCTTTGAATTCATACTACCTCTTTCTGTTACTGAGATCTTCTGAAACATCTGCCACTAGAAAATATAGGCTCCATGCCTATTATCTAATATTGATGAATTGATATTAAAATCAAGATTCATATATCTGCATATATATCCACATATTTCATAGGTTGAGAATGAAATAGGTTAAAAACTAAACTGCAGTATATCGATATGAATAATGAAACATTAGAACACCATTTTTCTTACAATATAACAAATCTGAATGGGTAAAGGAAACCCAATGATTATTCAATAAGGATGGTATAATATAAATCATCAAAAATGAGTACAGGCAGAGGACAGCATATTCTTATGCTTATAATGGTTATTACTTTGAGCCTGTTACTGAGCAACAGCAACAGATTGTATTGTTTGACCTCTGACCTTTCAATTCCCCGTGCCATGGCTCTCTCATAGTGGTAAACCTAAGGCTGATGAGGAACAGTGGAGAATGCCTGGGAGGGGATACAATTCGACTGATGCATTCATTCCGATCCGCTCGCTTTGTTAATTGGATCCTGGCTGCCTTTGATGTGCGCCAAAGTACGATTTCTGAGCGTGCTTCAGAGTGCTTGATTGGATAAACAAATGGATTACTGTGGATAATAAATTGGCCTCATGTTTTGTTTGCTGAAATTTTTCTCATATTAATCTGTGCTGTCAGCCAACACACGCACACACGCACGCGCACACACACACACACACACACACACACACACGAAAAAGCTACAAGGAGTTGCACGATCCTCAGGCTGACTTAATGGAAGCTATGGCTTATTTCCCAGAATGCTCCCTTAAGTCTGTAGGTCACAACCCCTGATAAGACACTGCTAACCTAGGCTTGGCCTTCCGAGGACCTTGTTGGAGATTAGATCTGCCCATTAGTGACCAGCAGGCAGTACTGTCATCGTTAGTGTCCTCATTAAGGAACAGCAGGGCTCCTAAATTAACAGCTCAGGAGACTGACCCCCCCCCACCCACGGCGACACCTGAACGACAACCTCTTAGCTCCCCGCGGACTTCGTCACGAACCCCCTCAGCCCCTCCCAGACTGAAGATGACTCATGAGAGAAACCTCAGTTTACTGCCTAGAAGAATCACTTTATCCAACTCTACCCACGATGCATTGGGAAGTCAGGCGTTTTGATGTCATCCTCTGAAATAGGTCAGGTTCTGCGGGTTCTAACAATTTTGCTATCACATTTACATTTTATTCACTTACCTGACACTCATAGCCAGAGCTACTGTGACACAAATAACACACCAAGCTCAAGAACAGTGGACACCGGTGACACTGGTGTCACAGATGACAAGCCTCGTGAGCAATCAGCAGCAGTGTCATCGTGCGAGTCCAGTCAAACTTCTGCATGGCTTTCATTCCTGTGCCGATCTAAAAAAAGGCACGCGGCATCCTAGTGGTGCATCACATGGACGTAAGAGCAGTACTCTGCTTGACTGTGTTCTCCAAGGAGAATGTGCCGGAGCCAGACGGTCCTGACCAGACTCTCCACAAGGAGCGTAGCTAAGAACCCAGATTCTGGCATGAGCACACAGGCCGAGTTCTCACCTGCACGACACCGGCAGGTCCTGCCGCGCACGTTCCTGTTGGGGAGGATGGGGAGTGGGGGTGATTCGCGAGGGTCATCGGGCGGGCGATGCGCGGTCACCTCCAGCTGCGGGCGGAACTCTGTGCCCACCTCCCTGCCCCTCATCTATCTGTGTCGCCAAGAAGGCAGCCTTTGTCGCATTACTAACGGATGAGCTCGCGCATGGAGACAGGGCAATGCATTACAGCCAAAGGCTGCGCTCCCTAGAGAGACACACGTGCGGAGCCCAGGTGTGTGACGGGAACAAACACAGGGGATCTCATAACCTGCATCAACAAAGATGAAGCAGCCTGCAATGGGGCTGAAGATCTTTCGGCTTCCCTCGGAGCTGATGCCTCGCGTGATCCTTGCGCAGCCTTGATATCCAGCTCGTCAACTGCGAAGTGAGACTCAGCAATGCTGTTCTCGCTGGAACGCTGAACTCCACGGCTCAAGCATATACTACTGATTACCATACCGGACTCTGGCACTGAGAGTATACTACTGATTACCATACCGGACTCTGGCACTGAGAGTATACTACTGATTACCATACCGGACTCTGGCACAGAGAGTATACTACTGATTACCATACCGGACTCTGGCACTGAGAGTATACTACTGATTACCATACCGGACTCTGGCACAGAGAGTATACTACTGATTACCATACCGGACTCTGGCACTGAGAGTATACTACTGATTACCATACCGGACTCTGGCACTGAGAGCTGCAGGTGAAGACAAAGTGTCCTCAGCAGCATATGACACAAATCAGGGGCACATGCTAGAGGGGACGCCAGTCCATTTGACAGCTCATATAAAAATAATTCCACTGTTTGTTAAGCAGCGTCAGCACTAAGAAGCATAAAGGGAGAAGGTAATTTAAATAAGTGATCTGTTCTATTAATCAATAATATATCATAGTCCTTGTCTAAAGCTTCAACAGCACTTATAGGAACGTGATTCCTTCAAATTCCACGGTTTGCTAATCACATGTGCTGTCAGGGGCAGTACTTCTTGACAGGACCTGAGAATAGTACGAATGTTGTAGTCACACAGGGGAACTCATTTTACCCCTAACTATTGTAAGATTTAAGCAATAAAACTTTATAATATCACAAAAAACACAGGCCCTGACTTACTACCTGAACTGAATTTTTCATCTTCTCTAGCCGGAGCTTGTCCTCCAGTTGATAATCCCCCAAAGAAAACATCTCCCGGGGGATTAATGTCGAGAGAAAAGCCTCACTTGTCAGGGTATGGGGGGGTTGAGCAGGGTGGTGGGCTAGGCCTTCACTAGTATGTGAGTCTGATGTACTCAGGAGTCCAACATGCAGCTTAGAGCATCCTCTCGCTTCACCGTTGCCGAGTAACTGCTACTCCGTGTGGATCCCAGTACAGCCCAGAATCCCAGAGGGAGCATCAGCAAATCTGATCGGTATTCTTCCCCAAGTGCTGCTCTGTTGTTTCCTCCCTGGCCCGTGTACCTTATGGCCCTCTTTATAATTGGACCCTGGCAGTTATTTGCTGGCAATTCAACAGGCTGTGCTTTGGCAGCCCCAATGACAATTAAGCTTGAGGTTGCAGAGGTGTATAAGCGTGTCCTTCACATCTTCAGTATCACATAAGTCTGGTACCTGATTAATAAAGAATATATAGCACATCTGAGAATGCTGGCTTGAGATCTTCAGTCAGGTCCACAGCAGAGCCGATTAAATGGTTTTCGCGCTCCTCAGGGAGGCCGCAGGGTATGGTCAACTGGTCCCGTGCCCCCATGATGCCATAGTCTCCATTCCGACGTAGCGGGACTCTGAGTGGCTCGGTGATCATCCCACAGTCGGTGCAGTGGACAGTCGCTCCTTTCAAGCCTGTCTTGTGCAGCGGCGAGTGGATCGGAGCTCTCGCCGCGCTTCCTAAGCGACGGTTTGCAGCGGCTCAAAGCTGAGTCTGGCTGGATGGCCCGTGCCAGGAGGGAACGCTTCCCATCTCCCGCGGGCAAGTCGCTCACTCGTTCCCTTTCTCCAACATTCCGTGGGCCCCCCACTAAACATGTGAGGAGATGACAGCCATGTCTGCCTGCGATCAAAATGCGCCTTTTTGCTATTCAGACATGATAGCGTATCACTCATTTCTTCAGGTCCCGACAGTGTCATAAATACCCTGGATAAAAAGACACTTTGTCTACTTGATGTTAGTAATCCCATTAGGCAATCAGCAGTCTTGTCAGTTCTTCTTTTTTATTTTTTTTTTTGCACTCATATATATACTTCCATGGTCTCTGCTTTTTTTCCTTTATCAGTGTTACTTCTAACGAGAAGCCTAAAAGCCCATATTCTGTTGCAGGAGTGGATGTAAGAGTTCAGGAAATTAGCGTTACTTTTCAAAGGCTTTGTTTGCACTATTTCTCCTAGCACAAGGACCATGAATTATGGAGGGCCTTTGGGGAGAGGTTGTTACATGAGAGATTACAGCACAAGGAAGACAACACAATTATCATTTTAATCAAAGGTTTGCAATGTGCTAACAATTTGTTCCCGGGATTTAAAAAAAAAAAAAAAAAAATCAGTAGGAGGTGCAAGTCCAGGGGAGTGGTGCGGTTTCAGGTTTTAATGGCTCATTAGAAACTCGACTCAAACAGGAGGACAGGGAAGGATAAATTCTGAATCATTGAATTTCAATCACTCCATACGGAAGCGTATTATTGCCACGACATAAAAAATTTATTATAACGTGAAAATATTGCATTATAAAGTGAAAACATCACGTTAGAACGAGAAATCGTATCACGTTATAACGTGAAAATATCACGTTAAAACGTGATAGTAAGACTTTTTTTTATTATGTTGTGGCAGTAATAAGCTTCCGTAACTCCAAAGGATTTTTTTTTAATGCAAAAAGGTACTTGGCCCCTTTTACAGAAGGTTTCCTTCCCAAATTCTAGGGTTACCAAGATACAATCAAGGGGATTCCACGATATTAAGTTAATGTTTGTAAATTAAAACGGAAATTACTCAGCTCAATCAGTTTTAAGATTGTCTTTACTGCAAAATTTGGCCAGAAATTTATAATACATACATGAAAATAAACTCTGTTTCTACCAGTAGTCTAGCAGTGCCTTGGTAGGTGGGTATACTGTTATATTGTATAATTGCATATACGCAGATTCCCTCTGATTGGTCTGCATTTTTGACAATTTCTAGGTTGGTCATGGGCATAAAGTACTTGGGGATGGGGGGGCGGTTGTAATGCCCTAATAATCAAAATGAGCAATATAACCCCTCCCCGCCCCCCAAATAATCACAAAATGGGTGGGGATCTCACCCTTCCCCCCAATGTTGAACCCAAAGTCCCACCGAGATGGTTATACCGCTTCTCAGAGATGTGTATGTCTGCTACTATCCCTTGAGTTTCTATTATTCCGAAAATAAATATAAAAAAGCACTACAACAAAAAAGCAAGTTTTCAGAGTGCATCTGCATCAGACTGAAAATGTGATTTACCTTGTCTTCCTTAACCACTAAACCATACAGGGTTTCAGTGAGTGGCAGGGAGCACAAGGGAGCGGCCTCCTTGTGGGGAACGCCTGTCCTTTGGAGCCAAGGGAGAAACCAGAGCGAATTAGAAATGATGCACTATTAATATATGATAATCAAATTGCGGGATGCCAGTGGTGAAACCAATCAGGTTAGGGTGGGAGTGCTGACGGTAAAATTCACTGATTGGGTGAATTTGAACCAAAATCATTATATAAATGGTTTCGAGTGGACATTTGATTTTTGTGTTTTGTTCCTAAAAAACATGTCTAGATCAGCAGGGCTCCCCCTATAATGTGGGGCCCAGGGTTCAGCATCCCCCCCACCCCACCCCAAATTCCACCCCTCATCACACACCAAGCCCAACCTTTTTGGCCTACCCAGAAAAACCCCATTGGTCCAATGATGTGAGCCAGTAAACCCCACATACAGCGAGCACTGTCACGCTCCTCATGTTCTACTTAATTTTACCTGGAATTGAATTGTTTACTCCTAAAAAGGAAAGGTTAAAAAGTAGATCACCCTTCTTCCAGCAGAGGAAATGCCAGCAGGCTTTGGGAGACCGAAAAAAAAAAGGCTTGCAAAGCATTATGGGAAGGACAAGGACACAAGTAAGAGTTTTGCAATGCAAAGCAAGTTTGCTTAAGTGCAATTGCAGCTTTTTTATTAGTGTGTTTACAAAATTTCCCTCTTAGTCCTACAGCGTATGGACCTGCCTAGCTGTGGGATTATTGTATGCTACCGAATCACGAAAAGATGCAACCCATATTTCTGTAATACGGTACCACACAGCACTCGCACAGCTAGGAGGCCGTGATTGTGCGGACATCAGTGAATCGGCAGGTTTTCCTGTTTGGTGCTTATGTGGATCTGTCCCTCACAGACACATACCACAGTGGCCAAATCAGGATGAGGATGAATGACTGGGTGCCAGTATCTGCACTGCCTGAGTCCTTTGGGCACCTGCTACAAAAGAGCTGCTATCTAGTCCTCTACGATTTGGACTATACCTCCCAGAATGTTATGACTGAGCCCGGATATCAACCACACAAAACGATAAAATCTGCCTCACAGACGGCTTTAGCTAAATCCTGCTATCCGCTATGCTGTGAGGGAGACAGTCAGAGAGGTGGCCAATATTGTGGAAAAATATTTTGCTTACAGAATGTCGAAAAAAAAAAAAAAAAAACAAAAAAAAAAAAAAAAAATATATATATATATATATAAAAATAAAAAATATTGGGAGAAAGAAAGTCAGAGATGTGGACAAGGAGAGTAAGCTGGATGAGGCAAAGAAGAAGAAAAACAGACTGTAGATGCCCACAGTTCCTTCTCCCCCATAATGCACAGCTGGCAATGTCTCACTTGAGTGAGCTCTTAGAAGATTGGGATTCGGGGTTAAAGGATCCTGGTACTTCTGTCTTAACAAAACCCATACGCCTCCTCATTTACTGAACAGACAGGTTTCTTACTCACCCCTGGGCTGATGAATATTTCAGCTACGTCAACATATTTCACTTACCTCTGAGCTAAAAAATGTTCCACCACACTAATTTCCTGGGAAAAAAAATTACCGTACAGAAGTATGAATGCTTTGTCTTGACATTAAATTTTTATTTTATTCACTATACCAACTTATTTTATAATTCATGGCATTGTCACCTTTATCATCGCAGAGAAGACGGATGCTAATAAAATCAAGGACCTCAACAGATGAACGCATTTTTCATTCTTCAGGATTTTTTAAGAACAACAAGCATAAATTTACTTGTCAGTCATTTGTTCCTGGAAATGAAAGTGACATTTTGACTGTTCATATTAAAGCACAATTACCTTACAGTAATACATTAATCGTCAGAATATGACTCGCCTCATTTTTGTGTGGGAGTGTAACATTACAAACTCGATTATATTTCTCCACTCATATTTATTAACGCTCATAAGTAGGGTTCGAAACAACAAAATATACTACAAATACCCACTTGCAATATCTGGAAGAACACTTAACGTGATGTCCAGGTTCGTATTACCTTCCATGCATTTTCCCAACACGACCCAAGAGGGACTGTTCATGACAAGATAGTCTCTGCACATTTCCATAGACTTTCCTGTTTAGAGGGCAGATTCAGAATTAGCACTGCCCTTAAAATCTCTATCTGCGGGGCTGTGTGTGTTGTCCAGCGGGGGGGTGGGCTTTTTTTAGCTGGTGGAGTTTAGCTCCGTCATCAGATCCCAACTCTGGAGAATAGCTGCTGGTGCAGAAATGCGAGGAGACCCAAATAAACTCAATCAACAGAACAGGTAATATTTCATTTCCCATGATGTAGTCATTTACTGTTTTTTTAAGGCGATGGGCAATTTCTCCTCTTTTTCTGCTTCTTGGTCCATCAGACATTGAAATTTATTTGTTGAATCAGGTGGGCAGGCCATAAACTAGGTATCTTCAGGTGCTATAGCCCAGAAGACAAATTTCAGTGACATTACTGTTGTTTCCTCTTATGATGAGTATCCTGCTTGGAGCAATCAGAGATTCCTTTGCGAGATGTTCATGTCCCACAAGCTCTGCCCTAATCCATCTGGGATCTGTTCTTGAACTTTCAAACTCCCTTGTCCATTGCAAACCAGCCATAAGCTTAGGGTGACCGGTCACATATTCTGCACAGCGCCCATTCAGCTTTGTGATACACTAGGTCATATTGTTCAAAGTTGCGTTTATATTTTTTGTTTTTACTCGCCAGATGGGTCTCCAGCTGCCAGTGAGCAATTCTTAGGAGTTACAGCATGACCATCTACTGAACTGACCAATGAACAAAAAGGGTAGACCAGGGGTCTCCAACTCCGACCCTGGAGAGCTACTGTCCCATAGGTTTTCTATCCTACCTGGCTTCTGATGAGCCACACCTGCTCTCAGGTAAATACCAGGAACAGGTGTGGCTCATCAGACTCCAGGTAGGATAGAAAACCTACAGTACTAGACCAGTGTTTCTTAACCCAGTCCTCAGGGAACCCCAGACAGTGCATGTTTTTGCTCCCTCCCAGCTCCCAGCCA
>JAODLC010000002.1:3990586-4004021 GCA_026781145.1 Hippopotamyrus pictus
TTTTCCCTGTCCCCTGATCTCCGAGTTTGCCCTGTCCCTTGATCTCTGGGTTTGCCCTGTCCCCTGATCTCTGAGTTTGCCCTGTCCCTTGATCTCTGAATTTGCCCTGTCCCCTGATCTCTGAATTTGCCCTGTCCCCTGATCTCTGAATTTGCCCTGTCCCTTGATCTCTGGGTTTGCCCTGTCCCTTGATCTCTGGGTTTGCCTTGTCCCCTGATCTCTGAGTTTGCCCTGTCCCCTGACTCAGATTGCTTGACTCGGATTTTCCCAGTCACATTAAAGCCTTTCGTTTATTTTTCCATATATCCACATTTGAGTCCTTATTTACTCCCTGCACTCCATCTTGCCTGGGAACCCCAGGCTCAACACAGTCCTGTGTTGGATAGGAGTTTACGGGGGATTGATGAATTTAAGTACTTAATAAATAACTACTGCATATTAAAAAACTTCCAGCCAAGAAAAACGCTTTTATTACTGAATGTCTTTCAATGTCTTTATTATACTACATTACATATCCTTTTTCTATTATCTCATAGGTTTTACAGTATAACTTCTTTTAAGTGAAAGTTTCACATCAGTATGATCATGTTAATGTACGAGATCCTTGTATCCAAAATTACGTACAGCTAGCCAATCCCTGGAGCAATTGGGGTTAAGGATCTTGCTGAAGGGCATCAAAGGTGAAATTACTCTGCAGGCCATGAGATCTTGGGATTTGAAGCACTGACCTTCTAATAATTAGTACAGTGTCCTTATTATTATAAATTGCTGTTATTATTTTTATTATTATTATTATTGGCAACAGAGAAAACACAGGTTTGAGTGAAATTTTTCACAATTTCTTACAGTAATAAACTTGCTGAAAAACTTGCATGATGGCAGATTTGAATGAAAGAAATATTGACAATTACAGATCAAAAAGCCATTTCACAATCATTATCAGATAAATAATTACTAAACTGAGCAATTCTAGATTTTAGTTTTTTGGAAGTATCAGTATCAGCAAGTACCAATATGCCTGCAACATTCATTTTCACAGCTGCAATGTATTACGAGTCACAACCCAACTGTCTGGATAGCGCATGCAGCCGACACGACCACTGTGCAGCGTGAAGAGGTCTGCAGATTCAAGGGCGTCTCGACCCCTTTTGCAGACCCATCTGCAATGGGCATACGGCTTCTGGCTGTGACAGACATATGAATCCAGTATGAGACTGAGCTGTACTCTGAGAAAGGAATGAAGCAGTAAAGCTTTCTTCTCAAGAATATCAGGCATTTGTCCAGCATACCCAGTAATGAGTGACAGAAATTAAATGCCTATTCCTTAAGAGAAGACCAAAGATGTTCAGGCTTTGAATTGCAGGCTCAGTATGTAGCCAACAGAACAGTGCGTAGCAGCCTTTCCTGCCTGTCTTAATGCATTCATGCCCAAACGCTCTGAATTCAGTATTGCTTAAAACTAGATTATGCTTTTGTTTCATATTTATAGACCTCACTTAATAGTATTCTTGTATTAAACTTATTCTTTGAAAATAGATCTCCTGACAGCTTGGGAAGAAAGTCATTTATATCAAAGTAAATTTCTCTTGTACCAATGCATGCACATCAATTAATGAAAATATACTGGCCTGCATTAACGGCATGGGCATTTGGGCCCAGGGGCAAAGCAGAGCAACCCCTAATATGCCCTCTGCCATCCCATTCACAAATGTCTGTATTCAAGTTAATGCCTTTTAATATCTAATATATTTAATAAGATTATATATTTTTTTTTAATATGGCACTCACTTTTGTGGTATTTTCCATTTTAGACACATTTCTGAATTTTATGAACCATCAGTCAGATCTGCTTCTTTCTGATGAGACATTATATGTAGTTTAAATGAGTGTGTTGCTAATTAGTTTTAATATTAGTTAGCTAGCTTAAATTTGAATTTTTTAATTCACAATTCATTGTTGTTATCAGTTTAATGTGGTAATATTATTCTACAGTACCGGTGAAAAGTCTGCACACATCTATTACAAGACATTTGTGTTTCAGCAAGATAATGACTCTAAACACGCCTCAAAGTTATGTAGCAAGTATTATCTTGTGAACATGGAAAGAGATGGAGTGCTGTGACAGATGACCAGGCCCCCACACCCCCCCCCCCCCCCCGACCTGCTTTGGGATGAGTTTGATTGAAAAGTAGGAGCAAAGTAGTCAACTTGTACCCAGAACTTGTAGAACTTGTCAGGACTTTGTGAGAAGCATTCCAGGTGGCCACATCTGGAAGCTGGTTGAAAGGATGCCAAGAGTCTGCAACGTTGTCATCAAACCCAAAGGGGGGTTATTTTGAAAAGTCTGAAATTTGAGAATATTTTGAGATGTTGAACACTTCTGTTGGTCGCTGCAATATTTGGTATGTATCACTTCATTTCCTTGAGGCCTTTTAGCATACCAGAATAAGAGCTAAAATAGAGACAAATGCATTAAAGGCAGGTGTGTAGAGATGTTTGAGTGATACTGTACTTCCCAGGGGGTCAGTGTGTGCCAGCCTTAGGTGTCAGTGAAAAGTTTTTGGGTTTCAAGCTGGGAGTGAAACTAAGGGCAGCAGTGAGGAACCATGTTGACATTCAAGCAGCTGTAAAATCAGCTGCACTGCTGACCTTGGAGATGGTAAACATTGGATGGCATCATGTCAGGTTTTTTTCTCTTCTGGGGGGAAGCTGGCATCCTTTTACACTGCTCAGCCTCAATGCGTCCCTCTCAGCTGACTTCATAGAAAGAAATACCACATTCTTTATCTGCGTTATTGATGGACACATGTGTTCTTCTTAAATGTTTGCCCTTATTCTTATTCAGTTTTCCATTTAAAGTTTTTTCCCATACAGTTGACTTGCATCAAAATTACTGCATTTAAATGATTCATAACCCACAACGCAAATACCTACAGACATGCACCTTGGCTTCATACATGCATACCTTTTTCTCCCCTTGAGTTATGAGTCCATCCATGAAGACTTCTTACTGTGATTAGCCATAGTCATTCATTGTCATGTATGTATGAAATTGGTGTGTGTTCTAGAATAAGATATTGCACACTTTTAAAATATAGCACACATATCCTTAGCATAAAATTAGCTGCGCTTCTGGGGGTGACCAGAGTAGGGCATTTCAGGTCCAGAAAGTAAAAATCCGGTCCAAGATTTTTTTTCAAATAACCAGCTATACATAAAGAGACACAGATAAAGAGTACTCACTTCGTTGGTTGAAACAAAATCCTGGACCGGATTTTTACTTTTTTGACCTGAAATGTCCTGGTGGTGACATATACCAGTTGTCTTTTCTAGTCATAGTTCTACTAATGAGAAGCTATTCGGTGAAGAAATCTGTAGCTACATCAGCAAATGATCATAAGCAGCTTATCGTTATTTCAGTGATAGCTACAGGTTATTTTCCAGAATTAAGTTCTGAAACCTAGCCGAGTCTTGTTTCAGCTACCTTTAGGTTACAATTCATTGTTATTAACCACTACAGATACAGATAAGATAACAGGAATCAACAGTGTTTGGTTTTTTTATGGAAGGAGTCTTTGCTCTTTACTTCGAATGAGGTACTTATGCTGAATTTCCAGGGCCAGTGTTTAATTAATTCACCATTCCAGTTTCTCTGCATTATATACATGCTTCGCGTATTCTGTCGAACATATTTAGGATAGCGGCTGAGGTAAGGTACGTTTCCGTTTGTCAGTGGGGATTGAAATTTGAATGTTTTAGTTGCTTTCATAAAAGGTACAAATAGCTATGTCTTGTATCTCATGATCTACATCTGCATCCACAAGATCCACCATCTCTTATTGAACGGGTACCCATTACCTTCTGCTGTGGCCTGAAGATCTGGCTTTTTAACTCTTATAAGTCAGTCTGAAGTCCCCTTAGATTAAGATACTATATTGATTGTTCTATTGCCACTAAATTTACTATTTTGTTTTATTATTAGGAAATTCACTCTGAGCTTATTCATTGTATGGTACATGTCAACCATTTATCTTTTTTCCCCTCTTCTACGATTTTGAATTTGGTTTTTATGGATTGACTTCAGATTTATGTTAAGTGGACATCGCCTGCGCTGGGGCTGAAAGCTTGACGCTTTGGAGATGTTTCTCAGCAGCGAATGGAAATCTTGGGAAGGACTGAAAGGAAATGGATGGACCAAAGTACAAGCAATCATAAGGAAAAACTTGTCTCAGTCTAGTAAAGACTTAAAATGAGTAAAAATGCATCTTTCAGCACAATGCCAAAGCTACACTGGAATGGCTTAAAAATAAGAAAGCGAATGTCTTTCAGTTGACCAGTCGAGGTCCTGACTTAAATCCTATTAGGGGGTCTGTGGAAAGACTTGTGGGAAAACTGCTGTCCATAAGCGATCTTCAAGCAACTTCAAGCAGCTTGAGAAAATCTGCCAAGAATGGGAGAAAATAGAAAAACTCCACAGGCAAAGTTGGTAGAGCTTTAACCAAAAAAGGCTTGTGGCTGTAATTGCAGGCAAATGCACATCCACAAAATTATGGACATTTTTTTCATTTGATAGGTTTTGCTGACATTTACTGCAACTTATTTTCCTTAAGAAGTCTTCATTTTGGATGTTGAGGTCTTGAACAAAAAAAAAAAAAAAAAAGTCTAGAAAATTATGCAGACACATTTACTATTTAGAAAGTTATAAAGTGTTCAGACACTTATACTGTACATGGAATAGCAAACCTGGCAGATAATCATAATTCAGCCCTTCTAATTTCCTCTTTTTATTTAAATCTTGAAAAGTGTGCAGGCAGAGAAATAATATGTTGTATCCATGTTGCTATAATGAAATGATGCATCTAATTTGACTGTGTGCAAATTATTTGTGTAGTAAGCAAATTCACTGTTTTTCAATGTTTAGCACTTTTTTTTTCATTTTATGTTCAACCGTGCATTGTTTTAAAACCTGAAAGCATGGAAAGATTGCATTTCTTATTATTATGTGTAGCATTTATGAATATTATTTATAGTATTTATCATATAAAATTTTTAATAGCAAAATTATAAAACACCAATATTTATCCAGACCAATACATTTATATAAACAGACAATGCTGTTATTTGTTTTTTTATTTTGTTTGTATCGCTTGGTGAGAGTGTATCATTTACCTTTGACCTGCATCTGCTGCCAGAATAAAAGCTAGGCTGTTTGTTTAAGGTTATTGGCCTCTCCATTAAGACACGGTAAACAGGAAACAGATGCACCAGGTGGAGAGATACTCGAAGGGGATTGTTTTATTATCAAGCAAAAGGGGTAATCATAAGCAATGCACAAAAACACAGCACAGTGAATGAAAGCAGGGTCAGCTAAAGGAGCACTTTGTGTTCAGGCCCACATGCATTTGAATGCATCTTGAAACCATTAAATAAAGCAAAACCACACAGTACAAAAAAATGTAATTTAATATTTTTATTTGTTTAGCTACTTTTCACATTGCAGGGGGTCTTAACAAATCGACACGTCAGATTTCCAACTTGGAATAGGCACGAGCAAATTAATATTGATGTATACATGCACAGCTGACTTCCTTCTTCATTTCTCCCAGATGGTTGATCCATCTTGGGCTTTAAGTGAACGAACCGCCACTGTGGCTGCATTAATGAAGGTTTATTTAATGGGAAGCCGTGATCGACTGAACTGAGCCAGGGCCTCTAATGCCTCCCCTCCCTCAGCTTTAAGATTCGCACTCAGCCTCTTCTCATTGCAGACAGATGGAGAGCACCGGTTTGGGGCAGAACTTACGGGATGTGCCCCCCCCCACCCCCCAGCTGCCTCAGACCTGATAGTAATACATCTGTAAGAGAGATTGTCTTAGGCAAACATGCACAGCATTGTTTATTTTTATTTTTAGTATTGGATTCCTGGATCCGCGTGTTTCTTTAAAGTGACCGTCACTTCCCACTGGAATGGTAATTCACGGCTGTACGGAAAGCTGGTTTAAATGATTACCGAGTGCAGTCTCTGGGTAATCCGTGTTTATCAATAGACTGAAGCTTGTTTGTGCTGCTGTTGTTATCAGCGGTATGGATTTCTGCACCTCACTTTCTCTCCTATCTTCCCACCCACCGTTTAAGATCCTAAAAGCCCAGTGAGTAAACGGAGCTTGGTGCTGGAGAGCATGAGCTGCCGGGGGCCTGGCTTGTTACTGCTGTCTCCTTGAAGCCTTAAATGGCCAGGATCGTCACCCCTCTCTGGGTTTGTCTTCCTGATATAACGGGTGATTTTTCATATGCAGGAAAACACCCAAGCTTAATACAGTATTTGGCAGATGTTGCCTTTATTCGTTAGCGTCACAAAATTTTAATCCATGGCACCGTCAATGAAACTCAGTTTTGAAAGGAAAAAAATAATAGGTCTGGTGCAAGGAGATGTACCAGACATTTTATAAATGGTACAAAATATATTGGTAACTTGGGGTTAGAACTGGGAATAACACAGAGCAGAAAATAAGGATACATGACAGCCGAAGGTTTCTTTCTAATTTCTGGATGAAATAACAGAAGGCACAGTTTCCCTGATTGAGGCATCGCCTTCGTGTGTAGATGTGTGGCACTTAGCGGTGACCAAAATTTCAGAAGGAGATGTAGGCAGGAGCATTTGGTGTAACTTTTTAATGAAACACTTTCCAGGCGGGTCTGTGCAGAGCGAGCGTGCGATTGGGGTTTGATGCTACCAGAGAGGCGAAGGACATGCGCGTGATTGACAAGCTTGGTCCTTTTAGTTAAGCCATACTTTAGACTGAGGAGCTTTAATCTTTTCTCTTCGCTTGACTTCACAAAATGGGCATCATTAAACGTAGCTCTTTTGGATCATGCACATGGATCTTAGCAGTTTTAATGTGAGACCTTTATTGTTGTTGAGCTGCGTTTAGTTGGCTTGCGTCTGAGATTAATGGTTCTGCTGTAGAGAATGCCCAGCTGACCTTTAAATCACAAACTTGTCAAAGTTTACACATGCCTGCAAGATCTGAAAAACCTTTACAATTCTTTATTCTGTGCTTAATTAAACATGATCTTAGAAAAATATCCTGCAATCCTAATTGAAAAGATTGTGTTTAAACACAGATAAATACATTTTTTGGAGCAAAGAATCAGCTTAATTCCCTGCCAGGAGTTCAAAGAGATATTTGTTGAACTATAGAGCTGGAAAAAAGATTCTGGAAGGAACTACACCCATTGGCATGCGGAAACAAATGTTTGCTACCCTTTTCTAAAGGTCCCTTATTGATATTTCATTTCATTGTTTTCCCATTTCAATACAGAAGGGTTGCCATGGTGATTCATGTCACAATCACGTGAATGTATTTAAGATGTGGTCTTCCTGTGATGGCACAGAAAGTCTCTTTGTGTTTGATTCTTTTTGTTTAACTTCTGATGTGTCTGTCACTGCTGCTGGCTCGTTGTATTAGGCATGCGTCTGTGTGCAGTTCTATTGGTGTGCATTCAGAATGTGTGCGTGCGCCTGAATGAACCTGTCTTTGTTTACCACGGTTTCAATAGTATGTTCTGTGTGAGCACCAGGCTATGATTTGTGAAGCTAAAATGGAATGTAATGAATCTCTTGTGTAACTCTAAAGCCAAACTTAAATATCGGATATAAAAAGTATCAAATTACGAGGGGCACTTCCACATGGAAGAACAAAGGTGTGAGGCAGCAGGGTTTAAGGCTCATTAAACAAGCCCAGCATATATGGAGACAATACCTCTTTATGGCAGATGAAATAAGCAACCCGCAGAACTCTACACTCCCAATGCATAAAGGAAACGCACCTAGAAATCTCTCCAACTTTGTTTCCCAATCCGGTCCTTGGGGACCCGCAGTCGGTCCATGTTTATGCTCCCTCCGAGTTCCTTACCAGACATTCCATATTTTGGGAGCAAAAACGTGGACTGTCTGTGGGCTCCCGAGGACTGGATGAGGAAACACTGCTTTACAAAACTGGAGAGCCCTTTCCCCCATTTTTCCGGAACACTATCCCTACTTTCTTGTAACCTTCAAGTAACCTTCCTGGTACTTATTTTGAATACAGTGTAAGATAAATACACTTACAAATTCTGATTTGAAAGGTTCCACATTCTATTATTATAATGTTAACTGAAATATAAATGAAAAGTTGAAACTAAATATTCATTAAAAACAGTGCCACAAACTAATTAAAGTAAAACTGGCAAGGCAAAAAATATGTTTTGAATAACACGACACATAACATGACATACAAAACATGTGCCTGTATCGATGTTTACTGCCTATTTTTCAGTGATAATGACTATATCTGCAGTTGACATTCCGCAAGACGGTAGACAAGGTTGTGATCTCCACTCACACAGGAAGCTGTCAGTGCTGTTACACAAGTTGTCCTTCATACTGATGAGCGGTGATAAATGTTAACACTGCATCCTGAATGAAAGGGCAGCTCTCTGCATGCTTAGTCAGTGGCATGAAAGCAAATTCCACAGTGAGTGGATGGGACCTAAGCATTTGTTGGACCTGCGATGTTCTCTGCCCTCTTACCACCTCTGTCTGTCTCCCTGTCTACTTCACTGCTTGATATGAATGTCCCTTTTATGCTCTGAAAGAAAGAATGTTTATTACTTCTCATGTTACCAGGAACAGAAAAGATTCCAATGTTCGGAAGGATGTATTTCGGGGGTAAAAAATTAATAAATAAAAATAAAAAATCTATTTAGAGTTCCTGAATACTTTTAATTCTCGCTTAATTGAAAGTGATTTTTTTTAAAAATCAGAAACAAGTTTTCCAGTTTTAATTATTAGGAAAGCGAGAATATTGCAGTCTCTCTGTAATAATTTCAGGGTTAAAGCAGCACACCACATCTCACACAAAATCGTGATTTCCTACAGTATATTAACCAGGTTAATGAACGATGAACTAATGAATTAACCTTCATTCACCAGTAAACATTTTCAGACCATCACCCCTATGAATATTTGTGTTTAGTGAAAGAATATTTTGAAGAAATCGGCAATTTATTTTAAAAATATATAGTAACACTTTACTTGAGGGGCACAAATAACTTAGCTACTCATTTAGAATTCATGAAAATATTCATGAACTAATATAGTTCTTGCCTGAATTACATGAACCATCATGACTGATTAATGATTAACTAACATGGGATTGATACGAAACTAACACTTAGTTTCTGAGAAATCAATACAATAAGTAAGAGTCTATTACTACATTATTTTTCAAGTCAAGTTAATTATCTTTAATTAATAATGTTTAATGTTATTTTTAACCATACACAGTTGAGTACAGTACACAATTCAAAATAAAACAGCATTTCTCTTGGACATAAAACACATGACTAATGCATAACAACCTAAGTTGTTTTGCCACCTCAATTAAGTGTCACCACATATGTTATGAAATGTATGTAAAATAAGAGACAAGAGCTTAGAGTTTCTTAGAGTGACAGGACTGACTTTGGCTAATGGCACATTTTATTTCCCCTACCCATCCTGGGCTGTTCTGCCTGAAGAGCCCAAAATATCAGGATGTTCTGCCTGCCCCGCTACCTGTGACGCCCCCGCTACCTGTGGCGTCCTTCCGGCCTGCCCGCCCTTCTGCCTGTTTAAGTCCGCATTAGAGTATGTTTGCTACCCTTTTTACCATTAGAGTATGTTTCCCCAGTCCGGTCATTAACGTCTTGACGTAATTTTCATGTTCCTGATTGTGTTTCCCTGAAATAAACCCCATGTTCACTTGATTTCGCTGGCTTCTGTGCTGCTTCCCCGCGCCGAATGCATGACAGAATGACCAGACTCGGGAAGCATAATGTAACACGGATTTAAATACACAAGACTAATTCACACAACTAGAAACAGCTGACGACACAGGGATTCCACACGAGGTAGTGAGGGGGGCGTGGCACACAGGAGGATCGGCATGAGCAGGGCATGACACATAGTTACTTATGAATGTAGATCTGAGTACCCTTAAAATTACGTTGAATAACGACTTACAAACATTTCAAGTTACGAACGGCCATTCGGAACGTATCTCATTCGCAAGTAGTGGAGCGTCTGCATATATAAAGTCTGGCTTCATGCAGCTCTGTCCGGCGCTGATGTAGTACCCGTGTGATGAGAGTGACATTGGGTTTGAAGCAGCGCCTTCATTTCTGCTGCTTGGCTCTCTCGGGGTTTCTAGGCTTTGCATCATACTTGTGAAGGGAGTCATCATCGAGAAGTGTCCCGTGGAGTCCAGGGGATATGTGGTGGAACATGCCGGAACAGGTCCACCGCAGTGCTTCTCAGAGGGCACCCCTGATTGGTCAAAACCGGACTGCCCTTCCGCATCCTACAGCCTCGGGTCGCCACCCAACACATACCCAACATTTTGCGGTAAGAAGTCGGTCATCAAGCTCCAGCAAACACGGAATGTTCAACTAATTTTTGCCTATGATTCTCCTCTGGTAAGTTTTACAAAAACTTTCTCATAATGTTTAGAGAACATTCTCCTCAGGTTATTACGCATCAGAACGATTCCCAAACTTAAAATTTTAATGCTACATAAATGTTCCTAAAACATTCATAGAACCTAACTGGAACATTGTCATAAGGTTTTCTAAAAGTTTTTTATATTGCAATGGTTAGGGTAACATTAATACAACTAAGGGTTTTTCCAGGGTTATATTTCCTGGCAAACCATAGGACAACCAAATAAACCATGAGGGAATGTTCCCATAACCAAAAAAATAACAATGCTGTAAATATTCTAGGAACCAAAACTTGTTAGCTGGGTCTCCGCTATTTTAGATTTGGGCGAAAGTTTTCAGAGTAGTCTCCAGCTGGCCTCCGAGTGGAATAATGAAAGAGAGGTGAGGGTTTTGCACCTCAAATGAGCTTTGCTGTGAATGCCTGGTGGCTGAATGTTGCACTGTGTGAGAGAGATGAGCACAAGGCCTCACTTATTATCCCGCATTACAGCGGCGACGTTCTGTCGCATGCGAGGGGTGCCACTAATTGACTGGCCCTGGGAAGTGAACCTTGCCCAAGATAATCATGGGGGTCCGCGAAGGGGGGGCACTCAAGGGATCTCACATCCCTCCCTGCAAACTTAACAAGCCTGGATTTTCTTTCCGGATTGATAATTACGTTTGTTTAATGACGTATCTTCGGTGTGTTGACCGGGGCGCTTTAATTAATGTATTATGAAAGGCTGTTTACGAATGGGGCTGTTTACGAAAAGCTGACAGTAATCCGACTTGCCTGTCAGTGTGTCGCACACCCAACTGTTACAAGCCTGCAATGAACTGCAGTCATTAGGAGCAGGTGAATGACAAATCTCTGTTGATTTATGGGAGTTCTCAACTAATGGCAGAAGATGCCGCGCTCCTCTGTTAGCATATGTGCTAGCTGACATGTCTGCTGTCCTCGGAGTGTTTCTGTGGTGAGATCACAAATCACAAAATCTTGGTTTTTCTTCAGGTCCCACCTTGAGCTAATTATTGCAGGAGGTAAAACACGAAGTACTTAATCAGTGTGGTTGGCTTTATGTCACGTAACAAGCTATTTGGGGTAAAATTTTTGCGAGAGAATCCAATGAGGAGCTGTGAATGTCGCACATGAGAAGTGCGAGTGTCACACTCGTGGATGATGGTGAATAAAACACATGGTGAGTTTTAGCATAACATCTGTGGCAAATGTGGCAAACATAATCCATGGAGTTGTGCTAAATTGCACCCAAAAGGCTGATGGAATGGGGTTTTTTGAACACAGATTCAAGCCAGGACTGTGATCTTGTTACATTTCCTCAGTAACATGGTCCTACACAAAGACTGGGGTTTAGACTAAATCCTGTGTAAAATGGTTTTACCACTGTGGGTTAGACTGATCAGATGATAAAATAATATCACGTTACAAATTGTAAAGTAAGTCTCGTAATCCCATAAACACACAGGCCTCCCACAATCAGACAAGCACTGATCCACCCTCCTTACCTTAGCCAGATCAAAGGCATTCTCATCGTCATCCTGGCCACTGGCACCAAAGAGAAGACTAGGAAGGAATGAAATATGAAGAGAGACAAGTCCTGAGATCATGTGGGTGTTGGTTGTCAGCTACTTGCTGAAACAACAGAGATATTTGGAGCCGGTCACAGGTTTACATGTTAGCACAAGAAGAGGTTGCGGTCTCTTGTTTAGTTATCAGGAAACATGTTAGTTACTGATTTCAGGATAATATGGAGTGAGAGTTCTCTGAGTTCAGGATGACATGGTGGGGCATTCTCTGGTTTTGGAAAACACACAGTAGTGAGTTTTTTGGTTCAGGATAACACAGCATAGGAGTTTTTTAGGTTTGGGGTAACAGAGTAAGAGTTCTACAGTATGTGTTCAGGATTACAAACATAGGAGTTCTTTGCACTTTTTATTTGTCTTCTTTCTTTTGCTGTGCTTACTTTCACAGAACATGCCTTTCATGTTTCAGGTAATTTCCTTACCTCGGTCATGAAATTTATTTTCTGTCTTTCTGTAACTCTTATAGAAGGTTTTACTGTTGACTCCACTAATGTGCACCTTTCTATGTTTACGACTACAGATGTATTAATATTAACTAATTTCTTTACTATTTATACTATTTATTTAATTTCAAGGAGAATTTCATTGCGTGGAGAAAAAAAACACCTTTGATGTTGTGATCCCTACCCCATGTGTTAAAATAGATTATTGATTCTGGTGCGTGAGTCCATGATCTTCCACTCTGGAGGCCCAGCTCAAGCAGCATTCCTCCAGCCATTGCACACACATAGCACTCTTGGAAGGGTTCACCATGGCTCCCTTCTTCTCTGCCAGTCCTCTGAAACTGAGATATATTATTCATTAAAGTTGCCTCCACAAGTTGAAACTATACTACACAAGCGTCTCGTTCGCTGCGACACCTGTCAGCAGTCTGAAGGTGGTATCACAGGATGGAGCCACTATTTCAGGATAGCATTTAGTAAATTATTGAAATGAGCACGACAGGCCTGGAGCTGAAGGTATCAGGGAACATCCACTGCTGTTCGCCATGAGCCCTCATTCTCCAGCTAATGACTGCTGTCCCCCACAGCACAGAAGTGAGATGCATCGAATGGTACCTTTACTCGTAATTATTGTTATTATCCCAGACGTCAAGTATACAGCAAGCTCCTCTTGCGGCACTTTGGAGAAAAACAAAAACCTCTTTCTGTGATTGTCACCCAAATATTTTTGGTATCAGCTTGCCGTGTCCTTCCTAACTGGGTGAACTTCTTCACACGTGACCCTAACATAGAGATGCTTGAGAGATCGAGGTGTTTCTCATCCCCATAAACTAAAATGTCGTACTGAAATGCCTCATTTCAGAGAGTGCTAGACTGAAAATCTAAAATAC
>JAODLC010000002.1:4004121-4053334 GCA_026781145.1 Hippopotamyrus pictus
TGAGCGATTTTGGTTTCACGTCACCCGCCCCCCCCCACCCCGTGTCCCCTAACCCCAGCTCCAGACAGATGCCCCCACAGCGGGGCCGATGAGATGGACTCCATGGTCCACCCGCTGCACCCGCATCTCGTTTGGATCCTCCCTCATTTACATTAATTAGCCAATCGCCTTAACCGATGTTTATGTACAAGAAGATTTATGTAGATTAATCGAGGCTGTAAACGGCCATGCTCTGGTTTCTAACCCCTGTGCGTCCTGCTGGCCCGTCTCACATACACATGAAAGGCAGCCAGATAAGCAAAGGACACCCCAGCCCCCGAGATTCAGGCCCCAGTGTGAGACCCAGAGTGGGCCAGAGGTACTACAGGGTGTCCTAACCGCTTCCTTCCTCCGTTCTGTGTCTGCAGAAGGCCCGAAAGCGGAAACTAGGGTGAAAATATCCAACTGCAGAGCTGTCTCTGGACACACGGCCCGTGGGGTCCAGCGGGGGAGCCCAGAACAGGGCCAGGAAGAGCGGGACGAACAGCAGCAGTGCCGTGGGTGGCAGGACCGACCCATCACGGCTGTCCCGCTCCTATCTTTAGAATCTCCCTGGTAAAGATCTGAGTCGACTCCCGCGGAAACTCCAAAAAAAGCCTGTAAAATCAGGCTAATTCGGTGCTTCAGATCCGTGTGCGAAAGTCCGTGCATTTTCCAGGACAGGTAAGTATGCTCTGAGAAATGAAGGTAAGATTATATGTATGTCATCTGTCCTTTAAATCACTTTAAAAGTAAAAGATATGTTTATAGCCTCATGCTAAGCATTTAAGAAAAAGCTTCAAACGTAACTTAAACGTAAATATCTTCATATAATACAATACCTGCCTTTACAAAAATGTAATATAGAACAATGAAATTGTACAGTGCTTGAGAGAAAAAAATACAAGCTAATTGCAATAATGAATCATCTGTGTCATATTGTATGATAATGTATTATAATGATGTTCACATTTATATGCTTATTACGGCACTGATAAGTTGCTATGCTTCGCTAATGTAAAAGACAATACGACTCATTGCCTATGAAAATCTTAGAATGATTGGTAAGAATAATTAAACACAGATTTAAACAGTCCCCAGACTAAACAGACTGTGGTAATAAATGACCAGGAAGATTAACAGATTCTGAATGTTGTCAGCTGTACTTTGCATTGATGAAAGGTTGCTTTACTTCAATACAGGCAAATTCATAGACAGCCTTTTTAGGTCCCTAAAGGACCCTGCAAGGTGCTTCCAGTATGGAAATTTGTGGAATAGTCAAACTGTTTGGCAGATTAAACATCTGTAAAACTCATCTGTTTTCAGAATAGATTTGCTTTACACTTCATGTATTACTCAAATCTGAGGGCTAAGTTAAAACTTATTAGTTTTGACTGACATTAGCAAAGGTGAGTATTTCACAAATATTTTCATGTACTTCCCTGAAAGGTTTGATGTGTTTACAATTGCTTTCTTCATGTATATTTATTTTCAATAAATATTGATCGAAAATGACTTGTGTCCCAATCTTTGTTCCGTGCTGATGATAATTAGTAAGTGTTTTAAAAGGGATGCAAGGTTGCCCAAATGAGTAGCATATCCTGTTGTTTGTTAAAGCTGCGTCGAACTGAAACAGCCATTCTGAGTAGATCCATCTGCAGATGAACTGATC
This sequence comes from Hippopotamyrus pictus, assembly GCA_026781145.1. Taxonomy (NCBI): domain Eukaryota; kingdom Metazoa; phylum Chordata; class Actinopteri; order Osteoglossiformes; family Mormyridae; genus Hippopotamyrus; species Hippopotamyrus pictus. The sequence continues at coordinate 4,005,812 of JAODLC010000002.1, forward strand.
GACGCTAATGCTAATCCTGTGAGTGGCTGGTAGGTGTGTGGCGAATGGGTCAGTGTCCTGTCATTGCCTCTCGCACACGTGAGGTTCCATTCTCTACGGGGCTCTGACTTGCGAGTCAGGCCCAGTCTGCCTTGACCTGGCCCAAGGCTGGGGAGGTTGTGAACGGGGCGGGATTATTGTCTCCTGCCCAGACAGTAAGCAAAGCGGGTTTGGCCCTGGGCCACCCACTGAGGGTCCAGCGAGGCATGAGATGGCTTGGTGTCCATGCCCAGTGACCATGTCGAATTCCCCCAAACTTCTCCAAATGCACCCCCACGGCCGGGGTGCCAGCCCTGCAGAATCCTCCGCTTGGCCTAATCTCTAAATCGGGATCGAAATATGATCGCCAAATTGACACGTATCACCTCGGCCAAAGAACAAAGCACCATTCGAAGAGAGGGGGACAGTGCATTTAAATGCAGGTGAAAAGAGATCAGTGACGGAGGAATGAATCATTTGAAATAAAAAATGCCCACTAAACAATACAAAATATGTAATAATATGAGCTCTACAAGGCTAAGGAGTGCCTGAATATGTTTCCAGGCCAACTGTATGTTCTCCTGTTGTAATGCTGACATAATTATGGACATTAAGTGATTAGAAAACCTTGTTCTTTTTTATCACCTGTCAGTGACAAACATGACGAACATGGAGAAAGCAGCGATCTCAAAATATAAACAATTTGGGTGACATTCAGATGTTGTCAGACCATTTGAGAAAGAGTTGCGATATAGATAAAAATGAGTTGGAGTCTTTGGAATGTTTAATTTGTGTACAAAGTAAAATAAATGCTGAATAAATGTGGTTAAATTCAATTGGTTGTATACATTAACATGAATACTGTTCAAATACCCAGGTAATTGCTTTATCAGATAAGGTAAGATCATAGGAAATGGGTGTAGCTGTTGAAAAACAAAAGGGCCATTTAACTGCTTGCTGCTTCAGTAAAGAGCTAACAGATTTCCAAATGAAGAAACACTTATGGTTGTACGCACATTTAGGAGAGGGACTTCACGGGAGAACCAGTCAATTGGCCCTGCTGCAGAATCTCGTAAAAGCGCCAAACTGCCCAAAGGTCAGTTGATGATAGCCCACTGAGGCCGGGCTGACACTCCGGGGGCAACCTCGGTGTCTCTGGTCAGCGGGGGTAAAGTGAATGGAAGCGTGCCAAGCGCGCGAGGATTGTAAACATTTAGGCCCCTTAGAATAAGAGGACGCGCAGTTTACACGCGCATTAGAGGAGGGGAGCTGCGGAACCGCCGCGTCGCGCTGATTGCATCTAAAACGTAATTAACGGCAGAATCCCTCATCGCAATATGTATTTAATGATGCCAGCTTCAGTAAAGGTTTAGCGATTTCATTGCGCAGAAGCGAAGAAATAAAGAACAACGCTCATAAAATCCTTTTTTTTGTAATTAAAAAAAAAAAAATAGGTGTTGGCATAAAGGGGCGCAAATGATCTTCCTAATAGTATATATTGAGCGACCCATACGATATTTAGATGAATCATGTCGGGGAGTCAAAGTTAAATGATCACTCGGCGTTGTATTTCGTTAATATATACCTACTTATAATTTATATCATAAATTAAACATTAAGATTTTTAGCTTATTGCAGCTACTCCTGTCCCCAAAATTAAATATCGACAACATGAAACAAGGACACGTTATTTTTGATCAAGTATTATAAATATAGTGTATTTCAAAAAATTAATCATAATTACTCCCGTTTAAATTCTAGTAAGACAAACTTTACCTTCTAATATCTCATTAAAAGCCTACTACATTGCAAAGGAATATTTATCATATTTTAAATTTAAATATTTTAATAGGCTATTTATTTAATAATTACCAACTGGCAAAACAGACTCGCCAGCTACCGTGTCTTTCATGGGCTAAATACTCTGGAAAAAAGGACATTGTGCTCACGTTTTGGAGTTTAAGTATCTGACCGAGAAACTAAATTCAAACGAAAAACGTACAAGTATCAGTGCTGTAATTGTATTTTTATGCGGTAAAGTGTGTGATCGCCGGTTTCTCTGCCCTACTTCAATGCTCTCCAAAAATAATTTCCCTGGACGATTTTCTAATTAAAAAATACATCTCTAAACAGAGCCCAGTAAGCTAATCCAGGCGGCAATTTGAAGCAGTTTTAGAGGCTTATTGAGCAGGTATTCTTTCATTCACCTTACGGGTGATTTCTGGGAAACTAACACCTTGTGGTCAGTATTATTAGAATCGGTGGTGCCCTCCAGCGCTCCGCACTAAGAGAAATGAGGGAGGGGGGGATAAAGATTTAAATTGGGGACGGGGATGTGGAAGAATGGGCGAGGGAGCTGCTGTAGTTTGTCATGCTAAGCATGCCGCCGCTATTGAGCGCGCTGCCATTGTAAACACAAGGAGCAGAAGGTTCACAGGACCCCGGCTTTTGTCATGCTAAGACCACGGCCACCGGCCTCCGAGAAAAAATACATATATATCTATATATGAGCAGACTGTCAATGCAGCTGTCTTAGCGTGTCATGAAAGATGGAGTTTGGTGAGGAGCCTTGTCCTTGCGTAGCATGGGCTGCGACAGTCGGAGGGTGAAGAATGAATCCAATGGTGAGTAACCTGGGGGTGTAAAAAGAAGAGGGGAGGGGGGTCCGCGGGTGACTATTTTTAAATGGCCTTGAAGTTGGAGCAGTGGATGAATGTAAGCCTGAGCATACAGCACTAATCCAGTTAACACCAGAACCCACGCTACATTCTACCAGGATAATTTTACTGTGTCGCCTAATATATTAGACCTCACTAGCTCACTTAATTTAAAGGCAAGCGGCTGCAGTGCTTAAGGAACTTGTCGGTGCTCAAGAACTTTCCAGTTCAGTTCCTATAGCGAAGACTTGCTTTTGTATTTAACATGTTTTTCTAAGGGTAAAAAAATACCCACCAGGATAAATGGATAAGGTCTACATTTTAGCTGCGTAAGCCACTCTGAATAAAAATGTCTGGCAAGCAACTAAATAATATATTATACATGTTATCATCAGCCATAAGGTATGGCCAGATTTACCAGTATAGAGCAATTCTCCAAGCCAGGCAATAAAAAAAAAACATAATAAAAAAAGAATCTTGCTTGAGCGTGGATGTTTAGGCGTAGTTCTGTTGTGGAAAAGGGAATATGGCTTTAAATGTCCCGCTATTAAATACAAACAGCAGTAAATCTGCTAGATCGATGCAGTTTTCTGAGCTATCGCGGCACAGCCAGCTAATCGGTAATATCATTAAAATATATAATGAATTAATATAAGGTCTGTTGTAGACCTAGTTTTTCAGGAGGCACAGATAATATAGTAGTACACTCTTACTTAACGTATTAATTAACCAGAAAGTAAGTGATAGCTACAAACTGATACCGTGTTCGTTCAACATTAGTCAATCATAACGATCGATGTATTTAATGCAGTTATTTAATTTGTTCATGATTAGTACTTGAGTAGTTACTGAGTAAGTAAGTTACTTGTGCCCCCTCAAGTAAAGTGTAATCGTGTTTCCACTTCAAACAGAGTCTACTCCAAGCAGTTTGTAAATACTTAAAATCTAGGGAAATTATCAGTGTTCAAGATGCATAAAATATATGCATGCATCTACCTGTCATAGAAATACTATGAAATACTTTGAATTGTACCCCGACCATAGCATGTCTAGGTCGAGTACTACAACAAGGACTGAGAATGCAACTAGACAATGTGCTCACGTTACACGCAGTCTGTATGTACTATACATGCACCAGCTTTCATTCCAGTGCTGAATTCGAGCCACATAAAATGAACACATGAACCATATATGAACTAAAATACAGTCCGACCCTTGTGTCCAAATGAGACAGGGTCCCATAAAGCAGGAACGGAGCTGTTGCAAAGTCTTAGGGTGAGGACGCTCTCTTAGAGTAACAATACTATCAGTGTAGTAACAAGTGGTTAGTATTTACCGACCTATTACACCAGGGTATTCACACACACATTGCGCTTTGACTATCGGCTGAGTAGAATCTGAAATCTTCCGTGCAGACACCAGATGCACCACGACCCCTGGCTGGTCTAGGAGAAGCCTTGTGTATATATATATATATATATATATATTTTGCCTTTACGTGGGACGTCGATACTCATACAGCTGATCCTCTTTGAACATACACCACCTCAGGATCCATAAAGTCAGTCTTTTCTGGCAGTTCCTAGGACAATATTAAAGACAAAGGGAGATGGTGCTTTGACATCACAGAACCTACACCAGGCCTCCCCAGTTCTGAGCCTGGAGGGCCAGAATCCAACACAGTCTGCATATTTCCCTGCTCAAACACGCCTTAATCAGCTAATTACCGGGTTTAGGAGGTGTGTCTGAGCCAGGAAATCTGCCAGCTGTGTAGGATTCTGGCCCTCCAGGACTGGAACTGGAGGCTCCTGACCTAGGCTTTGGAAACATCTGCCCATCCATATTATCTGTTTCCACAGTTTCTGATTTTAGAATTAACCGGAAAGCTCATGTTTATTCATTAGCGCTTAAAGAAACCTGAGAATATTTTGAGTGGGTCGTTTGTTTTACATGATGCGCTTCTGTATTTTATTTTATTTGATTAACTTTGTACGGCACTTAGGCCAACAAAGGTTGTTTTTAAAGTGCTTTATAAATAAAGTTTACTTACTTGCTATGCAGAGAGATTATTTTGCTATAATTCCACATTAAAGTCAGATTTTATGGCTCAAGCACAAAAACACGTAAGGAGGATTAAAGAACGCAGAGAGGATCCGCGTGTGATGCTTGTGAGCGACAGAGGGACCCTGCGATCGCATTTTACCCCGGACGTATCTGTGGTGGCACAGACCCGCCTCTCACTGAAGGTGTTCATGTATTCTCCCGACCCTGCTTTCTGTCAGACGTGGGTAGAAGGCTACAGCCAGACGAACACCTCAGGCGTGTCCCGTCACTGCGTTTTCCCCCCGGGGCGTTGGCCGGCAAGACTTATAAAGCCTGAGTAGTCATTGTACCGACGACAGCGAGAGTAGAAACCGCAGCTCTGTGTCTGTTCTGCTGCCATGGTATAGAGAGGGAGGGGCACCGTGGGGGCTGGGGAACTTAGTACACAATCCCAGAATATTTTAACTGCAAAACAGACTAGACAAGTGTTTCCCAATCCGGTCCTCGGGGTACATGGTTTTGGGAGGCAGCAAAAATGTGGACTGTGCCAGGGAGCAAAAACACGGATCGTCTGCAAGTCCCCGAGGACCGGATTGGGAAAGACTGGACTTGATGCACAAAACAGGCGGTTCGTCTAGACGGTTTCAAATCAGGACTCCTTCCTCCTGCCCACCTCTTATACGTCTGGCCACCAACCTCCATCAGCTTCTCAAGCGATCAGCGAGGTTAGGAATGAGTAGATCAAAGGTGTTATTTTGAAACGTCTATTGGCCATCGGGGTGTAAATTATTCATGAGTTATTTGAATATATGTAAATGAGGTGTTTCCCTCCGTCGGCATGGTTCAAGGTCCCCATGGCAACAGCATCTCCCCCAGGCTTCCCCCTGGGCCCCCCCACCTTGCCCTTCATCAGGGCCATTTTCCCCCTCCCTGCTATTTTTTAGGCCAATCCTACAAACATCTCCATTACAGTCAAGGGTAAAATTACTGCTGATAGTAGCTTTACGGAGAATTGCTACCAAATTCAAAACCAGCATTCATGATTACAGTACAAAACACAACCCCAACAACCTAGTAAATAATCTGTACAGCGACAATTACTCTACTGATTAAATCTACACACAATTACCATGATCATCCTGCTGTACATCGTTACATTTCGACCATAACCCTTTCCTGACTAAATTTACACACTCCATTTCTGACCCTATACTGACTAATCGATGGTTTAAGATGCCGTAACTTACCATTAAATCAGTTCTACAAAAGCGTTATATACACATTTCTGCTGCATTTTCCATAGAAGTTTTAGTGAGCACACCTGTGTATGATTCTCTGGTATGTCCATACAAATCCTGAAATCATATGCTAATGTATAATTGTCATTCAGAATATTTACCAGCTGCTCAGTTTGACTGTTTCAGAGAAAGAGCAGTCCATGGAATGTAATTGCACAATTCATTTGCATATAATTGAATGAAGTGCATATAAAGCCATACACGTTTGGTTAGCTTGCAAGTTAGTGTGAGAATCCACCTACCAGCGTGGAAATCTTATCCCGGACACTGGGGCAAGTCATCAAGGTCAAGTGCATCCGGAAACCTTGCGCCCTTGCCACTGCTGTGCAGCACTGCCATCTTGTGGCCACACATGCTCAGTACATTTTATGGCCTTAGACAACTCACGTTTTTCTCTTCAGTTATAAATAAAAATCTTTAATATAAATTACGGGCTTTTCTCCTGGTTAATTGGCACCAGCACAAAATATCAATACAAATAAACCAATGTAGTCTAAAAATATTAGGGATCTCAACATAGGTCTTTACTTAATCAGCATATGACCATATTATGAGTTTTACATAATATATAAATCATTTTAATATACATTCTCTTGGCACAAATAATTAAAATTTACAGAAACATCAAAAATCTCCTGCATATCGCAACAATTAGAAGTCAAAATAAATCATATTAGGAAATGAAAGCCAAATGCTTTTTGTTCATTAATGACACACACATTGCATTTCAATTGCGTAATACTCTTCAAGTATTGCACACTGGACATCTCAACAGTACCAGTTAAATCTACCTAAATCTACCTGCAGACAGTCCTTGAGCCATTACTGAATGTAACAGCTCAATCCACTGGTAAGAAGGCCACAATTATTTGCATTCTGGTTCCAGGCCTTAAATGTATTTGGGAGAATTTTCCAAAACATCCACCCACCATATCATTTTCAGTAAAATATTCTAATACCAAGTATACACAATGGTCTTGTATACCACACAGAAAATCAGAAACATCGTTTCATATATAAATCTCAGTCTGAAGAACCATCAGTTGTACTTTGGGTAAACCATTGTAAATTATAACAGTTAAAGGAAAATAAACTAATACTTGTGTGTTTATGCATTCAGAAGACTTGAGCTTTGGCATATACAGATTGTCTTTCAGCCTGAATTCTAAAAGGGCAACACAGACACTCGGGGACAAGCTGGGTTTGTGCTTTCCGTACGGACACACAGAAAAGACGGCAATCGGCTTTACGTCAAACAACGCAACTCTTAACGTTCCTCATCTGAAGGCAGGGGAAGCACGTTCACATTTTGCATGTCAGACTAACAGAAAATTATGTCCTATAATACTTCAAGTGCACAGAAAATACAGAGTTGAACGAGAGCGTGGACATCAGCAGAGAACAGAAGCTGGACATTGGACTGCAATGAGGACGTCCACTGCTCGCTTAGGCACTTGAGAATCAGAAGTGGCTGCAAGGCAACAGCTGGCCTGGTGCCATTAAAGCATGATGCTGTAGTAGAGGTTAAGCCAGGGGCAGAACAGCTGGAAAGAGCACTGGGGGGCCGTCCATGGAGATGGATCCCAGTATGTCGCCCCCACCCTCTTTGCCAGTTGGCAGTACTGCACACACGGTGTGCGGTCTCTACCAAACCATTACAATACTGCAGCGCTAAACATTCACTGTGTAAGGATGATAATGGCGCTTTTGAAAACTTTAAAATGACTAATACTTAGTATTTGAAGAATATTTCACAGAAGTACTCCATATACTCTAATCAAGGGAGTATATCTGGGTTTTAGAGTTTTTAATCACGTATTGATTAGAATAAGTTTAGTGCCAATATATGTTAAGCTCAGTTATGTAATAGCTCAACTATGTAACGACATAAATCTAATGACCTTTCACCTTATGTAGGTAACCCTCATCGTCCCTGTTCAGCCACATCGCTGTTTCACCTCACCCATGCTTTTAACGCATATCAATAGAGAAAACACTCTCACACACACATACACACACAGCAAGTACACCAAGGACAATACTCCGCAAATGAACAGGGCGCTTGTATACAATACCCCGCGTGTGCTTGCGCGTGTGCGAGAAAGTGCAAACATTAAAATAGAGGTTTCAGCAGCCAATCACGAGCTTCCTATCCCTTCTCGCTCCTTCTGGCCCCTGTAAGGGGGGGGGGGGAGGGGCTTTTCAGTGGGTTAGGCTTCTGTGCCCGTGATCGGAAGTTCGCCAGTTCAATTGCTGTCCTCAACAGAGTAGTCACATCTCCATTGGGCCCTTGAGCAAGGCCTTCGCCCCCCTACCAAAATGCCACCAGATAAATGGCTGACTGTGCTCAGACCCCAAATTTCACTTCCAACGGTATGTGTATGTGTGTGTGTGTGTGTGTGCGTGTGTGTGTGTGTGTGTGTGTGTGTGTGCGTGCACCTCAAAGGAAAGCAAGGCAGGATATGTGAAAAGATGCATCCCAGTGTTCCAGTGTTCCAGTGTACCTGTACTTGTGCATATGGCAAATAAAATAGGGCTGCCAACTTTGGTCAGCTGGCCGGCGTGAGATTTTCAAATCGAGACAAGTCTGCACACACGTTTACATGTATGTAGCAGTTTTATTACCTTGCAAACAGTCTGTAGGGTTTGCAAACTACCCCAATGCTTTTCATGTAGCTAATTTGAGGTTTATAATGGAATGATATAGATTTGCCGTAAGCTTTCTTGCGTGAGTGTGAGTCTAAAAGCGAGACTGGGTCGCCGGGTCTGGGCGAGCTGGCCACCTGCCTAAAGCAGCATTTTATGAGTGAGGTGTGCCTCACCAGAGCATCATGGCTGATAACTTTGGAGCTGCTGCACGTATGAAACTGTGGTCATTTTGCTTTACTCCCAGCCTCACACTGCCACTACGCCGAGATCGACACGTGTACGAGTGCCCGAAAAGGCCACACGCAGAAGTGTGTCCTAGCAGGATTCCGAGCACTCTCTTTTTGCTCAGCATCTTCTGTTTACATCGGGCTGGTGCTTAGACCGGTGTACTTAGTATGCATGGCAGTGGAACAATGATCACTGCACCCCACACCTGCAGTGCATCTGACAGAGCAGTGATTAATTTTGTGTAATATCCTTGACTTGTTCCTGAAATTATAGGTTAGCCTTCACAGTTTACAAGGCACTTTCTAACGGTAAAGTTACACTAAGAAAAAAATGCAGATATATAAATCATAATTTAATTACTTTTTTCTTTTTAAGTCTTTTGAATTATGTGTGGATCCCAGTCTGCCAAGCAGAGCTTTTCCACTCGTAATAAAAAAAGCATGATTTGGTGATATGAATGCTTTGAAACTTCAAACAGATATACTCACAATTTATATTACAGAAGTGTGCTGTGTGATCATTTGACCAAAAGGAAAAAACCTTGGAGTGAAATGGAAGTCTTATTTAATGACTGAAAAGCTTAATATTAAAGTCTTGTTTCTGTCCATAATGTATGTCTTTCTGTTCTTCTGTTTTAATTAGTAAATACCCAGGATTTTAGATCTAATTAGTTTTTCTGTGTAAATGATCTTGGTACAAAATGTGTGACGGCTGATCTCTTATATATCTTCATATATGTATTTTAGATATCTCTCATACATACACATACATACACACACACACACACACACACACACGCACATACATACAAACACACACACTAGTTTTATCGCCAATTAGAGAAGCTGCACTTACAGTTGGTGAGCTGCAGGTGGCTCTCCGTTGCTAAATAGGCACTTTTGTAACAAGGATGCCCTGGTCCCCATTCCCACAGTGACAGCTATTAGTGTTTTTTTTTTTTTTTTTTCAAATTTAGGTGGAAAAAAATGAGTTAACAATGGGTCTTCATTTTAATTTCTTTGAAGACTGTCTGGCTATAGACTATAAATCCATTTTTCATCCAGGTGCAATTTCTACCTCCGTATTAGCATCCCATGGAACTTAAAAGGGCAATCTCAGCTGCAGAGAGGCCGTGTGGGGACTCTGGGCCTGCACAGTCCTAATTATGCCAGCATATGAAGACTCCAGTTTTTCATATGTCTGATCTTCCCATTGTTCTACCTTCTCATATCAGTCGGCGGGTTTATGTTTTATGAGTACAGCCAGATATGAGCAGCAGCTATCAATGGAAATCAGACCTGACCTGAATAGAGAAGACAGGATTTCAAAGCCAGGACCTCAACAGCATAGAGGGAATGTTTTCCCAGTGATACAGAGGTCTGTGCTTTCTGTTACCCAGCTCTTCCGTTCTTGTCTCAGCACGACTGGAATGCGCAAGACCGAAAACGACAAGTCAAAGTCTGCTAACGTGCAGAGGATAACATGGAATCCAACTGTACTCTACAATGTTGCTGGTCAAAGTCTTTATTGGTTAGCTGTTGTTGTGTCCATAGGCAAATACTTGTTTCACTCTGAATTGTTTCAGGAAATGTATGAAAATGTGAGCTATTTAAGGTCCTTTACTGGGAACAAAAGTTTATAACAGCACAGGGACTTAGATCTGAGAAAAAAAAGTTTTTGACAGTGAACATCTGCTATTCTTTATCATACTGATACAATCAAGTTCGGTTCACTGAAATGACATGTCATGTACTGAGTGCAGTGATGTGGCACAAAGCATCTCTATTCTATTTCAGAACATTTAAGAAAACCAAGATTTTAATGAGCATTCAATCTTTGATTAACTCTGCAGGACATTATGAAATCCTGGCAGCCAAATGTGCCAAGGCGTTGTGTGAATAATGCTTAAGCGACTCCGTTATACTTACTTCTGTTTTTTTCTTCTTCTGCTCCAGGATAGCGTGTGTGTGTGTGTGTGTGTGTGTATTAATGCCCTAATGCATTAATTAACCAGTATCTGAGAGTACTTTAGTTATGTACTGATCTCATGCTTGTTCATCATTAATAAATCATGACAACTCATGTATTCTATTCAGGCACTATATTAGTTAACAGTTAACTAGTTAGTTAATAAGGGTAAGACCACTTAAGGGGCAAAAATTACTTAAATGATTTACTACTCAAGTAAATGAGTAGTAGTACTACTCAAGTACAAATCATGAACTAATATAGGTTATATTTCCTGTGAAATAATATGATCAGGATTTAACACTTAGTTACTTAGTTAATTAATGCATTAAGTAAGCATGTACTACTACATTATCCATGTCTCAAGTAAATGTTACTATATATGTATCTATATCTGCTTATATGTAATGAGCCAGCAGGCTAATTCCAGGGGTGGTATATAATACTCTGGTAATTTAACTTCTGACAGCAGGGATTTGTTTTTAAATTCTTAACATAATGTTTTTAAATGCTTGACATATTCCAATTTACATTTTACATTCATTGCATTTTAACAGATACATATATACATATATTTCAGGAACTGGGATTTTTTTTTTTTTGTCAAGGAGTATTTTTTTTTTACCTGAACTGGCAAACTGGACTTTTTTTGTCTAATGATTCCATGTAGAATATATAAAAATATCCCTTTGTGACAACTAGTTTAAACGGACCTATACATTATACCTTCAGGAAAAGATATGGGTACCTTAATCTGAGAGATATGTGAGAGTACATTATAAAACATTATTTGAACACATAATAAGGGAATAAAATCACTGGAAGCCAATACAGTCCTTTAAAATCTATAATGGTGGGTACTACCCCCTTTGCCTCCCAAAATGAACATCTAATTGCTGTGGGTTTTTTTTCAATACGAGCAGTGTCACGTTTAATTGTCATTTCCTCTGGCCACTATTACAAAAATTATGATGTTGCATGCAGGGAAGGGAGACTGGTGAAACCTACTGATTGAGTCCCGGATTGGCTGCGATATTTCTGTCTGCTCTTCAGAGCACGAGCAGCCTTACCGTCACAAATTTCCCGTCCGTGTCCACGGAGGAGGTCATGGCTCTCACACCAGAATGTACTTCTCACTTTCACGCCCTGGGCTTCAGTTCACTTCAGTATAACGAATATGACTGGCTTAATGTATCATTACTGTCATTATTTAGTCTTATTCTGTGTGGCTTAGCAGGTTTTGTTGCTGTGCCTGTGACCAGGAGGTTGCCAGTTCAAATCCCAGGGTCTGCAGAGTGATTTCACCATTGGGCCCTTGAGCCCTTAACCCCAATTGCTTCTGTGACTGTTTGACCGGGCCATTCCAATTGTTCACCACTTTGCATGAAAGCATCTGATAAATAAATAAAATGTGAAAATGTAAAATATAACACCCCATAAAAATCTTTTATATAGTTGCATATTTTATCAGTGAGCTTCACACTAAGTAACTTGCTTAAGGGTACAGCAATAGGCTCTTCTTTGGACTATCAGTGTTAATATTGAGATTACAAGTTAGGAGCGTGTCGTCTTAATCACCCATAACAAGTATTCTGAGGGATTCCACTGGGCAGACAGGCGGGGGCTCAGAGCTGCTCAGACACAAACACATCAGTTTGAACCAGATTGGAACTTCTGGTCATTCTTTGTCTGTTAATCTTAAGAAATGATGATGACTTCATTGATCCCCATGGGGAAATTATTTCTTCACCTACCTCATCATGCTCTCTATGTACAGGTAGGTGAGAGGAAGCTTGCAGCAATGGACAGCCACCCATAGCATCACTTGTGGAGCTGGTAGTTAAGAGTCTTGTTCAAGGGTCCATAGCTATAACTATTCTGTCAGGGCTTGAACTGACAACCTTCCGATCACAGGCAAAGAGGCTTTGCCCACTGAGCCACACACTGCTTCAGGAGAAATAACAAGCTAAAAGACCTTTACTGGAAATGGACGTATATGAGTGTCCATGATGGTTGCATCATGATGGAAGTGTGAATGTTTTTATTATTTTCAGTTTAACATGGAATGATGAAAATAAGTTGCATGGTTAAAAAGCGCCTGAGGTTTCTCCTGCCGCGAGCGCGCCGCATGGGCCAGCCCGCTAACAGGACGCTTGGCCGTCCTCTTGACTGACAGCTCCGGGGAGCACTTGTGGTTATTGCACATTCCATAGACTGGCAACTGATATTGCGTTTCTCATTTCTAATGGGCAACTGGAGATGCTGCTGGAAATCACACTGTAATTATAAACGAACGAGTTCTAGATACTATACATACCCGGCGTCCCGTTCTGTGGCTCTCCAAGGCCTGCTTGTAACCTCACACTTGACAGCTTTATTGAGGTCTATTACTGCTGCTGTCCCAAGGTCTGGATATGCCTGTTATTTGGTTATCACCTAACACCCATCCCCAACCTGACAACAGACTCAGGTTATCTTTCCAGAGGGAAAAAAAACTTTGTTATTACATACTAAAGATCACATTATCATCTCCCCCTAAGATTCGGCGGGGGTAACATTTCCTTGAGTGCCTTCCATAATATTCTCGTAACTCTTGCTCCTTTCCTGCCAATTCACAAGCTGTTTCAGTTGTGCAACATCTGTCTCGTTGATTATAAATGGACGTCAGTTACCTCAGGACAGGGTTTCCCAATTCCGGGCTTGGAGGGCCAGAATCCAACTCAGTCTGCTGATTTCCCTGCTCAAACACATCTTAATCAGCTAATAACCGGCTTTAGTAGGTGAGTTTAAACAGGGAAATCTGTAAGCTGTCTTGGATTCTGACTCTCCACGACCGGAGATGAAGAACCCTGGACAAAGACCTGGAACATAAGTGTGAGTGCTGTGTACATTTGGAGCAGTCTGTGTCATCATTGTGTGTTTTTCTACAGGTTGTTTTGTTTTGATGTCTGTGCTGAACTCGCCATATTTTACATTTCATGTATTTATCAGATGCTTTTATCTAAAGGGATGAACATACCTGAGAAAGCAGGGTCAACTGTAGCCTGGAGCAGTTCGGGGTTAAGGGCCTTGCTTGAGGGCACAATGGTAAAATCACTCTGCCAACTATGGGATTTGAACCAATGACCTTCTGATCGAAGGCACAGACCACCCCCCTTATCTTGTTACTATTGAACATTTCTTTCACAGCTCATACACCTGCTGAGCTGCATATTTCAAGGTGGGCAAACAATCAGTCGTGCCATGTGCTCGCGTGAGAGAGACACGCGGCTCGAGTGCAGGTAGACTGCTGATTCTCTGCAAAATTAAATTCGGGAGGAATGAAATCTCTTTGTTTCCTGGGCGTTTTCCCTTTGAATATATAATGAAACAAATGAGGCATTTAATTGAAAGTATCAAAGCTTGACCATTGCCTCCGATAATATAAACGTGCGGCACAGCCCCAGCCTAATAATAGCTCTGAGTATAAACACAGATGCACTCTTTTGATGTCATCTCCCCACTGCGAATAAACCTGCATTCTGAGGTTCCCCTTCCCAGCACAGCGATGGGAAATGCAACGTGTTACCAATGTAAACCTCAGGAGAGGCCAACAAAGGGTGAATAAAAAGGTTTAAACTGAAGGAATAGCCATAAAATATTGAAAGGCCTTTCTTTTTCAAAGACTTTCAAAGCCTGGAAGAAGGAAGAATGAGAGATTTTATTCTGGTGTTTTTTTTTTCCCCAAGCAGAACCTCTGGGACCCGTGTTTGTTGCACAACAAAAAAGGAAGACAACAAAAGACACCCCTGTGGTTTTTATCCCCAGTCCCTCAGCGTCCTCACTGGGAGGGGGGAGAGGATGACCATTGAGTGGTGGAAGCATGATAAGTGCGGAAGACGCCTCTGCTGGGTGACTCCCTGATGCTGAAGTACAGCTACTAGGTAAAAAACGTGCGGCTTTGTTACCCATGCAGAGCTTCTTCCCGCTGCTAACCAGCTCCTCCCTTCAGCCCCTGGGTCTCTCCACCAGTAACCAGTGAAGCTTTCCCCATCATGGCCAATTCTAGGATGTTTTAAAGATGGAAGGCAGGAGACCGGTGTTAATACATGCAGCCAATGATATGCTTTGAATCGGTGAGTGACAAGGGAGAGGGCACTCCGGGGGCCAATCAGCTTTCAGCTGGGGCTAGTACCCCTGTGACCCCACTCCTATACACGCACCCGTTGCCCATGATTTCCAGCCAATGTAATTCTACTACATTCACCTCTGCCCCGATTACCTTCCTCTGTTAATGGAACCCCACCTATGTTATTTCCTGCATAATTCTACAAATTCTGGTTGTTCCTGACAGTACATTGCAAGGTATTGTGGGTTTTACTCCAAACTGAGCATTTGTGACTTCTTATAGTATTACCTGTGCAATTAGATCCATTGCCTGATCACCCAGCTTAGCTTCTTTAGATTTTTTGGGTTCTGTTCCTGTCTCAGTTTGGTTTTCCCTCTTTCATGACTACAGGTTGTAGACATTGCTTTTGGCCTTTGGCAAAATGAAACCATCGTGGATCATTCCGCGAATGGACCTCCATCTGAATCGTCACACCAGGTTCGGGAGTTGCCGCTACTTCATTTCCAACCGCAGTTAAGAGATTAAGGAACTATTCTGTTGGGTATCTCTGTAAATAAGGGTTCACTTTCATACGGAAATATGAATTCTCAGGTCATGTTCCACCTCATATCTGACCATGTAAAATTGAACTGCATGCAGCTCTCAAGTATCAAGTAAATAGAGGAGCAAGCAAGATGAAGAGCAGTAGTGACAGGTAAAGGCTATGGTGGGAAAGACTGATGCTATAGGAAAGCCTACTGCATTCAGTGGAGTTTACCGTTGACCACCGGTGTGCTTGTCACATGACCATTCTGGTTGATCTCTTCATAAAGAAGTGATGACTGAACTCTGGCATTCGACAAGTGGTCCTCGTAATTCGTGCCCTTCGGCGGTTAACAACCCCTCCTGACCCCCCAACCCCTGCTTGCAATAGTGGGGGCCAAACAGAAGATTAGTCCATGAACAATGTGCTGCAAAGTTTGCAGAAACTCTGAGGTAGACAATGGTGGACAGAATTAAGGATGTTGGAGAGCAAAGATTAGCTGTCGCAGCACAACAGTGAGCAGCTGCAGTGTGCAGATACTGCTGCTCCAGGCCCACTCTCATCCAACTGCGTAAACAAACTGCCCGTCCACTTGATTTATGGTGCACGTCAGCGGCTTGGCGGCCATTATTCCATCTGAAAGGACCCGGGCCTCGTCAGAAGGATGTGTCTATGATGTTCCCCTCTGCAGGTAGGAGGGAGGCATTGTGGGATAGTAAGCACCTTGCAGATTTTCTCAAACTGCATTTTGATGAAGTGTTGCCCCGACTCCTCTAGGGTGCTTAGCGAATGGGTTTGTTTAGCTGGAGCATAAATTATAGGGCTGGCAAGCAGCTTCACATAACATTTCCTTCTCACAGAAACCATCTGGGATTCGATTTGTTCTCAGGAATGTTGCCGCTAGCTAGTTGGTATTTGGGTACTCACACACTGTGAGGCTCTAGGGATGGAACAGTTATGGCTAGGATGCCCTGACCTCATGCATGGGGTTTGAGTTCTGAGGTCAGAGAAATAAGCATTAAAACTCACTCACTGAGACCTGTTAATTAGTGGCAACACAGGCAATACAATCTGTCTACTCAAATAAACTTTCTTTTAGAGTTAGGGAATGGACGTTGTTGTTGTGCTCAACTAAAACACCCTCTTACTATGGTAATTGGAGTAATCAACATTATAAAATATGTTTCTTTACAAGGCTTGATATATCTGCCTCCTCCTATTAAATACTATTTCTACTATTACTAAAATAAATGAGAAAGACATCTTGTACGCTGGCTGTGTAATTCAGAAGTGCTTGGGTTTCTGTGTTCTTCAGTACCCCCCTCAGATTTGAGTTGCAGCAGTAACTTTTGACGCACAATTTATTATACATGAGAGGACACGTTACTTTGCCCTGCTGAACGCGTTCCATCAATGACAAGTCATGTGACCGATGTGTAGAGTGCACAGTGATGCATTGGTCTTCAGATGGTCTTAAAAGTTGTTAATATTCTACTTGTGGGTTCCTGGTCCCCTTACAATCACAGAGCTCATCTGCAGCTCATGACAGCACAAGTACTACGACTCTCCCAGGCCTAGTCAATCAAGCGACTATCCGTCACACTGATTCTTAGGTATCGACTCTTTAATGTGGTGATAAAGGTGGATTCTGCATGCGTTTTTAATGGACTCCCCCCAGCCCCGTGGCTTCAGAATACGCTGGGCAGTGCTGTCTTGACTGCAATTTGAATCGGGGAGTGTGGGCTATTCATCCAGGCCCGATCTCATTGAGATATCCATCAGCAGCTCAAGGGGGATTGGCTGGTTCAGAAAGAGTAACCTATGGGCACATTAGCGTTAAAACCTGAGGGCAGAGGGACACTACCATTCATTACCCTGGGCTAGCGTGCACTTTGTCTCATGCCCTGTCGACTGGGAGGAGTGCTAATTGCCTTCACAACTCAGAAGGTATGGGGATACAGATAAACACGTCACCCGTAAGCACCTGTATAATTCATGTGTGCTTGGGTGGGATTGGACATTAGCTTTTTATAGCTTCTACAATGGAAACAAATTTATTCCTTAATATAATGGCGGATCTATGCCCCCGCTTCCTCTGTTAATCAAATCTGGATTTACCTCGCTGTTTTATGGGCTTTTGTGACCTATGCTCAGCTGTTTTGAAGAGAGCGGTAATTTCTTCATGACGAAGGCTCAGGAAGAACGCGAGGGAAGCTAGAATATTTGTCAGTCAGACGAAGAACTGGATCTGTGGCTGAAATAGCCATAATCACCTTACAAGCTGTCGAATCATTTATGAATAAGATGGCGTCATGCTACTGAGCAACAGTTTGGTTTCTGATGCCCTGATGATAGCTCCTAGCTGCCTGCTTACTTCAGTCCCACACATTCCCGGTTTGTCCCTGGCTGTGTGCCCCTAACCTTGAATGACCCACACACTCACATATTCTTCTCTTCATTCAGGTCTGGTATGACACCTTGTTATTACATTCACCCACCTGTCTCACTCTGGAAAGCCCCCCCCCCCCTCCACTTCCCTTCCAATGACAAGATTCTGAGAAAGGCTTGAAGGGAAGTGGGGGGCATTTCATATGTTACAGCGTGGGCTGCTCAGGCCTTGACTTAAAGCAGCTTCAACTGGTTCATTGTCATCAGCCACTGTCCTCAAGATTCTGAGAAAACCCCCAGAGATAAAAACTTCAAACTAAAAAAAAAACGTCATCTTGGGTTCTTGGCAAAAATATGCAACAAAAGTCAAAACAGAAACAAAGACCAAGCACTTTGTTGCTTTTCTTCTGAAACAGGGTGTGTGACTGACACCATTATAATGAGCTACAGGAGAACTGGACTCTCTCCTATTGTGATGTCACTGCCAGTCCCCTTCCTTGTGCTCCTGATTTGAGCTCCATGCGACCTGCAGGTCTACTTATGATTTAGGCCAGGCTAGCCCTGCTGCTATTAGCTATCTGCCTGCTAGTGCTCCATTAATGAGGAGCAGGACTCCTCGAGCAGCTGTTCGCTGCCCACTGAGCATCCCCCAGTCGACAAGGTGTCGATTTTACATGCAGAGGGTCAAGACATTGGCCCTGCTCCACTGCCCCGATGCCGGATACAAGGAGACTAGACGACTTCTCCAGACGAATCAGTGCCGGCCGTCGAGGAGAGGAAAGGAGGCACAAAATGTGGCTTGCCGAGGTCGGGTCACTTATTCTGCAACTAGAGGGAAATGACATGCCGACATTTTTCACCCACCTGCTCTGGCGTGTCTGCGGACGCTTAGGACAGCCTGAGGAGAACAGCAGTAATGTGAGTCAGAGACACATTACAGCACCAGCATCAGAAGAGGCATCAGCGGCCATCCGGCTATCATAGAGGAGCAACATTTATCCCTGCTTCCTAAGTCGACGGAGATTAGAGCATTACTAGGAATCGCCTCTTGCACTAGAGTATAGATACGGTTCAATATGTACAATGGCTAGGATCCCAGACCCCAGCTCTTCAGATTGTCTGGGCAATCTGTGAATTATAGATCAAATCTAATAATTACAGTCTTCTAATTTACCCCCTTGTGAAGCATTCCTAAAATAGCAAGGGCTGGTTTAATCTCTGGTACCAGAATACCCCTGTGCATGCTGGTTTTTATGACTTTCATTAATTGAATTGGTGAAACTTTCTATGAATGCCATCTCTATAAGAATGTATTATACATTATAATATTTTCATAAAACATTATCAGCAAAGCTATAAATATTCATAAAAAGGATTAAAATCATAGCCATGTTTATTATGCATTATGAATGCTTTATGAAGCTTTCATCTATAATACACTATAGATACCTTCCAGTGATGGGCAGGGTTCCGCTAATCTGCTAACCGCTAATTACTGAAGCAAGCTTTTTCGTGAGTTAAGTAGCATTTCCACTAAATTTAGTTGAACTTGTTGTAAAATGCATTTTTTCACAGGTAAAGTTTGAAATGTTTGTAAACCCTAAAATCATACATATTTGTTCCTGTCTGGAGCATGTCTGCAACAGTCTACCTGGTACACTGTTGGCTGACCACGTGTAAACACAAGATATGATTGGTTGATAACTTGTCAGATTTAAGGTAGTCCCGGCTATCTTAAATCCGACAAGTTATCTGGCTAAGCAAGAAATCCTGCTTCATGATACAGAACCCTGGTTGTATTTTCTGGGTTTTTATTGACCAATAAAGAGCTGAGTCCCTCCTTCCTAGTTCTAGGTAAATTGTGTCATGTTTGTAGCCCCCAAGCAGCTTCACTGAGGGCAAATATCAGCATGGGCCAGTGACGAAAGAGGGCTTCGCATAAAAATGCTTATAACGTGCAAACAGAATAATATTGAAAGAAAATTACAACATTGATTGTTGTAACATTATTCCCAAGACTCTACAAAATCCAACCATACCCAACTGGGTAATTCCTCAATATCCTCAGGTAATTACTCTAGTCTGACAGATGGTTTTAAACAAGTTAAAGTTTTAGCTCTCTACGTATGTTCTTAAGGGTTTCAGAGCCAAAAATTAAACTCAAGCTAAATTCATATAATAAAAGCTAGCAATTAGTATCAGCTTTCGCTAAATATTTTAGTTGTTTATTGGTTAATAAATAATTATTGATTAAGTTACTGAATTAAACCTTGGAGTTGGCAGATTAGCAGTCATTGAAGCTAACTTTTCAGTCCACCACTGATACCTTCATAATGCAGTACAAAGCATCCTTAATTCTTATACCAACCATTATAACTCGTTATGAAGGCATCAATAGCGCATTTTAGATGACAGCTTTAAGTAAAGTGTTACTATTGATTTTTTAAATTTATTTCATTTACCTATAAAATGAATCATCATAATAGTCATATTTATCAATTCTGAGACTGTATTGTTTTTTTCATATTGATTTTATTGATAATGCAAAATGCAAAATAGCACAAGATCTGGTTAAAGCAGAACTTCTTATGCATGGATGCACATTGACAATATTCTTCTTGCAAAATGTAAATTGTAACTGGTAACAGTTAAGACAATAATAATCAGTTCATTCACATTTCCTGTGCCTGGATCACTGGGGCTCCACCCCCTTCTTGGTGCCTGGCTCACTGTGGCTCCACCCCCTTCTCGGTGCCTAGCTCACTGGGGCTCCACCCCCTTCTCGGTGCCTGGCTCACTGGGACTCCATCCCCTTCTCGGTGCCTGGCTCACTGGGGCTCCACCCCCTTCTTTGTGCCTGGCTCATTGGGGCCCCACCCACTTCTCGTTGCCTAGCTCACTGGGGCTCCACCCCCTTCTTGGTGCCTAGCTCACTGGGGGCTCCACCCCCTTCTTGGTGCCCTGCTCACTGTGGCTCCACCCTCTTCTTGGTGCCTAGCTCACTGTGGCTCCACCCCCTTCTTGGTGCCTAGCTCACTGGGGGCTCCACCCCCTTCTAGGTGCCTAGCTCACTGGGGGCTCCACCTGCTTCCCTGTGCTTAGCTCATTGTGGCCTCTAATCTACGTGCGTCAGGTTGGGCCATCCCACCATTGTGTAATTTTGGGCTCACTTCCTAATATCCACTAATTTATGAATCATTATCTGTAGAATAATACGCAAAATCATCCCTGCAAACTCTGTCTGGCCCATTGTGTGTGTGCGCTTTCCTGTACTCCTCCTTTCCAGCGATCAATATCTGCACTCCCACCAATCGACTCAGTAGCCTGGGAGTAAGCTGAGACCAGGGTGTGCAAACCCATTACAGCTGCCCGCCCCCGCAGCTGGCGGCGGAGGCGGCTTCCCTCTAGATGGTGGCGTGTCAAACCATCTGACTGACAGCCACTGCTCGACGGAGCCATGCGAGGCTTAAGACAGAGTGAGCGGGAGATGACTGCATGTAGGGGAGAGGCAGGTGTTTGTTCCGACAAGCGGGGCCACGTACCCGCTGGCAGGTTATTTACTGAGGCCTGGTTGGCTCCTGCCGGCTCATGAAAGACAGACAGCATGGGATGCCATGAGCTCAGGAGGAGGGTCCCCATGGGGCAGAGGTAGTGGTGTTTGCGTGTGCCTGCCAGAGTCCCATGTATTCCAATGGCTTTGTGAGGTCAACCTAACACACTCCTTGGTTTTCTGGACACTTAGCCAGCACCCACCATGGACCATCCGCTGTGACTTCCTTGACTTGACTTTGAACTTCTTTAATCCTTTTTTTTTTTGCATATTAGTATTCAAATAATGATTTTTAATGCAGTGGATATTAGGCAGCGTGCTCGAAAACTATGACGAAATAAACTCAAAGGCATCTTTTATGACTGCGGGAGGCGTGACCCTAAAAGCAGATGCTGTCGCCATTGAAGCCCAACAGCACGACTTGCGAAAATTGGATCCCAGTTGAGCGAGCTTCTGCTGGGAGTCGTTTGGCTTCTTTGTGAAGTTGTTTGCCATTAATTCTTTCCCATCCCGTGCTCGGCACATTAAAAATTAAAAACCATTCGTCGGCTTGCGAGGCTTTGTGGGGAAAAGCTGTGTGATTCTGAAAAAGTGCGGCGGATCCATTTGAGCGACAGCAACTGCAAAAGAAGAAAAAAAACACAGGAGACGAAGAAGCTATTGTCATTGTTTGTTTTCTGCATCGGAGCGCAAAAGCACGTCACGACGGATCCACAATTGTAGAATACACACCGTATATTTTAGATCTGTCCTGAGGGACTAACTGAAAACGTTCTTTGCAAGTACCTTTCCTCCCACTAGACTGTGATATGAGTTGTCGGCAACAAACTCACCTCAACAACTCTTCCGTCTCTCCTAATGGGCTGAATACCTCACTTCACATGAATACTGACTGCAGCAGAAAATCTATGGAGACCAAACTTCTTGAAAGAAAAATGTTTCACCAGTTTTTTTTTTTAATGCTTTTTTTCTAATCAATTAGTTACACATATATATTTATGCTACTGTCCTGATGCTTCTTTACATTCCCTTTATGTTCTTATGCTGTGGTTCTGGTCCTTGAAAAGACTTATGACGTTCTTGCTTTGTTAGAAGTTGTGTAGCTCGTGTTCCAATGCTGTTTACACTCGTACCTGGGCATTCACCGGAAGCTCAGCTTAGCTGCACTTATGCCTAATTGGGTCCTTGATAGTCTCTATTTTAGCGATGTGCTATTTGGACAAAAGTTCTAGACATGTAAAATGTAATGTAAAATATCTATATTTTTTATTCAAAAGCAGAAGCCCTGAAATTACCAATTAATTGATTATGGTGGCATCTGTAGCATGTAATGTGATGTTGCTTTTGTTTGGTTGGGAGATGCAGGTTGTGGCTAGCCTTACCAGCTCATAAATCTTGTCCTTACTCATCTCTTCCCCTTGAACTAGCTCTTACTCTTTCTGCTGTTACTCTAAAGTGATCCCTCACTCTAGCCCTGTCTTTGATCCTGTAAGAAATGCAATGGAGAGAGAAGAGATGCCAGCATGGACTGTATCTGTGATGCCACACAAACCACTTTCATGTTGTAGTAAGGGCGGCAACCTCAGGTTTTTCCCGTTTTTTTCGTAAGACAGTGAAGGGGGAAAATGCAACCATGCCACTGGGTTCTGGAGACAGTATGACATGACTGAAATTTGGTCGGAGTTCACGCTGCGCGAAATTCATTGCTAGCACAACTCTGCTCCATTCAGACATTACAAAGTCTACAGAGTTTGTGTTCTTACAAATTTGAGGAGCACAACCCTGTCACGTCCTCCTGCTTCCTCTCAAACCTCAGGCGTAACTTGTTTTCATGCACGTCCACATTCTGGGCACATTGGTATTCGCTTTCTTCACCATCTGCCTTGCAGCACCCCTCAGGAAACAATAGAGGGCAGTCTTATCTCAGCATGTTGTTGAAAAGGGCTTCACAGGACACAAAGTAGTCATTTAATACTGCCTTTACGTGGTGTTTCAGTATCATAAAACCACTGCCAGCAAATGAAAAGTCTACAGATGTGTGTTGTATAAACACTGTGGCAGTCTAGAAAAATCCACGGGCACATCCTGGTCCAATGAATTGCAATATGTTTTACACCCAAAGAATGCACAGACAGTATACACTATCACCTTTGTAGCAAATGAATAAAATGTAACCGTAGTCAAACGATGCAATTAAATAGCAATTCAGCTATTCTTCAACACTCACCAGTCTACCTAAAGTTTTAACAAGCCATAGTATTTAGCTGTCAGTTTAAGAAATGCTATATAAAAATGTGTCACAAATGATTCTGTAACTTTCAGGCAGAATTTAAATATAAATTTAAGTAATATAAATGCTGAGTGGTTTTGCCTCTTAACTCTGAAAATATCAAATCTGATATGAAAGAAAAGGTAACAAACAGGGACTGTCAACCTGTCCATACAGGGACAAATGTGTCCGTGGCAAGACTCACTCTATCATGGCAAAATATTTTTATTGAGGGAAAAGAAACTCCGTAAGGCAGGATATTAAATACCACGGCTGTGGTAAAAATATCATTTTCATCAAAATTTATCAGAATTTTCTATGGTGTTGAGTCAGTCACATTATTTCTTTATCCCATTTAATTGTATTCAGAATATCGAAATATTTTCCTCTAATATATTTAATTATTTATTGTTACGTATTTTGTTCCACTTGGAGTCCCTGGTTGAATTGTAACATCATTCATCACTGGACTGAATGCATACCCCCAAAAGAAATCAAAAGTATGGGAGAGAGGAGGTGATGGAGAGGCAGGGGGTTACCGTGTGCAGCCAGTGTGAGACTTGTCTGGTGTTATTTATGAGTGTAGATTTGGGGTGATGTTTAAAAACTGCCGTGTTGATCCTTCGTGCGTGTATCATAAAAAGTGCTGCAATGTCAATTTATAGTGCATTTCTGTTATTATTTTTATTGCTGTTATTATTATTAATCTGAGGCTGTATTGATAATTAACTGAACTTGCTATAGTAAATGTAACACACACTGTTGTAAATATATGTACCGTTTCATTACTGATACATACCATCCTCATTACTGGTAAAAAACCTCCATTAATCACATAGCTCCCATTGGTGGGGAACTTATTGACGTTTGTCCTGAGTAATAATATGTTTCACAGAAGGATAATACCATTATTCCACTGTGGTTTTGGCATGGCATTTAATGTGCCCAATGTCTATTAAACCATTACATTACATAAACCATTACACCTGGTGTGATCAGTCACCTACCCAAGGCTAATGTTTAAACTGCTGTTTCGGTCTCCGGCGGTCTATATAACATCCCAGGGGTCTTTTATTAGTTTATAAAAGCGAATCTCATTTACAGTCTTGCTGCTGCGTTTAAAAGTAAATGCCCCCACTTTTGAATCTGAACTTTGGAATGATCTTTCCAGGAACAAAGTGGCATAATCCACTATATCTGAAAGTTCGAAATTGAAATTTATGTGGATTTGTTAGACGTTTTGTAGCTTCTGCTCCAAAGCTACTTACACTTGTAGCTGGACATTTACCGGAAGCTCAGCCTAGCTGCACATATGCCTAATCGACTCCTGGACTGTAAGTATGTTTCTAATGTGTCGTTTGCCTCACATGTCGCTCTGAACAAAAGGGCCTGCCAAGTAAAAATAAATGTACATTTAAATTTAAAAAGATAAATAAATAGTATGGTGTTTTTTTTAACTAAAGGGGATCATACTTAACTAGACTTTAAAAAGCAGCTAGAGTGACTGAGAGTGGCCGTGTGTTTGAGCCTAGGCTGAATCTAATCAGTGTGTGGCAAGAATTCCGGAACGTGATGGAAAGACAGTTGAGGATTAGAGTCAGCTGGACTATTCGTGGCTTCCACTTCTACCTGTGCCTCCTTGAAGTGTTTTAGGCAGCTGCAGCTTCCTGGCCGCCCGCGGGGAAAGACGCACTGCTGCTTCTGTCGGTGATAATTCTGCGTGGCGCCGTACAGCACCGTGAAACGCGTGGTGTGAAAAATCAGCATAACGGCAGGGGTGTGAAAGACAGCGTCTCTGCATTCTAAAGTGAAGAGTGCTGGGGGTGGGTGGTCTTTCTTCACCCATGGATAAGACAGAACTGTCAACAAATTAGTGGAAAAATAATAAAACGACATCATAAAGAGATCCTTGTAAATGAAGCAGACAAACCAAGTGTCTCTAACACAAGGAACCAAAATAAGTCAGATATAGACGGAATTAAAGAAGAAGTGGACGAGGCCTTGACAGGCTCATTAGCAGGCAGTGCTGTTCTCGTTTGGAATTACGCGTTTTCACTCAAATAACGTGGGAATGCTGCCGCCGACAGTGGAACAAAGCATTGTACCCTTATCTATGACTTACCGCTCACTCGCACACTTTTGTTATGATTTCCTGTAACAAAGCAGATGAGCCTTTTTCATCTTTTCAAAGATAAGACCATTATGTGTCCAGCCACAACCATGTCAGTATAGGGTTACAAGAAGAAGCCTTGTAAGAAGAAGCCTGGTACCTATCCTGAGAAACACAGGGCATGCACACACACGCACACACACACACACACACACACACACACACACACACACGCATACGCACACATGCACGCACGCACGCACGCACACACGCACGCACGCACACACACAGGTTTGTAATTATATCTTTGTGGGGACTGTCCATTCATTCTAATATGGAAAACTCTAATCACAACACGAGGACCTTAACTCCTACCCAGCCCTAACCTTAACCATAAGTAACCAAACAAAATATGAGAATTTTGGCATTTTTAGTTTTTTGATTGCATTCACAGATCTTTGTGGGGACCTGAAAAATGGTCTCTGCAACATGAAAATAAGAGGTTTTTTATCACATTGTGGGGGGATTTGGTCCCCACAATATAATATAAATGTAATTCACACACACACACACACACATACATAGATTGCATGTTTTCAAGAGTAGTACAGAGAACTAGAGTACCTACTGTATACAAACACTGAGTGACCACACACCCAGCCAGTGTGGGAGGACATATACCCAGCCAGAGTGTAAGGACACACAGACAGCCAGTGTGGGAGGACACACACACAGCCAGTGTGGGAGGACATATACCCAGCCAGTGTGGGAGGACACACAGACAGCCAGTGTGGGAGGACACACAGACAGCCAGTGTAGGAGGACATATACCCAGCCAGTGTGGGAGGACACACACCCAGCCAGTGTGGGAGGACACACACCCAGCCAGTGTGTGAGGACACACAGACAGCCAGTGTTGGAGGACATATACCCAGCCAGTGTGGGAGGACACACAGACAACCAGTGTGGGAGGACACACAGACAGCCAGCGTGGGAGGACATATACCCAGCCAGTGTGGGAGGACACATATATCTAATGTGAGGTTCTTGTAGCTCAGGAGGTTAGGGTTAAGGATTTGTGCATATGCTGAGAAGGTCACAAGGTTCAAGTCCCATGGCTGGCAGAATAATCCTTGTCACTGTGTTGCCCTTTTAAAAAGCCCTTAGTAGTTTGTGACCCAAGATTTCAGACTTGAATGTCTGCAAAAGAAATTGAAACACTTTTGCAGTCTGGCTTTGTTTGAAAGCTTTCATGTTTTTTTCCTGTTAACTATGATACAACCAACTGCAAAAATACCCCTCAAAGATTAGGACTCTTACACTTGTACCCCTCTTCATCATTACTCCAGTCCCCCCCCCAATCCCTGTATTCTTTGCTTACACTCTTTCCCAGGAAGAGTTCCACAGGTTGCCTTTAGTAGACATTAATTTCATTTTTAGGGTCTGCCCCTTAACACGTACAGATCCAAAAATGTAGCACAAGTAATTTACATTGTGAGTAATGCCATTGGGATGTACAAAATGAACAAGCAAAATATTGATTAGACAGCAGACATCTGCATTAAAGAAAAAAAGAGACAAGAATGCTTAAAAAAGTTATATATGTAATTAAAAAATCCTTTTGAAAAATTCATGGGAGAGCTTTCACCTTCCTCCTGAATGCCCCCTGATCATTTACCCCAAGCATAAAAAACCACAGCTTCCTTAGCACACTGAAATGACCCGGTAAGTCAGAGAGAAACTCGCAGAGTGCCTGGCACCTGGTTGTCATGGGAACTAGTGATGAGACATGAAAAAAAAGATAAGAAAACTTTTGGCGAAGGAGATCTGCTTTGCGAAGACTTTCTATGCTTTGGCAGAGTCCGGTTTTTAAAAGCAAAACCCCTCCTCTCAACATAACCCTCCCCTCAAGTCCAATCTGACACAGTTGCCTAGGAAACAGGCCTCTGACTAGATGAAAAGGAAGTACAGAATAGAACACCCTTGTTTATTTACTTAAAAGGTCTTTCACAATAAGAAAACCACTTGGATGGCAACCATCCCCATTTTTTTGGTAAGAGTTTAGTGTAGAACTAAAGGGTACAGAACTTCTCCTGTGTTCTTTTACAGAAACCCAAAGAACCACTGGTGCACGATCATTTCAGATAATAGCTGGGTTCACCTTATGTAAATACTGTAACTCCTGTAACTAAATTATATCAAATAAAATCATAATGTTCCCCAGGCATGCCAACTCCATAGGTAGGGGCAGGCTTATCAAATCAATTATGAAAGAAATTATAAAGCTGGCATCAGAGTATGTTTTATAAGTGGAATTTTATAACAGTTAACAGTCTTAATATGACATTTAAATAATTCATCAATCTTCAACCCACAAGAACTCACTTATTAAAAGCAAATTCATATGTACAAGTTGCACTGAATTTACATGTCACTTCCCTCCATTTCAATTTCCCTTCCAGTTGCTGTATACTTCACTGGAGCAGTGTAGGTACTTCACTGGAGCAGTGTAGGTACTTCACTGGAGCAGTGTAGGTACTTCACTGGAGCAGTGTAGGTACACTAGGGCTCGAATCAGAAATCTTCAGCTTAGGAGATGCTCAACTGCAACAGCACCTACTGCCTTGACTACAAAAATGCCCATGTCCATTCTTTTCATATGGTTTGGGCCAAACAAACTTTAAATAAACTAGGAATAAGCCTAAAGGCCTGTAAGTATGCTGTATCTCAGCAGGTGCAGAAAAATTCTTGATATCTACTAGTTCCAGCTCATCTAAAACACTGCCTCTGGAATGTTCACTATACATGTCTCCAGTTTTAATTTCCTTTCACTGGTTTCCAGATGCCTTCAGAATCCACTTCAAGGTGCCGCTGTTTAAAAGTCACTCAATGGTCTCAGCTCAGTTTAAATCACAGACCTTCTGAATACCAGCCTAACAGGCTGCTAAGCTCATTAGGAGTTGGTCAACTAATAAAGAGTGAAAAGTAAGCAACCAACTAGCATTCAGTTATTCTGCTACTCATAACTGGAACTGACTCTCTGAGGTTAGAAATACATAGAATCTTGCTACCTTTAAAATCAGGCTTAAAACATTGCTTTCCACAGTGCCTTTGATTAGCGCTGCTAATCGATGTTGATGCCTTTTCTTATTTTTATTTTTTCTTGTAAGTTTCCTTTCAATTATCGCTGTTACTTGTTGTTATTTTATGTAAAGCACTAAGTGTTTGAAAATATGCTATATAAATCAACTTCCCTTGCCTTATTTAACACAGCAGACAAGGGCCTCAGTGTGACAGCACAGTAGCAGAAGCCAATAGGATCCAGGGGTGTGCCAGGGTAGCGAATAAGAGTTAACTGGCAGGATAGAAAGGCTAGCCCTCACACAGGAATTCACTTGCTAAATGAAGGCATTACAATATATAATATCTGATTGCATCACTCAAGAGTTAAAAACTGGTTAGTTAATTAGCCATTTCTTGTAACAAACTCACCACTGTGTTGTTACAGTATACCAGTTGTCTTAATAGATATTAAAACTCAAGCACACATGACAGCAGAGAGAATAGATGTATAGTGTGGACATGCATGTGCGAAACAGAGCGCAGGGGAGCCTGAGATATGAGCTTATGACACTAGTGAGACAAGCAAAGAACATCATTACTATTCTGTACCACAAGGCGCAGCTAAGCTCTGGATCTGCTGACCTGAGGATGAACAAACAGACAAACAAAGAAGGAGCCGCGAGTCCGTTTGGGGAGAGCATCTACGCGAGGTCAGGTCTGCGGCCTGAACTGTAATTATGTAGCACGGCAGCGCAGTCAGGAGGTTAATAACAGAGGGACACTTTAAATTCATTTAATGAACGTTACTGTGCCAACCGCATTCCTGTCGGGCAAATATTTACTGTAGCATTTAGGGGAGGGAAAAGGGCCAGAAGCTAGACAAGCGGTCAATATTGTTGACAGCTTGCTCAGCTGGAATGAGGGGGGGGGCCTGGGGGAGGCGCTCTGGTCACTTCCCCTGCCAGTCATCTGCATTCGCCTGCCAGTCAGCTAGAATGATGCTGATGGCTGTGCCCGTAACCAGACCTTAACATATGCATGCAAGTGCACCGTGAACAAACACTGCACGAGGGCTCACTCCTGTCTGACACTGCCAATTATAACGATCGTAGAACAAGCTTAGCAGGGCTACCTCTGCCCCAAGACGGACACATCAGCAGCCGATGCCCAAGAGCCCCGTTAAGCTCTGCATTGTGTTAGATGTTTATTATGATAATAATGAGACACATGAACAGGAAAGCTACCCTGTTTCACTAGTACCATTTAATAATTGATTAATTTAATTGATTCCCTCTGTAGGTGAGAGCTAGCTGGCCACAAAAGGCAGCCACCCATGGAGCTGGGGGTTAAGGGCCTTGCTAAAGGACCCACAGATGTGCTGAGGCCAGGCATGAACCAGCAACCTTCTGGTCACAGACACTGACATTTAGTCCACTGAGCCACACACCTCGTGCTTCCATTTTCTGTGATGAACTTCTGCCCTATTTAGGGTCATGGGGGTCCTAGGGGCACAAGACAGGGCACCATCCCATCAGAGGGCACCAACCCAGGACAGGACACACTCATGCACCATTCATAGGGGTAAGGTGGTAACCACAATTAACCTCTGGTTTCGGACTCTGGAGTGAAACTGGAGTATCCAGCGGACACCCCACGATAACAAAGCGTAAACATGCAGACTCCGTGCACATGGAGCCATGGGGGGGACGCAAACCCAGGTCCCAGAGGTGCGAGACAAAGGGGCTAACCGCTTCACCACCGTGCCACCACAAGCCAGGTTTAAAGGTAAGATGTATATGTGAAACTTGGCGTAATACCATAACATTAATTGAAAACACATGTGTAAAGCACAGACAACCAAAACACCAAAACATAACAATTGCACATTGCGCTACAGGGGCAAACATGAACAAATATAAAGAACATTTTCCCTTCTCTGAGAGCAAAAGGTTATAAAACAAAAGAATCTCAGCAAAAGAAAAGAATGCACTAATGAATGCAACACAAAGAATTCAACAAAATTATATAGGTTTGAATACATAGACACAGGGTTTGGACAATTGCAAAGGTTACATGAAAAAGGATGTTAACTTTGAAGTAACTAAACTACAATCACAAATGTAGCTACAAAGGTAAATCATATTGGGTTGAAAGCCAGTTAGCAGCACAGCTCAGCTATAAAAGATGCCTGACAATCAACACTTTGATCTGAGTTTTCAAGGCAATATGAGGTAACTAACAGAGTTCCAGAGAATCTATGCCTGGAGTGCAGGTACATCAGTCACAAAAACTGTAAAATTATTTAATGTGTCAAGGGGGGAAATGACTCAAAAATCATGACAGCAAATGTCAATCATCAAAGAAACTGCAGCAGCCCGGGAACAGTGGTCACAAATTAAGACTCACCTACATAGATAGATGGACATTTAACAGGGTAGTTGCTGAAGATCACAAAAGTTTAGCCTCAAAAATTACAAAAGAGCTAAGTCAGCACCTCTGTGACGCTGGGGAAAAAAATGCATGCTGTGGGCTTCAACAAGCTGCGATTTATGGCTGAGATGCCATTCAAAGCCGGCTTGTGTCTAAGGCCATTCCAGACAGATGCCATACCTGGTATAAAGAGCACAAAACCTGATAATATAAGATTAATATGGCATGATGAGTCATCCCTCACATTTCTTCTCGATCTGGACAGGTTTATATTTGAAGAAAGTCAAAGGATACCTTCCACCCACTCCGTGTGTTAGTCATTAAGTTTCCTTGTGCTTTTCCCATATCCCTCGATGACAATACCCTTGCCTTGCGAAGGGTTGTCACCCCATCCTGGGTTGTTCCCTACCTTGCTCCTGTAGCCTCCAGAATAGGCTCTGCATCCCCCCCCATGACCCTGAAGAGGATATGCGCTTACAGAAGATGGATGGATGGATGGATGGATGGATGGACGGATGGACAGACTATACCATCACACAAACTGATAAGCAAATCCAACAGAGATGGGAGATACTGTATTGCAAATATTGAAGTTATTTTTCAGCTCTTTCATGCCTCAAAGAACTGGAAGCTTGTTTTCTTTTTAAATGGTCAAGTATTTTGTCCTGCTGTAATTCTGATCAACATGCATACAAATAATCAAGCTTTGGGTTAATATTGGCTTTACATAACAAATGGTTCACTCCCACGTAATGTTTCAAACCCTACCCCTGTGCTAATTTATCACAGTTCGAGAGTGGTACCGCTCTTACAGCTGTACTTAGCAAACGTCACATGAAACCAAACACCTAGAGGCACAATAATTACGTTTACATGTCCCACTTTTCTAAGCCCACCTATCAAAGGACAGGCACACAGGTGACATGCGGGGAAGATGGTGGCGCAGGAGGTAGTGCTATCGTTCGGCAACTGAAGGGTTGCAGGTTCGAGCCCTGGTTCCTCCTGTCCCCATCAAAGTGTCCTTGAGCAAGACACTGACCCCCAAATTGCTCCCGGTGTGCAGGTTGGCGTCTTGCATGGCAGCCTCCACCACCGGTGTGTGAATGGGTGAATGTGAGGCATAGATTGTAAAGCGCTTTGAGTACTCGTAAGAGTAGAAAAGCGCTATATAAATGCAGTCCATTTACCATAACCAAATGCAAGCTAGCCTGAGAATTTTCTCCCTGCCGTTGCTGTGAAGAATGGACCGCGGCACTGTTCTGCACAGTCAAACGCATCTCCAAGTCCTCTCCAGGCCTACTGCACTTCCCGGCACTCTCTGCCCTCCTGATCAGTACCTTGGCTGTGAGTTGATGTCCCATATCCCTTTCTGGCTGTGACTGGCCTCCCTTACCATTCCTGGCTTTGATTTGCTGTCACGACTCCAACCAGGACCTGTCACCATGCTCTGACAAGGGCATTGTCCGCTGCAGCCATTAGCCCAAAAACGAGCCCGTCTCCCGACCCGCTGAGACAGAGTTAGGCCTTTGCTTCTTACTGCCAAAAATTACGTACACAGGCAGCACAGTCAGAAAGACCAATCGGTGATTCAACTTTTTTACTACTTTGTCAACCCAGAAACACCTTCAATGGTACGAGCTTACTGTACTTGGAATTTGATTTGGAAGCATTACAAAACAAATTTATCTTTCAGCATTAAAAAAAGACAACAATGAAGGCTTACATGTACAGATTCTTGTCTAATTCTGCAGTTTTGGGATTAAGTCTATGACAGGAGGAATGAACCGTAAATTTAATGCCTACTGGCTGCTTTGGGAAAAAGAGTCAGACTGTTCCTATTCATTTATTCCTCATTTCCCTCCAACTCGACAATGCATATATACGGCTTGCTTCATCTGCAGTAACCTGCATACAAGTTTAACATCAGTGTGAAGACCAGTAGTCTTCTATTGTGCAGCGGTTCTCTAGTTAAGCTCCAACACATCTGTCCATTGTTTCTGAGAACCCAGTTCCTTGTTCTCACATCTCTGTTTGGATTGGGTAGCTCTGACTGCACTCCATTGCCACCTGACTCTAAATTTTGAATGTCAGCTCATAGTGGAATTACCATTTCTCACAAAGCGGCAGCCTGTAACATTTCAGGGCAGAGTAGCTGACGTGCTGGTGAGGCCTCAGGCGGAAAGCTGGATACAAATACAAACTAACTTCAAACTAACTACTTTACAACATTCAACATTCATATAACGAAAAAAAAAAATAAATATGAAAAATGATTGCTTCACTGTGTCTTTCTCATCAAAGATTTCATAGTCTGGAAATGAAGGCTTTACACAAGACAAATATATAAGTGCAACACGAAACATCGCAGGAACAATGATGAGAGAGAATTCAGATGACGCAGATAATGCCTTTTATGCAACAAAAGTAACTATTTTTTTCTTTTTTAAAACACAACCTATCTTGTAGGCAAAGCAAAGTAATAGTTAGAATAGTTTGATTCTGTGAAACTCAAGCACTGCGTAACCCATGACTTCTGTACTCTCATTACCTCACCTGGAAACACAAAAGACAACCTCTCATCTCTTGAAGCCTGGTCTTTCCTTTTTCTGATACATATTTTTCTGTATGATAACTATTTTCTTCACATCTAAGTCACAGTCTTACAG
Source organism: Hippopotamyrus pictus (assembly GCA_026781145.1). NCBI lineage: Eukaryota > Metazoa > Chordata > Actinopteri > Osteoglossiformes > Mormyridae > Hippopotamyrus > Hippopotamyrus pictus. Next base: position 4,039,780 of record JAODLC010000002.1, read on the forward strand.
ACTGCAAATTTAATACTGTACTATGCAGTTATATAATGAGTGGCTCAGTGGACTAAGTCTCTGTCCCCGTAATCAGACGATCGCTGGTTGGAGCCCTGGCCTTGGTAGAACAGTCACATATCTGTGGACCCTTCAGCAAGGCACTGAACCCCCAGCTTCAGCGGTGCTGCATGTTGGCTGGCCCCGCACTGTGACCCCCAGCCATGAAGAGCAGGATGTGGGAGGTGAAGAGAAGCATTCCAACGTACCTGTGCCTGTGCAAATGGCAGAAGAATGCGTGTTTGTTTGTTATCCTGTTACACTAAATTTAATACTGTATCAGTCCACGGGAGCATTTGCCATACTTCAGGCCCCACTGTCTAAAACTTTGAGGGGCACTTTTTAAATATATAGTTAATGCAGAAAGTTCCTAATGTTTTTTATGTGAAATGAACCCAGATTAAACAGTAATCACTGCCTTGTGCTAACATGAGTAAATAAAACGCATACAGTACTGCTGTTCCAAAGAGAAATATGCTATCATGTGTATGTGTATAGAATACCCTCTGTATGTGAGAGGAAGCAGGAAACAGTTCTAAATACGAGTATTCAGCTTTTATTTAGCTCTTAGCATTTGTACATGCGCAAAATGCACCAGTTTATAGATAAAATAGATAAAAAAAAACTTCAGCAGTCTTTTAGCAGTGTTTTACAACTATAAATGCAAACCGGTCCATTCAACAAAATTAAATAAATATTGTAAATGATAACATTATTGACCTGTGTGCCTTTTGACAATGCTTTAAAACAAAATGAAATAAGTACCAAGGATTCTTCACTTCCATGAAATACTCCGCAAAATGCAAAATGTTTGAATCTGGGAGTCTGTACAACCAGAAAGGAGTACAATAGTTATTATTATTATTATTATTATTATTAGTAGTAGTAGTAGTAGTAATAATAAGAATAATAATATCATCAATAATAATATTAATAAATCCTTTTGTAATCTTAATTTTAACAGACAATAAAAGGTAACGTGAACTTTTTAGGATTCGATCCAGAGTTCTGAACGGATTAAACTCGAGTTCTGAGGTACCACTGTATCTGTAGCCATGCCCCTAGCTGAAATTAGTTTGTGTATTTTTCAATGAACACCTTTATTAAACAATAACAGTAACAATGCTTTGTACTGCATTATGAAAACATCTATGGTGCCTTACAGATGTGAACTTCATAAAGCATTCATAATGCATAATAAACATGGCTATAATGTGTTATGCTGATCCATAAATATAAATAGCCATGTTCATAGATACTTATAGACATTGCATTCATAGAATGTGTTACCGTATTACTTTCTTAACATTGATTTTTGAGTAGCAGTTATTTTGGATTATTATATTTGTGTTGAGGGCGATGTGGTCTCTCAGTAAGCTGCACTATAGCCTCACACCTCCAGGGCTGGTTGATTCTCGTCTCTGCTCAGGGAGGTAGAGCTCACATGTTCTCTTCGCTTTGTCTGGGTTTCCTCAGGGCATTCCGGCTTCCTCCCACAGCCCAAAAACATGCAATTAGGTGAACTGCTGTCTCTGTGTTGCCCATAGTCTGAGTGTGTGTAACTTCGTGCCCTGCCATGGGCTGGTATCCACTCCAAAATACCCCCTCCCTCATAGTATGACCCCGACCTGCAAAAGCAGATGGATGGATATTTGTATCAGGGCTGCCTAGCAGGTTATAGACAGGAAGTGCGTCCCACACACAGTAAAAGAGAGGGTTTGTTGTGTTGTATAACAAGTTAGGGGATCCAGTTAGAGAGGTTTGGACCGACTGGGTCATCCTCTGAGAAAGGTAGGTATTTAGGTCCATGAATGGCTCTTCTGGTCGGGACAGTACTAGGGGTCCACTGGTTCAGTGTCTTCCGTTGATGGGGTGGAGAGAATGGAAGGGACTTGACTCATAAATGATGCTGAGATTGGGGAATTTTTCTCTTTTACTCAGCACCCAAACAAGCTTGTCCAACTCCTTGTCCCCTCTACTTCTTCTCCTTGAGGCTAAAAGTGCCCTTATCCAGTGTTCTTCCATATACTCTCTTGGCACTGAATTAATCTGCAGCAAGAAACAGCAGCTAGTGCTGGCGTTCACGGCCTGGCCGGGCAGAGTCTGTGCCCACCTTCAAATTATTTTATGTCCTGCATTTTTGCTGTTTCGTCTTTTTTTAATCTAACCGATATTTAAGTGGTGCGCCCCATTTCCTCCTCATCATCTCTCCATTCTGTTTTTCAGAATCACTCCCGGTAGCTGATGGCCTGTACTGCCATAAGTCATCTATAGTCGGGGAAAGTCCGATAGTCAAATAGTCATCCATTCCAGCAGTCGATGTACGTGAGCCAAGGAGGAGCCAGATAAAAAGGTTCAGGTGTGATGGAAAAAGAGGCTGGTTGGTAAACAGGTGCAGAGGGAGGGTTAACCGCAACTTACTGACAAACCTATCCGGCTGGGTAAAGACTGTTGTTAATTACAGGCTGCATTGTCTGCCAAAGTCAGCATTCACTTGGCTGGGAGGAGCTGGCTGGTGCCTTATTCCAGAGATTGTAAGCTGGACTTTTTTTTTCCTCCACGTAATGATGCACTCAGTTCTGACTGGTGGTTGTGGAAACACAACCGCAATGATGTAATAATGGTCCCGTTTGGCAGAACGCAAGTCATGGTCAATGTTTGCTGGATTTCAGTTGATGAGATCCCATGATTCGTTCCATAGTTGAGGGCTCTCTGACAGGAGACAATATTGTGATTTTTCAGCTTCTTAATGAGCCATAGATGAGATGATTCCTAGGTAGCAAATTACCTGTGTGGCAACAGACCTAATAAAATTTTGAGCTCGGGAAGAAAAAAATTACGTAGGAGCTGAGGATATTTTACACACATTTTAGCAGAATAGGCAACTATACTGGTTTGGACTGTTAATGATGTAATCCTGCATGCAGTGGGAGAAGATATTGATAGCAACTGTAATGTTCTTGTTGTTTGTTGATTATGCTACTATTTCTTCATTAAAGTCTTCAGCTAGCTTTGAGGCATATGGATATACTGCAGTGTCTATTGGTGTCTTTGTTAGCCGCTTTCTTGGCTGGGCGTGGTGGGGGTGTTTGATAATGCGGTTCATGTTGACTTAGTAACAGGTGTTATGGCGTTAGCTGTACTTATTTACCCGATGCCAGTATGTTGGGGTGAAAGTGGACATCTGTTTCAGTCTCACTGGAGCATCCCCAGTGCTGCATTAAAGACGCTCTCAGGAACAGTATGGCTCACGTGAATTTTAATGCCTAATCAGTTGCAGTCGTAAGATTACAAAGATGGTGGCAGAGAAGACTTGTACCTACGGTCATCTCTTTTCACATTTACGGGGATGTAAACGGTTTTGAAAAGAATCTCAAACAAATGAGAGTTGGAGGAATGAAGGAATGAAGAAGGCATGAAAGGTAATCAAAATGTTCAGCCTTGTGACTACACCATAGTAATTGTACAGACATATGCCTCTGCATAAAATTACACATTGGATTCTGTAACAGGTATATACTGTATGACCCTGTACTAAGCCTTTCATTTAGTGACTGATTTACAACTGCAAACAATATGAAAGGATTTACTACAGAAGTATGTAGTAATAAATAACACTATATTTGACAATAGAACTCAATCACTATAGAAATACATGGCTGTAAACCTGATATATATTGAACAGACTATGAGTGTCTTCAGCTTTTACAATTCTACATTCTTTTACTGTCACTTTCTAACCACATTGCCCAAAGTCAAAGTCTCACACCGCCAGAGAAATCTGGGGAGGATAACTTTGTTTTTTTTTTTTAATAAAGAATCATTATGCTTCAATAATCAGTGGCCTATTTTTTAATTGCAGATTCTGAAGAAAGAGTGATAAATACCAGAAGCCTGTCCTTGGATTTTTGTTTTTGAACTTCACGTAAAACATATTCCACATCAGTAGCCAAGCGATTGAGGCAAAAACATACTCCATTTTTAAATAGTATGGCGGTGATTATTATTTAATAGGCTCCATAGCTTTCTGTTCAGCACAAGGTTGTGCTTTACTGTTCTCATCAAAACAGCGTGATGAACCAAACAGCAAAAATACTGAGCTAACACAAAGTGATTTTTCTTCCCTTTACGAAAGTAATTCTCTTAAGCCAACCATGCCTTGAAGATGTCTGTTTCATTTGTGACCTTACATTATGAATGTTACAGTGGAAGCACAATGACACAAAAGGTGGAGTGTATAAAAGACTAAAGTCTTCGGTGGGAATTTACTTTGAATTGTCTTTAAACATTCTGGCTGGGAGGTAAAGTTGGGCCATTTTAATTTGCATCAAGCCCACAGGCATAGATAGGTTTACTTTTGAAAGGATCCTACTGTTATGATTTATTCCAGAGCCTCCGTGTTGAGAGTAACAATGACGACAACAGTGATCTGCAGATTGCTGAAGCCTTCACAGAGTGTCTTCTGAAGGGTGGGTGGGGCCTGGAAGCCGTGTCTCCCCAAGGGCGTTGCCTTAGATTCAAAAGCTCATGTCTGTTTTCCCCACTGGCGCCATGTAACTGTAAAGACCCAATAATTCGGGGAAATGTAACCCCCCCCCCCCCCCACACGCACACACACCGCTGCTTTTCCAACCACCATCATATGAATAAGTAAATGAAATACCTCATTGTTTTTGTGCCCTGCACTGAAAAATACCAGCTAATGAATTGTAAAATTGTTTTTAAGCTATTTATTCAGGGAAGTGAATATTTCCCCAAGCTGCTTCTCTTAATAATTTATGGTTTTATGCATCACAATTTGCATTCTTAACAGAAATGTTAATTGTTTTGCGCATATTATTGGAAAGCTATAATTCACTTATGTATTAATTCACTTCATTTATTCATACTCTACTTGCTCTGCACAGTGCCAGGGAATATTATCGAAACCCAGGAGAGCAAAGACCCTAGGGTTAGCAGCAGAACCAAGCAGAAGGTACAAGAGGTGAACAGGCAACAATTAGCAATGGACTACGTCATCTTCTTCAGTTAACTGCTAAAGAAATATCATCTTGAAGAAGCAAACTTCTTTGGCTGTATTTCATCCCCTCTCAATTTTTCACAAGACAACTCAGGCATTCTCAGGCAAAACTTGGCCTGCCCACAACAGGAGATGAGGTCAAACGGCTCAGTCTGCATGTTAACCATCTTCTCTAAAATCCTCTAGGTAAACAAGAAGTTAGGGAGCCGCTCAAAAACTGCTTAACAGGTCCCCAGTGTTGAAGCCTTGTGAGAAGCAGGCTGCTGTCCATGGTGCTGGACTCGCCTCTGGCACAGACGGAGCCATACAGACAGTGGCTCACCACGCCTAACTATACTACTGCAAACTCTGAATCTTTCCTCATATTTCATATTTTGCTCTCACTAGCAAGTCATTGTTGTCATTTAAACAAGAATATAGCTATTGATACACTATTGTCCCTGAATGCTGCACCAGCTTACACTTAACTAGAATGTAGCTTATTTTGCAAGACAGAGATATTTCACCAGCTTGCATTTCCATTGTCAATAACTCCTCCCTTCCCCCCGCTGGTGGAAGCACAGACATGATGGCCAGTCAGGAGAAGCTGGCCAGATGTGGCTCAGCCTTACATGTCTGCTAGAGGAATCGGCCCAGCAGATGCTGTGTTTTATAGAACACAGAAAGGTGACTGAATGGTTTCCCCCAGAGCTGAACTCCCGAGGCATGTGCAGAGATAACGCTGTTATTCCTTTCGTTTCTGTGGTTGCTTACAGAGCATTTGCTAATGCTAATCCCCCTCATGATGGACAGAAATGACGCAAAAAACGAGCCCCTTTGTCTCGCCCGTTGAGCCGGCAGCCTCAAAAAGCTGGGAATTATTGACATTTCGGTAGCTTCCTGAGCACTTTGCACTGAAGATGAGGCCCATTTCTCTTAATGGAACTTAGACAGTGTATATTTCAGCATTTTTCGTAAACACTTTGAGTCCTTTTGCTCAAATACTCCCTCTGGACAAATCGAATATATATTGATGAACTATAGCAGGTCCTGTGTTTTGTCTCACCATGTTTCAAATATATAGTGAGATTACCCATGACAGCTATATTGATAAATGTTTGATCTTTATGTACAGGTTTGTAGAATTTTCTGCCATATGTCAAAGACACGCAAATTGAGTGCAGCCGTATGTCTAAGCTGACCTCTGCGAATGCGTGGCCTGTGATTGGCTGACTTATGTATAGTGCATAAGGGATAATCTGTTTCGCTTTTTGACATTCCTGACAGCCAGCCAATGGAAGACATCTCCCTCCACATGCACTGCTCCCACCATAAATCATCTGCATACATTTCCAAATATGACAAAGTGCATTCCTTCGTGCGGGCACCAGGCACGTAGCTGAATTCCAAATTAATACTGAACTAACTTTAGCTTAATGTTGCTGAGTTAGCATGCGGAGCCAGCAACGACTCATTTGGACTATTTTTATATCTTCACTTCTCTAAAATGATAAATTAATGATTAATCTAGAACTAATGTTAATGTGTGTACATTTTCATGCACTCCGCTCGCCCAGAGGAGGATGGGGTCCCCATCTGAGTCAAGGTTCCTCTCAAGGTTTCTTCTTGCTAGAGGGAGTTTTTTCCTTGCCAATGTCGCCTCAGGCTTGCTTGGTGGGGTTCAGCCCGGGTATATGTAAAGTGCTTTGTGACAATGACTGTTGTTAAAAGCGCTATATAAATAAAATTTAATTGAATTGAATATATAATAAAAGTAATATAAGCTCTTCTGGCTAGACCTCATTGTGTCATGTCTCAGGCTTTCAAAAAAAAGCAAAAGCATAGACACACACACACACACAGACACACACAAACACACACACAAACTCCTGTACATGTATGCAGGGACTCAAAACATATATGTGTGAACAAAGACAAATATAGCCAGACTGAGACACATTTAAAGACACACAGTGATACACTCTCCAAGTAACTGCATTTGTTATTAATACATTCGGAACCATAAAACAGGACACACATCAGTTAATGAAAACAGGCTTATTGTAACTTGAGCACAGATGGAAGGATAATGATAATTAGTCAGAAGGTTTATATTTTTAGGTTATAAGTCACACCTGTGCTTGTCTCAGCCCTGCTGGTTTGATGCTAACTAGCATTGCCCCTGTAGGGCCCCTTCAGTACGGCACAGACATAAATATGCTATTGTGAAACTTATTGACTCAAAATAAATGCTTCATCACCTTCAGTGGGCTTCCAAGTCCTTTACCCAGCTATCCCATTGCTCCTTAAATGAAGCAAGCCAGATTGCTGGACATGTCTAGGCTAACTTCGGGGAATGCTCACTGCATTCATTGAGACAATGTACTGGTACCCATAAGCCAACTCTCCCTTTGTCTGTACTCTATAAACATCTTCAGCCAGTTTGATTTGTAGCCATTTTTCCATTACTGTTGACTAGATATATCTGTGGTTATGCAGCACATATACAAAAAAAAAAAGATTTATTGCCTTTTCAGAAGTTTGATTTGCAACCTAATCGAATGTGCAGAACTCGTGATTATAAAAACAATTGTAATGCTAAGTAACTCCATCACATCCAGTCCAGATTACACTTTCCATGGATTACAGTATCTGCCACAGACATGGTTTTCCTGTATGACCATGCCTACCTACAAATTCATTCACCCGATAATAACTTATCAATCAATCAATCAATCAATCATTTAATGTATCTATTAAAGTTCCCTCTGGTTCATTCATGTATCTCTGATCAGTCTTGGGTTTGGTTATGAAGTCATCCTGTCCTGTTCTTCTTGCCCCTTGAGGCCAACACAGCCGTCCTCTCTACGTACTTAATAATCCACAGCCCCTATCCTGTCACTACTGAATAATAGGGGAATGGCCAGTCAACAGGTAAAATGTGACAGGCGAAAGACCTGCCACCGCATGTGTCTGCACTTAAAGATTGTATACATTTTATTCCTCCACCTGACCCTGATGGATGGATGATGGATGGATGGATGGATGGATGGATATATTTAGATGTCAGCTGAAGCTTTGAAAACCCAACCCAAAAAAGCAATAATTATAGTTGGCGGTTTTGCTGAGTCATGGTTTGCTGGTGCTTTGTTGTGACCTGAGAAACTTGCTGTCATTGAAGGGAACACAAAAGCTTACATCACAGTGGTGGAAAAATAAGAATTAAAGTTCTGGACTGAAAAAAAGTGTAGAACTAAGCCCCATCCATTTGTTGTGACAAGACCAGATCAAATTAAATAATGTGTTTATATGACAAAAATAATTGAGTTGAAACCGTTTCCACATGGAGTGGTATAAACTTCCTGCACCATGCCGTGAGAGGTACATACCGCACTACATAACTAACAAAAAAAATCAAATGCATGTCAAAATGTTATGTTATTTATACATACAGGTTCCCTTATCTAACACTTAACCTTAGTTGAAGAATTAATTAACTTTGTGTGAGGAACATGCAAACATAGAAATAATTAAAGACACGTGCTTTTCGCCCTACTGAGAGCAGAGCAGAGCAGAGAGACCACACCGCACTTTAATAAACTGTTGCCATGAGCAGTATGTGTAAATAATCTAAATGTCCTCCTGGGCATAACCTGTTGGGACAAAGCAGTTGCCTGGATGATGAGCTTTCTTATGAAGTGGAAATGAATGCATGACTGGGGGCGTGGTTTAAAATGCTGCCTTACTTTACAATTGTCCTCTGTTGCTTTAAACAGCTTCTATGGAGAAATTTTTCATGCAATTTATTTATCAAAATGCATGCATAATATAATATAATATAATATAATATAACATAATATAATATAATATAATATAATATAATATATTGCAATCGGCGCAAGGCAGGAAGCAACCCTGGACGGGATCCCAGCCTATCACAGGGTGCACAATCACTCACACATACGGTAAGTGGGAGGAAACCAAAAGATCCAGCGTAAGCCCATGCACACAATGGGTGAAAGCAGCACTATGCATGGTGCCATCCTCAATACTAGGCTTGCAAAATGTGGGATGTTAATATTGACATTGCGTGTGCACATGCCACCATCAAATTATACACACAGTGATTGTCAGTTGTGAGGAGAACATAGAGAAGTTGCACTGAAACATTTTGCAGCTATTGGAAAGAAAAAATGGTCCCCAAAACATCAAAATAACAGATTTTTATCACATTGTGAGGACCAATTGGAAACTAAGTTTTATAAAAAAAAAAAAAAAAAAATCCGGGACTGCTGAGGGAAAGTAGAGTATTTAAAAATATCTGCATTCAGTAAGAATCGAGAGAATTTTTCTAGGAATTTAGTTAATTTTAAATTCAATATAGAACACTAAAATGACTGTATGATTAAATATATTCACTCCACACAAAAGAGTCTTTGCTCAATGAATTTCGAGCTTTAAGCTCTTCAGTACTGTTTGTCAAGAATAAAAATCTAATTGAACCATGATGCCCTCCCCCATTCACAACACTATCTTGCAATAATTTGAGAAGCCGCATTACCCATACAGAAATACCACATTGCCCATACACAAGTACCACATTGCCCTTTTTAACCCATAGGGATGCCATCCATATGATGGAAACCTATTTGAAATTATAAGCCATATTGCTCTCACATTGTCCTTGCCCTGGACAATTTTCTTTAATGATTCATCCTACAGCTGTAAAGACAGGACAGGGAGATGATCCAAGTGTGAGCGCATCAAGTCTGCATCCAGAATTTTAGTCCAAAGGCAAGCAACGGGTCAAAAAACAGGTAGAGGCAAACCAAGGCGGATAAATCAAAATCGTGACTCAGATCTCTAATCCAAACACGGGCAGAAGTCGATATGGGGATTATAGGGCAAATAACCAACCCCACTAGACGAAGAGCAAGAAAAGCAAGGAAGCAAACCAGAGACAAGGAAGCAGGTCATGTCAAGCATGCTCAGTATATTGGGAGACTCAATACTGTACAAGTACCAGTTAATTGCGTTGCGCAAGAGTATGTTCCTACAAACTTTCTCAAAGTTTTTTTTTTCCCTTTTAACTATTCGCTGTCATTGTGTCGTTGCATTTCTTATCCAGACTGTCTGGACCGCTAGTCCCCGCCGTCAGGAGTGTCCCAGCATCATCAGCTAAATGGTACAAACGGATGGCATCTTCCAGTTCCTCCTGTAGGTTTGTTTAAGAAACTGCCACTCTAATACCGCCTCTTCCACCTCATGCTGAGAGCACACATGTTCTAGATGTATGTCGCTTGCTGAACATTGTGAAGTACCTGCCATTTTCAAATGCAGGACCATAATTAGCTGAGCTAGCGGCTGAGAGAGGAATTAGAAGTCACAGATGGAGAGAGTCATGAAAAATGCTACATTTACCCGCCGATCTCCAGTAAGTGGACCATGCAGACTGCTTGCTGTGCTGGATCTGTTCCCAAGATGACACCTCCAAAGTTCCTGTATGGTCACTCACTTTTTCTGAAAGTTTGACGTGAAAGCACATTTTTGCCAGCCAGCAAAAGTGAGCTGAAAGTCAGAGCTACTTTACGGATATTTACAGTCTTTTAAAAATCCAACTCAAGACTAAAGCTGGCACATTTTTATGTTAGCAGCTTTGTTCATATTGGTTACTGGTGGAATTAGGAGTTTGATTAAAGGGATTGTGTAGAAACAGGCATTTAAATGTAAAAAATATTTTAATTTCAGCTTTTTTAAAGTTGTGAATATTGGTTTTAAGGTCATATTTTATCCGGATCCTTTTATTGCAGATTTATATTATAAAAAAAAGCCAATGTTCTCATCAATGCATTAACCAGCTTCTAGTCAATCTCTCCATCTTCCAGCCACATATCCTGGACAGATCATTGGGGCTGCAGCCATTCTCAGGCTGCACAGGGCACATGATAGACGTACATCTGGAAGGGGATGCCTCTCTATTGCAAAGGAGTTCTTCTCCCTCCTGGACGCCCACCTGGAGTGGAGGCAGAATCCCACCATGTGGAAGGTGCCCGAGGCCAGAGCATCCTTCGTGTGGGCGGGGGGGTACAGGTTAGGGCTCACGCCAGGCATGGATCCCCAGGAGGCAGAGAAGGTCTGGCGCTATACGAAACAGACGCAGTGGCTAATCGAGCAAGAGGCAGCTCAGCCCACTGGCTTTCCACAACTCGCTGCGGCTTAGGCCACTGGCTCACTGCGGCTCTCCCCAGCTCAGCTCACTGGCTCTCTGCAGCTCAAACGCAGCTTCCCATCTTGAATCTCTAGAGTCTGGCCAGGAAGGGGTCTACACTCATCCCATCCTGACCCAGGGGCCATCTTTGCCTTTGCCATTCTTGCTTCTTCAGCGCTGCCAGAGCCTGACTTTGCCTCTGCAGTGTCTTCAGAGCCCATCTACATCTCTGCAGCACCTCCAGAGATCAACTCAGGAGGGGCCTCTCAGTCTGTGTCCCAGGCTCCTGGCCCAGAGAGGGCCGCTCTGTGTGCTCTCCCACCTCCAGGAGGGGCCACGTTGCCTGAACCTGAGCAGATGCCATTCCACCTGTCTTTGGCCCAGGTGAGACCACTCCTCCAGTTGTGACATTGCTCTAGAGTGCTCAGCCTGCTCGACTCCAGCTGCCCCAGCTGTGCCTTGCTCCTGCCTTGAAGTTCCCTCGGTGCCCTTCTGCTCTGGTCCCGCTGACCCCTCGACGCCCTCCAGCCCCGCTTGCCCTCTGAGACCCTTAGGTCGTAGGGTCCAGACGGGCTCTGCCTTGCTGGTGAATGGGCTTAGGAGGGTCCGTGTCCCAGGGTAATCACCCAGCTCCCCAGGGTCTGGAAGACTCCTCAGACACCCTCCATTTTCATTCATTGTGCCTCAGTCCCTGTTTCAGTACCCTGTCCTGCCTTTGTTTTCTCCTGGTTGGTGTTCGTCTCTCAATAGCTATTTGTTAGTCTTTGTACTTAAGGACTAGTTTGTCTCATCAACCCCACTCTAATCATTAACGTCAAACCTTCCCGTTGCTTGCGTCCTCCTTGGTTTCCAGTCCTCCGATTTGTGATCCCTCACAGTCCTGTTTGTACCCAGCCTATGTTCATTTAGTTCAATAAACCCCCTTTGGTTTTGCCACCATGCCTGTCCTTGAGTCCTTCGGTCCTCAAGTCATGACACTGCGTGTGCATGCATAGGAATATCTTTGAATTATACTGATGTTCTATTCTTGGAACCGATTTGGTGCTGTAGTAATGAGAGGGCCAGACAGAAAAGACATATCTAAGAAACTTTTTCATGGTTTGGATTTTCTTCAGCGTTAGAAGAACCTCCATATCCAGAATGTCCCCCATTCCACTACACCGCTGTGATATTCCAGGCTTCCAATTGCTGGAGGCCAGTCTACTCCAGGCTTGGTGCTCACTGACATCTGCACTGGCTTCATGTTTTGCCCTCTACTGCTTCCCTGCAGATTGATGGAGATTTGTTGTCTAGTCCACTAGGAGGAGTGAGTGTCTTACCTCCTTAATGAATAAGTTCTTGACGGGGTAAAGGCCATGGGGAGAAAGGAGCTTTAGTTGGATTTTTTTCCACCTACTGTTCCCAGGGGGTTCTGAGTCCAGGGGACAACATGGAGACTTCAGTGTGGCTGCTGTAGTGTACAGACTAGCAAAGCCTTTACATTCATCTACTTAAAACCTGTCTGTGGTGCTGAATTCCCTGCTCCAATTGGCCAAAGTGGTTTTCACTTACTTCTAAAAACTGTCCTTGCATAAGAAGCACCCTCTGTCCAAGACATTAAAGCCCACTTTACTTGTCCAATCTACAACCCCTGTGTGTGTGTGTGTGTGGGGTGCATAGTGGGAACAGAGAGTGTTGAACCCCCCTGAAAAAGGCAACACTGTATGCATGATTTCAGACCCATGTATGTGAGATTCCAGGCCATTCTGAACTATTCAGGCCCACATGTCTGTGTTAACACAAAGACACAAAGAGGCAATATGACATTGCTTTCCAGCTACTGATAAATGAAGTTCCTTTTTTTTATCGCGCTCTTACATTTTCTAAAAAGAAATTACATAACGGCGCATTTTGTGAAAGTATCTTCTCTGGCAGAGCTTTGAGGGGCCTGTCACAAAGCGGCAGGCACGAGGCATTGTGCTTCCGTGTGAAAAGGCTCCTTTCAGCAGATGTTCTTTGTTTGCCCCTAGCAAGTGTTCAAAAAGTGTAACGTGGCTCATTGCCAAGCATTTGGAATTTCGTCATCTCCAGGTCCTTGGCAGCGGCTGCTGTAGCTCGACCTGCCACGTTGCATTTTTTAACAACGCTGGCTATAGTACATGTCTGAACAATGAGACGCGTGTAGCTAGACAGCTGTTTTTATTGGTATGTGATATCACCTGCAGTGGCTGTTTTTATTGGTATGTGATATCACCTGCAGTGGCTGTTTTTATTGGTATGTGATATCACCTGCAGTGGCTGTTTTTATTGGTATGTGATATCACCTGCAG
>JAODLC010000002.1:4057971-4100464 GCA_026781145.1 Hippopotamyrus pictus
AATTTCAAGTTTTACTACACTTTGGGGACAATTTGGTCCTCAAATGTGATCTATGCAAACCCACACACACACACACAAAAACAGTCCTTCGTCCTGTTGGTTATGACAGAATGACTGGACTCCAAAAAAAAAAAAAACTTTGTGGGAACAACATTAGCCCTGGTTTCCAGGCTTACTTACACACCACTAACCAAATTTCCCATGGTCCCTGAATCCAAAGACCAGCAAGGTCTGCTGAGCCGCAGGATCCCCAGAAGGCACCCCACCTGCAGGTTGAGAACTGTTTTTGCCCTTCTGGACTAACACATGATGTGGAGGTGCAAGCCCATGGTGTGGAAGGTGCCCGAGGCTTGCGCAGTCTTCCTGCAGGTAGAGGGGATACTGGCAGGGCTCACCTGAGATATGGGCCCTCAGGAAGTGGAGGAGGTTATATGGGGGAAATGGAGCAACTCCTTTGCCAACTCACCTCAGATTTGCCCGCTGGCTCCTCGCAGCTTGCCAGAGATTTACTCGCTGGGTCCTTGCAGTTCACTGTAATCCCTCCTGCCTATTCCAGTGACAGACAGAGGAACCGTGGTTGTCAACCAGCCTGACTCAGGAGAGGCCACTGCTCATCACGAGCTTCCAGAGGCCACCTTTCTTCCTACACTTCTAGAGCCCATATTCGTCTCTGCTGCGCCTCTAGTTTTCGCCTCCACTGCGCCCCTTGAGACCATGTACCAGCATCCCAGCCCAGAGAAGGCCTCTCTGCCCTTGTTCTGGGTTCCCAGCCCAAGAAGGGCCACCTCACTTGCACCTGATCCCTCAGCAGCCATACCTATCGAATCAGACCTAAGTGTCCTCCAGGTGTCCCAGCTTCACCTTACATACCTCACGGTGTCCCGGCTGCACCCTGCTCACCTCCAGGTGTACTGGTTTCTCCTTGCTCACCTCCAGGTGTCCCAGCTATGCCCTGCTTGCTGCCAGGTCCCTTGTTCCTTCCGTATATACATACTTCCCAGTCCTGTGTTCCCCAGTCCAGACATTGACGCCGTACCCTCTTGTCTTGTTACAGTTCCCCCATTTGGATCCCATGTGATGCTGTTTATTCCCAGCTTTTGTTCCTTTACTTCAAGTAAACTCCTTTTTGTTTCTCCACTATGCCTGTGCCCGAGTCCTTCACCCCATTGGCCGTGACACCTGTGACCCCTTTGTTTTACATTTGATTTTACTCAAGCCTCGTTTTTTAAAACAAATGTTTAAAACCTTTTAATGGACTGTGAATGCAAATGGATATTTTATGTTGTACTTCTACAGCTAATGCACTGCAATCACCTTTCTTGTACAAATTTCTTGTTTTCTGAAACATCTTATTTACTGAGCCTGAATGTAAGTTTTGAATTTTTTTTTCTCTTGAGTGTAAAAATACCTAAGCAACCAGGACTTAACTGGCCTGTCTCAACTGCTGTAATACGCCTGGGAGCCTGTAGGGGGTGCCGGGAGGGACCCTGACGGGAAGTCCAGTGTTGACATGCAGGAAGTCATTTTACTCATTGTTATTCATTCTCTCATCATGTCCCCCAGGGGTTAATTGTGACAGTTAGGGCTCATATGGTGCGCTGGGGACCTGCTACATTTTAAGGCAGTTCCAGTCGTTTATTTGGGATGGGAAAAGTGGGCGCAAACACACACACACACACACACACACACACCATCAGTGCTTGTGATATGAGCTTTGTCATTACTCCATCTTGCCCTGAAGTCGATTTTTACGCTGAATGCTTGATGCGTACAAAGCTTGACAAGTCATTTTATGCCCAGTTGTTTTATTTTATTTGCTTACCAAGCTCTTTTATCAAAAGCAAATTATGCAGCCTACAGATTCATTCTACCCATTTATGAGACTCTCATATTTGTTTACTGAATTCTTTCAGGCATATTGACCTCATCGAATGGTTCAGTAGGACACGAACTGGGTTTCTGGGTATTTAACCATTGTGCTTTCTTCTACACTATAATGGAAAGATGCAAAGAAAATGAAACACACACAGCAAGGAAAAAAAGTGTTTGTTAGAATAGACAGATTGGCTCGCGAACCCCCAATACCATTTGTAGGTACATACATCAGAATCTCATCGCGCTGCATGCCTTGTGCAGAGATGATAAAGGCAATATATGTAATGAATAAATTAAAAGTTTAGTTTGATATAAATGGTGCAGCTGATGTGTTTTTTCTGAGAGCGGAGACTGTGGCACATTTGTTGAATGGATACACTTGACATTCATGGTTGATGCTTCTAATGGAATGCAGCAATCAGCGAGAGGTCGAGGTAAATATGACACGAAGCAAATATACAGCTTATGCTGCCTAACAGTGCGCTGTGTTGAAGAGGCTGACTTTTGAAACCGAGGACGTACACTGAAAACCAGCCTTAGAAATAGTTGCTTTGAATTTCTAGATGAAAGCATCCAGGCCTGGCTCCTGGGATGTGTTTTTGAATGCCGCACCATTTTGATTAAGCTTTTCTTCCAGCATTTGAAGCTCTGTGAACAAACATTCTCAGTGTAGAAGCATTAAAGGGAAAAAAAATCCTTACAGTGCCCTATTGGTCTACTATTGGTCTACACCAAATCTCATGTCCACCATACAGCACTTAGGCCACTTCTCCACACCATCTATAAGGTTCAGAACGTAGAGCTCTAGCATTGCTCCACTCCAGTCCTCAGCATTCTATGTTGGCAGTCAACAGTAGTCAACCCACAGTCTTCCTCATTGAACATTATCTTCTCCCACTCTAGTCCCCATGGCTCACCCTTGAATTTATCATATCTTTAACATTAATTCTGTTTTCTTTTCAATTTCAATATTTCTTTCAATATTTCTCTACCCCTCTGCAGCCTGATGAGGATCATTAGCTTAGAAATATAGGAAAACAATGTATATTAAATTAACTGAAGATGCAAACTATTCCTTTGACCAACTGCAAGCTTAAAACTGATGAGGGAATGTTGCACCAAGAAACAAACTACTTTTTTGCATTTTGCATATGTATAAAGTAAACATGCTTCTGATGTATGAAACAAAGACAAAAAAACACACATTGCAGCTATAAAGGTGATGCTTGAGTTTTGCTGCTAATGAGTCTTATACGTGTTGGAATTGCAGAAAGAGCCAGGGACCCTTCCAGTGTATGTGTATCAAATAAGATGTGAAAATTACTGACGTATGCAGGTGGTGCCTTAAATGCACATAATTAAAGTCCAATTTAAAAATAAAAGGTATAATAAAAAGGGTAGAATGTAACATCTAGAGTTCTTTCTCCACCTATAATTGGGATCTTTCTCTAATGGTAACAAGGCCAGTCCTGTAGTGAATAAGGTGTGAGGTCTCTACATAAAGCATAAAATCACTCAAATGCACTCTCTTCAAAAGAGGTCATGGGGAATTTGCAGCCAACCACTTTATAGCAAATTAAGAACTCCACAGGGGTTAACAGTGTCAACAGGACGCCATACTGATTCTCATTCAATCCAAAATGAGTTATTGTCTCGAAGCCAGTGACTGTTAAGGTTGAGCATGGCAGACAGATATTTCAACATTCAGTGTAAGACTTGATGGGTCTCAGCTGCTTGAAACTTGATTTGCAGAGATCGAAGCAGAAAGTGAACAAACACAGATATGAGGCCGACAAAGCAAAATTCAGTGTTCAGGGTTAAGTGGCGAGGCCTCTGCGCTCCTCAGTCTGGCTGCAAAATTGTTTCATTAACAGCACTGCTTTGTCAGAGTGAGCCTTCCTTTCCTGTTGGTGAACGAAATCCGTCCACGTGAGAATGAAAATGGAGCTCACTCTTGGGAGTTTCAAAAGGAAAAAAAAACTTCAAGAATGAACAGCGAAGGCCATAACAGACACAAAGAGAAACATCGACCGGAGGCGGCGGAGACCTTTATGCTAAATGCATCCTATTCATGCGTCTGTGGGCTGCATGTGGTTCAAGTTACTGCAGGACTTGCACCATTCTTACTGGATAGAACATTCCATATTCTTTGTCAATCAAACTCTTTTCTTTTAACGAATCAGTAGCATTTGACTTAACAAGGGCAATATAAGGGCTCAGTAGGCAGCACAATAGCCTGACATCTCCAGGGTTGGGCATGAGAATCCCTCTCACAGCTCTTTGTGAATAGTTTGCATGTTCTCACTGTGTTTGTGTGGTTTTCTGCTGGATTTTACAGTCTAAAAATATACAAGCAATTCAGAACATTTCTGTCTCTAAATCATCTGTAATATCCAGGGTGCCCCCTATGATTCCCAGGCTAATAATCTGACCCGGTGACTATAGTGTGCCCAGTTGTATGGAAGACAGACAGATGGGCTAATTAGAACAGATTTGCCTTTTCTTGGATTCTGCAGTCTTTGCTTTAGCAGCATAAGATATTGGGTCTCTCAGCAGCTGTATCCAATGAAACGTGTAGTCGAATTCAAATAATTACACAGTTTAACTTTTTATTTTGCTGAAGCTGCACGGACATCAGAAGAGCTTGGTTAGAATATGTTCTGTAAAAAAGTGACTAAATGAGCAGCATGAATGGAGGGTTTCAACATAACTGACAGTCCTCACCATGCTGATTTCAACAAGTTGGTGGGCAGGGTTACATTTTAATTCAATATATTTCCACTGGCCACAGGATGGGAGTACCTACTTGTTTTATCACAAGAATGTTTTAGGGTGAGGAGTATTAAGAGTTACCTTGTGTAAATACACTTCCATTAACTTACAGGCCTTGGATTATAAAAGATTCAGCCAAGCTCAATTTATTGAGTAAATAAAACTGAAAAATATGCAGTTATACAGAAATAAACATGACTGCAACACATACACAGCATGTAACCAGAATGGTCAGTGATATATATTCATGAAATGCTTCTTTATTGCATCACTGTAAAGGAAGTCAAGTGTTTTAAGTGGTTTCTTTTCTAAATGGGACACACAATATATGCAACAAATCAAAGCCACAAGAAAGTGTGCATGCAGACAGTCAATTAACTATGACTGACAAAAAAAAATATATTTCAAAATAAAGATTTTAGTGACTTACTTTGGACATCTTGTTGTGTGCAGAATACACACCATAACTGTCAGGGTCAGCCCCTGTTGTCCCACCCTGTGTCCCTTCCCCGTTTGGCCAGCAGGCGGTGCTGGTCATCCCGTCCTTCGTGTTGTTAGTCTTTGTGTTCTCTCCTGTTACCTGTTTTGCCACATGGCTCAATGTGTTAAGCATGGGGTCGTCTGTAAACCCTTCTGTCCTGTGTTTGAATCCTGCCATCTGTTTTTGTATTTTGTTTCCTAGTGTTTTATTTGAGTTTTTCCAGTTCCTGTGTCTTCTGATTTGTATTTGGTTTTGGTTACATTCTTTATGCTTATGCTTGTGTTTTTACCTGTCTGTTATTCCCCAGTGTTAGTTTCTGTTTCCCTGTTTACTTGGTCAAGTTCTTATGCCTTGTACACACGTATACGGGTATTTTTTAAAACATACTGTAGCTTTTTCTATATGTCTTGGGCTTTTGTCCACACTTAAATGGCGTCTTAGGTCACTGAAAACGGAGATTTTGTAAAACTCCACCCAGGGTGAAGATTTTAAAAAACTCCATTTTCAGCGTCGACATGTAGACAGGGAAAACAGAGTTTTTGGCTTGAAACGTCAGATTGTGCGCCGTTGTCCACTTTGTTTAACGTGAGAGCGTGCGCTGTTTGTTATATACATTAGGCGAGTTTGAACAATGGCGGACTTAGCCGAAATAGTGCTTGTGCTAACCTTGCTGACAGGAGTTCTTACATGTGTACAGATAAATGTTGAGTCACTCTCGCATTATATTGATCAACACAGGCGTCAGAATGTGCGCCATGGTTTTCAACTTAACAGGACTGGCAATTATACTTCTGATTGGCTAACATGGCAGTACGGTTAGAGTTATAATGCCGCCTGTTGCTTTGGCATGCTCTTGACAGCGCATTTTAGCGGTTTCATGTGGACGGAAATATTTTAGAAGACAATGTTCATGTGGATGGGGATTTTTTTTAAAATGGAGGAGGAAAAACACCATTTTAAAAATATACCCGTGTACGTGTGGACAAGGTATTAGTTTCCCTGTTCAGTTCCCTGAGTTATTTTCACCTGTGACCTGTTTTCCCAGTCTTTGTTAATTAGTCTCACCTGTCCTGTGTTAGTCTTGTTACCCAGTTTTAGTTTCAGTATTTAAGTCCCTGCTTCTATTCTGTTCCCCAGTGGTTCGCTGATTGAGATGTTTGATGATTGTGATGGTTCTGTTGTTTGTGATTCCCGGTGTTAGATATTACCTGCCCTGTTTTTGTACTTAGTCTTTGTTTACTTTTGACCCCTTGTGGTCCTTTGTTTTTGTTAGTCTTTTCTAGTGTTTTTACTTCATTTAATAAAACCCTGTTTTGTGTTATTGAGCCGCAAGTGGGTCGTCCACCTTTTCTGCCTGTGTCATGCCACGTCTGTGTTCCAAACCCACCCGAGTCTGTGACAATAATACAATTTCTGGGTCTCAGTTTGTCTCAGATTGTTGCACGTTGTGTTCCAAGATACTTTATAGAAGTGATACCTTAATGTGTGTTGCAAGTACTGCAAGATTATATCTTTCATTGTAGTGTTGTTTGATGGCTAGAAATCCTATTATTTGTGTCTGCAAATCCCAATAGATATGTCTGTATGCAGGCGTCGCTGTGTACACATTTTAAAGGAGTTTCAAGCCCTCATTCATGAGGCATATTTGTGTAAAGGTTCTCTCTAGAAATGTTAATTCATTTGGAATTATTCAGAATCTCACCCCCTAGGACTGCATGCATTTTGTTCTATATAATTCCATATAAATGTTGGTAATGTACAGTACTCATATTAATGTAGTCATATTAATGCTATTAATACTAATGCATTCAATCAGCTAAAACCTGAGGTTTAGACAAAAGGTGGCCCATCACTTAACGCTTTTGTCAGAAAAATATCAGAAAATGAAATATCTGAACAGTTTGAGACCCTGAGCCCTTCAGGCGCCGTGTCCAGTACTGTCTGCATGGTGCTTTCTTTTCTTTCCTCGCCAGCCCTTCTTGGGAAAAGGAATGAATCATTGATTCCTTTCTATTCTAAAAAGGGCCCATTCAAGTGAAAACTGGTGCTACTGAAATGAGAGCTGATATCAAGCCCTACCAGACAGAGAAAGAGAGGCACCGGGATGAACTCTGGCATATGTCATTTCTCTTCTTTGCAATCCTCGCTGCCTACTTGCCTGAGTTTTCCAGAAGTGAATTAATATAGATAGACTATGTTCATGTTCAACCTGCTTTGCATGTGTTCTGCTGGGTACTCATAGGGTACTCATAGAGTACTCATTTTCTCCCATAGTCTACAGACATGCAGTTAGGTGAAATGGTTCTTCTAAATTTCCAGTAGTGTGTGATTGTGGGTATGGATGGCTTTGTGTATGACCTACGCAGAACTGATATCCAGTTCAGGGCATACTCCTGCCCTGTTCCCTGTGCTGCCTGGGACAGGCTCCAGCCCCCCACTGCAATCCACTGCTGGACTGATGAATGGAACTGTCAAGGCATCACACCTACTGTAGGGTATCCACCTATCTTGTGCCCTGGGCTTCCTGGGTTAAGCTACAGGCTCTTTTGTACTGGATAAACAGTTCAGAACAATGGATGGGCGGAAGGATGGATCAGTGTCTGGCTTGAATTCCTGAAGTTTAACCGAATGTTAACTTTTTGTTAATACACACACATTTTTCACTTACTTTATGTTAGGGCTATATTATATTGCCCATGCACAATAATCAGCAGGGCTTCAGACAGGCGAAACATTTGGCTGGGCGCCAGCTTTTCAGTACTATATGGATGTTTATTTATGCCCACAATTTGTTAAGCAGATTAGGAGTATGTCTAAAATGTCAGTGAGATGAAATTTTGATCAATGAGATTTTGTGACTAATTTGTACTAACTTTTGGGCATCATTATAATATCGATATGATATCACACAGCACTTCCTTGTGTATCTTCTTATCGGAAACCCCTCCATGTTTTCAATACAGCTGTTAAATAATGAAGACTTTAATAGCAACAAAACTTTCCTTCCCATTACTACTTAATTGTCATTATCACTGTCATCTCCTATAGTTATGCTTGTATCATGTATGAAGTATTGACATATAAACACCCAGTAATTGTATTGCTATTAATATGTAATTGTACCCAAATTAGACTCATAGATCTATATGCACTCTTATGGGACACTTGTCGCACACTAAAACCAAAGCTGTAAACAATAAAAACTTTATACTTCACTTATAATTAATCAGCGATTGTCAAAGACTTAGTCATTTGTTCCACTGAGCTTCCTGATTAAATCTACAGCCCGCAGGACTATAATCTTTAAAAGTTGCTCTTCCTGCTTCATGAGTGGATGGGTCGATGCTCTGACTTGGTCTCCACTCTTCTCCATGTTGCGAGTAAGCCAATCATGAGTAATCAGACATGACAGATAAACACTGAGCATTTGGCAAGGGACAATAATTGCAAGTGACGTGGTTTTTCATGATTTTACTCATAAAAAAAACACACATACACAATGTAATGTACAACTATGACAGATGAATTCATAGCTTTCCATTATATCTGTATGATGGAATATAATTGAAAGTATGTCTGATATGTCTTACAGACGGTTAAATGGGCAATCCATCAACAACTGCTTTTATCATCCACCTGAAAGAATGTAATTGCAAAGATGCTCTTTTCTATTTCATTTGTCATATGTTAAATACATGCAAAAAAAATCCCTACATTATATGTCTTTCCCATATACTGCAAATTGTGAAAAATTGTTCTTCTGTAACATGCATGATCTGTCGCTTAATGACTGAAGACCAATAGTGGATTGTCTGGAATGGTGGTATTGTCATGGATATACAGCATCAATGAGCACAAGTGTTGACAATGCATTTTGTTTTGTGTTCTTATTAGGAAGGGACATGACCTAATAACCTCTAAATAGAAAAGCTAATTTAGAAAATGATGCACAGCAAATTAAAACTGTCCCTGTCATGTTATGTATGGTAGAAAGAGCTTTTAATCGTACATTTAATGTCTGATTCATCACTAGATATGGCCGTATATATATCTGTGCAGTACCACAAAGGAGTATTTGATTTTCTGCTTTTTTGTGTATTTTTGCATTAAACCTAATCAGATCTTGAACCAAAAATGAATATTAGATAAAATGAAACATGCGTGAACGAATAAAAGAAATTTCTGATATCTCCATACAGTACTTTGATGCAGCTTTTACACTTATTAAAGAAAGCTCTGCAACGCCAAATACCCTGTTTTAAATAGTAATTGCACTAAATCAATGATTACGCCAACTTTAGCATTAAAGACCAAATGTGTCCTGCAATCATCGCTCAGCTACTCCCTGTTCAGTGGAGAAATTCTAACCAAATCCTCCTTCTGAAACTTTAAGAGTAACATTTTTGGTTGTCCAGATTCAAATACAATAGAACATCCCCAATAATAGTGCCACTGGTGTATAGTACTGTTCAAAGATGGGATTTGTTCTTTCCTAATGGGATCATTTAAAAAAAAAAAATAAAAAAATACTGATGGTTTATGGGAAATTTGCATTGTCCTGGGTGAGAATGACTTTTTGTTTTTATGCTGTCTGTTTTTCCATTTGCACGTGGTGGGTAAGGCGTCATACTGTAGGCTTTTTGTATTAGAAAAATTAAAAGAGGATAGGGTTGAGGTTTTGTTGGGCCTTACTCAATGTCACCTTTAACCTTTTTCTTAGAAGGTCTTTTTGAATTCCTCGTGAGAGCGGCAATGTGGACCTCCTGTTACCTTTGTGAGAAATTTATTTAGAATTTTATTAATCAGTACTGTACATTTTCACATCCACATGTGTACATGCCCAGACTAGCATTCTGCCCAGTGTCATCGATTGCCCTTTGCCTTATCAGGTAAGTTTCAGAGCACCAGGTCCCTGTACTACATAAGCAGGTGGAAGATGGGTACATGAATGGATGAAAGATTGCAGGTTTCATTACTTTTCTTACCTAACAAACACCAAACCTTAGTCTCATGTGATTTCAGTGTTGAAGTAAAATATCTTTCTAAACATAGAAAATTCCCTTTAAGCTGCTGGTAACTTAAAAGTTATTTCACTGTATTTTCACCCCGTTTTATTGCTCTTAACTTCCATTTCAGCTGCGTTATAATATAAAGGATGAAAGGTGTCTGCTTAGATTCAAGTTTATGCTCCCACACATAGAGGAATGCTTTCAGAAGTGGATAAAAAGGTTTTTAGTGCCTTTGGTCTATAAAACCTGAGCACAAAGCGTCTAGTATTTTGTTCTGTGTTTATGCGGCTACCACTTCAGTCGTCGTTGTACATAAAATGAAATCCAGCCACACCTACCTGACCTCCTCATTATGGTGTCACATGCAGATTTTTTTTTAATGCAGAGAAAATTGCTGAAATCAGATGACCACTAGTAATGTGAGAATTTTCCCCAGTGGGGGGGGGGGGGGGGGGGGCTGTGTATTGCAAGATTTTTTGAATACATAATACCGACGATTGCCCTCCAGGCCTGCAGGGGGAGCTTTCGAGCTATGATACTGCGTGATGCATGAAGCAATCTGTGAGGTTCACCTTCTATTTATTCCTCATTAAAAGTTTATCAGCTGCCACCAATGGCAAAGATTAAAGGAAGCTTTTCCCCTCAGCCTGTTTTTCATTTTTTTTTTTGTTTCATAATTTATTTGTGGCTGATCAAATCAGAAAGCAAGAAGTGCATAGCATGTATTCCTAAAAGCAGGGCAAAGTATGGAAACATTTAAAATAAAGTGAAACAGTACCCCATCTGCATCATTAGTTAATATAATTAGCTGATAGGAACTTATATTGTATGAAGAAATATGATTTTCCCTTGTAAAAAATAGTTTTAATGTAATCTAGGGAAGAGACATGCCACTCTGGGCAGTATTGTTGTGTTGTATAGCTTCCGGGTTGTAGAATAGAACCCGGATCCAGCCCTGTGTGTCCACATGCTTGCTCTGTGTTCAGGTCAGGTTAACAGGTATACTGATTCAGGGAGGTGGATGAGGGACAACTAGGATGGGGGGGGGGGGGGGTTGCTGGCTAGATCTTATACCTGTCCACTCCCCATTTGCCAAATAACATGAAATACCATGAAAGTATTCTATGATGCAGTGCAATAATGTAAAATAGTAATGTCTGAACATTTTTACGGTAGATTTGTCGACCGGGGAGTTGGAGGGTGGGAGGGGGCTGGCAGTTAAATTTGCTGATCAGGATTAAAGGTTGCTGGTAGCATTTGTCTACCAAGTGAGGTGGAGTTGCAGCAGTAAAACTTATTGCAGGCTAATTTTATCGCCGCTGAATAACAGAACAACAGAATTCCGGGACATTGCACATCGTTCGTGGGGATCAGGGAGCCGCTATTAATTTGCAGGAGACTGGTGGAATGTGGGATTCTGGATGACCCAGGGTGTACCCTGCCTCCTGTCCTGTACTCCCTGGTATACACTCCACATCTCTTCAACCATAGTTTCATTTGTTTATTATAGATGGGTTTTAATTTTGCAGGCCATATATATTTAGATACATTTGATGGAGGATATGTCACTCCACATCTGATTGTTGTTCATACTCTGCATTTTAGCAGTCTCCGGTATCCAGGGTTGTTTCGAATCTGGCAGTAACCAACAGTAATGCAGCAGTGACAGTTTGTGAAGACGGGCCTATTGTACAGGATTTTGAGCAGATCCTGTGATTTGATGTGATGATCCCTGAGGCGGCTGTTGCGGTGTCCTCAGTGTTAGCGTATCTCAGCATGAAGCCATTGTGGTGAGAATTCAGTTTCAAAGTATTTCATTATAGTTATAATGTCCTTGTCCACATTTCCTATGGATTCACTGTGGCATCTGCGTTGCCTAGCGATGTGGTCTCAATTAGCTGTAAATAACGTATCATTGTGCTTTTGAAGTTCACACAATTTGTTGTGTCAACTTAATTTCAGACAGTGTTTGAAATGATCAAAATTCACTCCTTGCTGGTTTAGTCTGAATCAGAAGCTTGACGTCAGAAGTCAGCAGTGGTATTTGCAACATGTACTTGGTTTTTGTGGGACAGGGATCATCTTCAGCACACCACCCAGTAAAGGCCGGCATCAGCATTGCGCGCCCCACCCCCCCCCCCCCCCGTACTGCGGCTTTTAATGGCATGCACGTGCGATAATAGGGGCGTAATGTCTTCCACAAACACTAATTGTCTGAGAGCAGCATTATGCGTTTCAGAGCTGCCTGCCGGAAAAGTGTCTCCGTGGTACATGGAGGGGAGGACTGAGTCACCATTTGGCAGAGCCGAGGGTGACGGGAGGCTCCTGTACGCTCGCCAGGCGTGCAGATTTACACGCTTTTCCAGAACAAATGCTGCAAAATCATTTGACGACTTTCTGCTGAAGTGGAGGCGGTCATAGAGGACCAGCAGATGTGTTGTTTATGTGCTGAAGTACTGATAATTAAAACATCCAAACAAGCCTCATGTTCTAATTATACAGTCTATAGTTAATAGTAGGTGTTCATATTTACCTATGGATAATTATTATGATAAGTCCAAATTGTTTTTTTTCCCCTGTAAAAGACATCATTAATTAGTATGCAGTTTAGACCAAAGGCTTATTTACATGGTCTGTCTTGCAATTAAATCCACTGAATTTGGCACATTTTTATTTTTTTTTTATCCCTCTTTAAATTAACCCCAGGGTCAAGCATTAGTTTTATTCATAGTCCGTGGAAGAGTTCCACTGCTTGTGGTCATGCAGTTAAGGTCTCTTTTAGAACAGTACTGTATCTTGTTAACATTGCTTTCCTGCCCAATACACTCTTCCTCCACCTATTAGGTTAAAACAAATGATTTATTTTCACTTGTCAGCATTAGTCTGCAAAATCTATTAATGCACAATAACACAAATGCTTCACAGATTGTTCTTTCTGTGTTATGCTATAACCTTTTCTTCTGTGTCAGTTACATATGTTTAACGGAATGTTCTTGTTTTTCACATTTCAAAACACTGATATATATATATATATATATATATATATATATTTTTTTTTTTTTTTTTTTTTCCCCAAAAAAAGCTCTACTGATGAACATTTAAACTGAATCGCGGAAGTTTGGAAGATCTATTAAAAAATACATTTCAAAGTGTTTTCCCCAAAATTTAACAGCACTCCCTGCCTTTTCAGATCCAGGCAGCAAAATTTTTGCAGAGTTTCCAGGTTCCACATTCTATCAATTAGTAGGTAAATGGAACATAAACGCATAGATCAAAATGTCCAGCTGCTCAAAGGGGTAAAGCCCCTAACCCCTCTTTCTGTCTTTTCTGTGTGCTTTTTCATGGGTCTTCCCACCTACAGTAGTACGTTAGTTTCTTTCTCACAAGCCAAAGACACGCTGTTTGGCTGAAGGATCTGCTATAACTTGCACTGCAATGCCGGCGTCCATGCTCCGAGCCGCAATGGCGTCTTCTCACCTGAGTGTAATGTCCGTATTAGCTATACTACAGGGAGCCATGTTGTTGTTTGCTGGTATGGATACAGACTCTTTGGCTTCATTACATGGCAACATTCATCCCAGCAGGACCTCATATAATTGGCAGTTTTGCAGTGTATTTAGTAGATTGCATTGAGGCTGTGCAAAGGCCTACATGCTGGCGTTATATCTGGTGTGTTTCAGCACCGTACAATAACACTAATAAGATGTTCTGTTGAGAGAGCCTCTGCACACGTTCTCCCTGCGACTTGTCATTTCACAAGCTAATTTCATTACCGGCGCTGTGAAATGCATTGTTTTCTGCTGTCCAAATGATGGCAGGTTGCTGTTCGGATGCGGGGGAGGGGTGTATGTAGACTGACTGGAGGAGAGATGACAGCTGGTGCTGATAGAGAGGTTTAATAATGCACTGGAAGCCCCAGTGCCTGCGTATTATCTACGACATGGGTGAATAGGAGAGGGAAAAGTACAAGCGTATAAGCCATGGATGAGGAAGGTGAATATTTCATGTTTAGCAAGCTGATCACCTACACCTTCCGAGAATACAGTCCATCATGTGTCATTATCACTCCCCACCACGCACACACTTTATAACGCTTCTTGTTGCTTGAGTGGTGTTGACACTAGGTACATGGTTTGCAACGAATATAAGGCATTGCGGGATACTGCAGATTGCATTGGCTGGGGAATCAGAGCCCTCGGAGCATGGGCCTACATCAAGCCACCATTTGTCTTGCTGGCGAATTCTCCGATGTTCCCAGCAGAATATTGAGTTTTTAATGAATTCTGGGCAGGATCATTAACAAGGTGAATGCATTTAGGACAGTACTTAATAGAAGGCTTTCGAACATAGTTGGTAGATTATCGTAACACAGATCAGACACAGTGATCACTGTGGTTCTATGAAGAACACAGGTGGCGCCTCGTGTTGACACGTCTTCTCAAACCTGTAGCTGTGCTCTTGACGTAGCTTGATGTAAAGTTTATGTAATTGTTTTGGACACAAAAGAGGCTTGTCTGCTCCGGGGCCACAATTCCTCTGACCAAAGGGTATTCATTCTCACTAAATAGCCATGAAGCCAAAAAAGCCCATTTGTTAATGAAGCATTTTGGTAATGGAACAGGCCAGATTTCAAACATTTAGTTTCCAAAATAGGACCTACCCTCACAACTCAGTGTGCACCATCCCAACTGACAGACATGTCTGTTAGTATATAGCCGTGGTTCAGCTAATGTTGAGACCAAACTACCATTACCTGTGGTTTAAATGAATATAATACAGCACTATACATGAATAACAGCTTATCTGTTTGTCAGTATATGCAGGATTATGGCACACTGCATCATCCCCCCGGGATGAGTCTTGCCTCCCATAAATCCTCTTCAAAAACTACAGTGTGATGTGGTACCAAGCTACATGTCCAGTTTGGATATTTTTAGGTAAATAGTGCATGTTTTCTGCATCCATTGACAGCAGTGGCAGGTATTATACAGACTTGCTAGGGCTGGTTGAACAAACAGGTGTCACAGTGAGCTATTAATGGTGCTGGTGTCCAAGTTACCGCTTTATGATACAGAAGCAGCAGACAATAGCCTGTCAATAGAGGGTGAACTAAACCCCATTCACAGAGTTGGGGAAAACAACAAACGAGTGGTGTGGCAACAGGGAAAAAAACAAAACTGTGAGAAGCAACACCAAGCGATTGCATAATTTATGTTGGTTTTGAATCAAGCTAATGAAACCAACAAGCTTAAATAATGGATGACCTGTGGCTTTGTTAATAGGCTTTGGAGTGGCAATAATGGACTTTGTTACATGCCCTGTGGATATTCTGGCTTGAGTTCCAGCTTGCCAGGTATTGATCCCTTTAATACGCTGTATGTCAGGCACAATTTCTCAGTCGTGGCCTAGAACATGTGATGGCAAAGGACCAAAAGTTGCATCTTGGGTAAAAACGATATTTTTAATCTTAAAAATGCAGCCTTTGTAAATCAGATTATCTGATTAATCAAGAGAAATCTCTCAGCTCCACAATCAATAACGCTTTGCATATTCATCCACTTTATAGTAATGAGTAATCTGTGTTTTGCTTTGTAATTTGATTAAACAATGGTAAATAAGGACCCATAAACCCAAACCCTGCTGGATAATAAAATACCCACTGGCGATCGTACTGTTGCATCAACTGTAATTCTAATAATAACCTGTGAAAATGGGAATTGTTAAATCTGTAGAGTAGAGGTGCAGTACCTGTATGAAATGGTTCTTTTGGAGACATTTCCAGTAGTATTTGCATAGACAGAACTGAGCTGTCAACAGATTTGGTTTGTCAAACTACTCCAGCCTGGACAGCCTCCTTGGAACAGGTGGCAATTTTGGGGTCACTTCTTTGTCTTGCAATACAAACTATTTGGCTTCAACTAAACTAAACATCTGAGATTTGAGCCAGGCATTGCACTGAATAAATAAATCTATTTTCCATTATGGGCAAGCAGAAGGCTAGGGTTTTGTCTATCTCTGAGAGGTCAGGACTTTTCCCATAGATAGAAGCTGAAGTGATTTCAGTCTGAAAAACGTGTGGAACTTTGCTCAAGTTCTGAAATACTGTTTAAGAGCTTGATGGTACAGTTGCAGTGAGAAACAGTGTGCAGTGGCATCATGGAAATTTTTGCTTGTGGGAATTTTATTTACACAAAAATGTCCTGAGGGCAGAAGGAAAAATGATTGGTTCAGAGAGAGAACCAATCAGATTGGTCCTACCTCCTCTGTTTGCTCTACAATCTGATTGGTAGAGGAGGTGGATCCAAACAACTAACCAATCTGATTGGTTATCTCGGAACCAATGCATTTCTGCCCTCAGAACATTTTTGTGTAGGTAAAACTTCCCTGAGCAAAATTTTACCACTGTTAGCCATATCTTGACAGAATCCTTGACCAGGTTGTTCATTACCAACTCCATATAGTGAGGCGAACATGGCAATCGTGTCGGTGACTACTTTAAGACAAAAGCAATCACAGTACAGACACTTTTTTTGAAATGTGCTGAGATGAATGAAAGAAATGCCCACGCTCCACGCTGTTAAGGGGGCAGATGGACACAGGAGAGTGCTAAACCCTGTCGCTCACAAGAAGCACGGCAAGACAAAAGAACAGATCTGGCATTTAGTGGTACCACCATGTCTGGGATGAGAGCTCTCACTGAGAAATGTGCTCGCTGGAGATAAGGAGGAGGACAGAGGAAAGGTTCAGCGAAGGACTGGGGAACAAGCTTCCAGAATGACGGGAAGGAGCACTAGCTTTGGAAAGTGCTGTTATACTTTAAGCCATTTAGAGAGCAACATCTAATGAGGGTTTTTCTCAGCCCCTTGGAAAGTCCAGCAGAAAAAGATAAGAACGCCCTAATTTTAAGGCCCACTGCGGCTGTGTTACATATGCATACAGTGACAAAGGAGTTCCATTTAAAACATACAGTTAATTTATTACTTGTTTTGAAACGTCATACGCAGCGGACCTCAATACAAAAGGCTGAGTTAGAAAATCCAAGGTTTATAAAGTTCAAATGCCAAATGCAAAACATTTAATGATATCCTCAGTTTCTTAAGGAAATGTAGGCCAAATTTAGTCAAAGTAAAATGACACCTTCCTGTCATACACATCATTCCAGTGAAGACTTGTGGCTCATTCCAGAAAAACAACTTGTTTACTGTATATGACACTACTGGTTGTGAAAAAAAAAAATCAATATATGATTTGTGTATAACACATGTCATATTTTTGACTACAGAGGGGCTAAGATGCCCCAGAAGGGAGGAAACATCGCCATGTGAACTACATTAAGCGACATCTTGTGTTAGAGGCATAATATTTGGGTAATTTGTGGAACAATGTTAACATTCACAAGGCACTAGAAATGTAAGAAAGATTTGCTGCAAATTTACCATTTATAAAGGCATTTCTACCATCAAGTTATCCTTTACTAAATCCATTTCCACCTGGAGGTCACCATGCATGCGAGTAGATCGTCCTCATCCAAGCCACGAGTTCAGTGGCATGTACCCCAAGGCCAAGCGCTAATTGTACATTTTATGTACATGCCACATGCATACATTTCCATATTTATGTTTATTTTACTTAATGTCAAAGGAGTCTCTATACTTTTTGGTATGATGCTTCTGATCAATGCTGAGACACACCTCAGGGTGACTTGCATGACGCATAGATCATAAGTCAACTCCAAATTTTAATTATCCCTAAGAATCTCCATACCTCTAGGAAGAAATTAGGTGTCTGTATCGGCCTAGTAAGCCTGGGGTGAGCGTGCTTTCAGCACTACACACAAAAGGAGTATTCATTAAACAATGATATAATTTGAGAAAACCTACTGAAGGGTAAAGCAATGTATTTTATGTTTTTCGATGTGTCTTCTGCACTTCCATACTGATACACTGATGGAAAGAATGATTAACATATTTGACAGTTGCACAGAGTAGATGTTTTAGAGCCAGTGGTTCTCGGAGGAGACCTGGGTTTTCAGCAGAGGTGGACATTTCAGGTCCAGAAAGTAAAAATCCAAACCAGGATTTTGATTCAACCAAATAATTCACTACTCTGTGACTGTGACTCTTTATGCTCAACTGGTTGGTTGAAACAAAATCCTGGTTTGGATTTTTACTTTCTGGACCTGAAATGTCCACCTCTGGTTTTCAGCAACCTCTTTATCCATGTTTTGCCCCAAAATTATAAAGTAGATTTGGCGCCTTCCAACTGCTACAACATAAAAAACCTCTAAAAATGACTAGGTAAGTGTGTGTGGTCTGTTTTACTTCATGCTATATTATAAATTATAGTTCAGCTTAAAAAGAAATAATCAGTCATTCAGGTGTTTAATTTTTCATTTGCTACAACCTATTAACTAATCTAAGTTATTAAATAATTAATCATAATTACATTCGACACGTTATTTTACTACAGTGCTAAAGAATGTAGAAACAAGACTAAAATCTCTCAAGATAAATTTGTAGATGCAAACACAGGTCAAAGTCAAAATGATAGCTGAGTCTGATTAAATAACATTCAGCTATTGCAAAAATGAACACATGCATCTTGTCTCAAAGGAATCTTGAAAAAAAAAATCTTAAAATGTTCTGAAATTTATTTGCAAACTCTATCCATTTTTCTTCCATTGATGATTTTGTGTGCAATCTTTATGTCATACAATAAAAGTGTTAATACAGCATTATTATTATTATTATTATTATTATTATTATTATTATTATTTCCTGACCCAGGCAAGGAAAAGTGGTTGGAAGATGGATTTATTATTGATATTATTATTATTATTATGCATTAAAAATATATATGGTATTGACAGGATTGTTCCAGTCTGACCGTGGTCATGCAAAGAGCCTTGTGGTCTTAGTTAAATCCTCTAAATAATTACACTTTTCTCATCCTTGCAATGAATATAGTCTGAACTAATTTTGTAATGGGATATTTCTTATGGGTTCTGACTGACTTTAATGGATTTTCTAAGATGAACGTTTATTCATAAACTTGTCAAACAGGTGCTGACATCACCTTCTATCAATGAAAGTCCTTAGCAGATATAAGACTGCATATCCAGAATGGTGATAACAGGGTGTAGATTTATGCTATGAGCCATGTTGTGGGTGCAGGAAAGGGGGTGACCCATGTCTGGCTTAAGTATTGGTGATGTAAAGAAAGGCTATTTCCCCAAAACTATGATGTCAAGCTGACACCTGTCACCTTACAAACAAGACCTAATGTTCAACCCCATGATTATAACATCAATATAATGTTTGGGCTATGACTTGGGAGATGATGTCACTGCCCCCATTACTTCCCACTAATCAGGGGTATCAAATTGGTCCATTATCTGTATTGAGGCATAGAAGGATTTCTGAGAGTTAAAGCCGTGTTCAAAGAACTAGACATGTAAAAATTAGTTTTGATGGAAGTGACACTAATCAGTCAACAGTGAGCAGGAATCAAAATATGTGTAGCTTTGAGCTGGGGCCAATTTGCTGTAGCAACAGTCACAATAATCACAGCATAAGAGATGTTTTTGGTTGATCTGCTCTTGAGCGGGCCTGGTCTGAATTCTGAAGGGCTCTTGGTCTGACTCAGGCCAGTTCTTTTGTTAATCCTAAAAGCATTACACTCCCAGGACTTCTAATCATATAAACCCTGAACAGACCTCACACTTGTATGCCATCGAGTTGACTTCAGTTCACTTCCATCTCATTCTTTTCACCATGCTCAAATAAAGAAGGCCATCGAAAAAGTACTTCAACAAAAACTGCTATAAAAATGAACCTGAATTGTTTAGTGGTTTAGATAGATAGATAGATAGATAGATAGATAGATAGATAGATAGATAGATAGATAGATAGATAGATAGATAGATAGATTTCTGAACTAATGATTTTTACATTTCCTTATACATTTCCACAGTCTCCTGTTTGACTGGAGGTGTGGTACTATTTTGGTACTTGTGTGATTTCACAATGGGTCAAAAATGGGAAGAAAAAGAAAAGCTGCCCTAATTATGTAGCCCGTCATTCACTGGCTTGTAGGGTCTATGCAGAAGGCCTGCGACCATCGCCAAATCTAACCTGCTGTCATTCTCTGAGTCTCTTTTTCTCTCTTCTGTCACTACATTGAATTTATCAAAGTGATACAAATACACAACAAAAATGAAAACTCTGTTCTCTCTAGTTCCATTTGGATCGCTTCTGTCTGAATAAGACTGCAACAGCGCTGTTACATTGTTTTAGTATTTCCATGACAACGGCTCTTTCTGTCAGATCCAAGTGTGACATGAACTGGGAGGGGTCATAATGGTACTGTAGTCCAATCCCCTCGCCCTGCCTTCAGCCTTGTGCTGTAGGTATGCAGCAAACTCTGGCAGGAGCAGTGGTCCAGCCCCCTGGCTGAGAGGTTGGCAGGTACCATCGCGACAGCATACATTCTTCACCTGAGCTGCTCCCAGCAACGCAGATGTGCATTGTTGAAAAAAAAAAAAAGGGGGGAGTAAAATTGCTGCTTTGGATTAAAGCTTCTAGAAAGTGAAATAAATGCAGCTTTATATATTCTGTTAGAAACAAGTTTAAGCACTCAGTGTCACATTCATGCGTTTGAAAGGAAATGGAGGAAGACTGTCAAACCTATAGATGGCATATAATGAAGCCTTATAAAATTCTGCTTCTCTTTTCTTGGAGTTTCTTGATCGTATTTCTTTTTTTCCTCTTATCGCACCACTGCCGCCCACTTCCCACCCGCAACTCTTCCGGTGTGGCATAGAGATTAGTACTGGCAGGTGAGAGAAGGACATGGACTAGACTGAACAAAGGGGAGGGAGGACTTGAATGTGGGGACCTGATGTGCACGTCAACAGGCTGCGATAAACAGCATTTGAGCTTTCAAGTTGGCACTATGCCAACAAAATAAATAAAGAATGTTGGGGCTTTCACTTCTCGTGGATGAGAGCTGTACGTTTTTGTTCTTCCAACCATGGCCACACATGGGGCGTCACTTTGCCCACATTGGCATGGTTTGCCCAAACTGCTCTTCTTGCACAGGGAGTGAAGATCTCTGTGACAATGCTTTTCCGTTAGGCAAAAACAATCTACGATAATACTGTAAGCCTACCCCCACAGACACACGGTTTCTTCATCCTCCAGCACTGGAAAAATGGCTACAGACAACAGCAGTATGGCTCATAAAAGGACTGTGAAGGATGAACAGGACTTGAGGCCAGGTTCTCTCAGTCTGGAGCTATTAGGACGACTTGTAAACAATGAATACAGCAGTACCTCATTGAACTGTGCAAACCCCCTGTTATTATGGGTCAATGTCTGTCCTACTGTGTAAAATAAGACAATTTTGTACAAAATTCTCACATGTTAAAATGCTTTTAGCAACAGTGATTCAACGTGTTTAGGAAAAAGTGTAATATAAGAATATAATCAGTAGGTGGCAGAATACACAGTATGCTGTTCTAGAGTGTGGGGAGGTGCGTATATTCTTATTTTTTTTTTTTTTTACAGAGGAGGTCCCCGATGCAGATGATAAACTGAAGGGTTTTGCATTAAAAATATAATTCCTCACTTAGAAACACAGGACACCAAACTCGCAGATAGGATTTGTCTCAGACACATAGCAAATAATGAATTTTGCACTAACTCAGTTATCTTGTAATATTTGGCATGCAGAGTGAATAGAACATGGATATCCTGAAGGTTTATTCCTGCTATTTTCACAAACGACGCTCGCATTAGCCATGACTGTCTGTTGAGGAGATTCGGCTTGTTGCTCCCTGCTCCACTAAACAGTTTATAGAGCATAAGTTAAGGGGAACAGGATTGAATATACCACTTCTGTTCTAAAATGGGCTCAGATTACCCGAAGGAACATTGAGCGTTCTGTCACCTTTACTGCAAAGCACTCTAACCCCACTTTGAACCTTTCATAAACGACGCAGGAAATGCAATTCAGAGTCACATATTCTTTCAATCATCTTCCCCTTCATCCAACTCACAGGCTACCAGTGCCATTTGGAGCTGTTCTGCTGAGGGAATGACCCCAGTGATGATGGACGAACGCTTCGACTGAAGACTCATTTATCGTTAAAGCTTGACATTCTGGTGCCAGGAGGGTCACCGACCCAAATGTGTGTGAATTGTCTGAAATCACAAAAGAGAATCACCAAAAAAGCTGAATGGAACTTGCTTCTGCAAAAATTAAAAAACTGGGCAATGAAGGTACCTAAAATAGAATAAATAAAAATAAATTGTGAATTTATGCTGTTAATGGTCAGAAAATAGCATCACTATATTCAAGCTTTTTGGAAGAGTCTCAGATGAAAAATGCCAGTCCCAGTCGCCCAGCTAGCGACTTATTATAAACAGATACAGTACACTCTGCCGACGATGTCATTCCTGAAGGCTGACTTTGCTATCAGTAAAATTAACAGCATGACACATACGACACAAAATCCACATCCGCGGTGGTTGCACAGCTGTTGCCAACCTGTGTCCATCCCTTGCGATGGTTCTGGCGCACAAAGTATGAAAACTAGCTTGGATATTGCTTGAATGTTTTATGCGCAGACCTTGAGAGCCAGGCAGTGTCTGTTAATTCTCTTTAATAAAAATAAATAATGTCTGCATGAGGGGCCAGGAGCTCCAGCCTGGAGTGCATTGCCAAGGGGAAGCTGGCAGGAAACCAGAGCCTTCGCCACAAAGAGCAAAAGGGCCGATGCCAAGGACAGAGATTTCTTGGTGACCATGTGCTCACACATGTCCCGCCCTCCCCCTGTTCCACACCTGGATTTTCTCTGTCGTCAATGCTGTGTTAGGAAAACGGGAGCCAGGAATGCCTAATTACATCTGCAGGTCCTGGGTCTGGTGGGTTTTCTGCGAGGGCCTGGGGGCCGTTCATTCTACCCCAGTACATGCAATGTGTAGTCGCTCCGTGTTCCATCTGAAAACACAGAAACATCATTTCTTATCATAAATTCAAGAGTAGGTGGATTTACGGTCTACAGGACTTTGCTTAGAGCATCAATGCAAAAACCTTTAATTTACACTCCTAGTGCTCACAAGGTTAAAAGTCATAAACACAGAGGAAGGCATAACACAGGGTGTAATTCTAAGCTTTTAATGTGGGATCAAAACCTGCACTAATAAATGAATGGAAGACCAACAAATGACTTAAATGCTAAAATAGTGCTTACATTTATGTAAATGGACATATTTGAGTTCAACCCCCCCTTGCAACTTAGAAGGGATTCAAAGACAAGAGGTAGGAGAACATCACTCTACTGCCAGATTCTGTTCATTCCTTTCATTCTCTGGCAGGACTACAAAAAAAAACAGGATTCCTGGAAAAAGGGTTTTGAGCTCCCATGAAAAAAAACTGACAGAGAAGTGTGACAGTGGGGGAATGGCTTACGACACTGCAAGAGAGAGATGACACAGAGTACAGTGGCAGCAAGGATCTGGTGTCAGTCAGCTGTGAAATGCTTTAAAACAGTGCGTTTGTTGGAAAAACACAATGGTTGTATCCAGCGTAGGTGCACTAAGGATTTGTACACATGCAGACACGCACAGACACAAACACATGAGCAATGAAGAGTAGAAACATACATGTTCATTACCTAGGTCACAAACACACACATAGACTGAGATATCAGAAAAAGGCGCAGACA
Source organism: Hippopotamyrus pictus (assembly GCA_026781145.1). Classification (NCBI taxonomy): domain Eukaryota; kingdom Metazoa; phylum Chordata; class Actinopteri; order Osteoglossiformes; family Mormyridae; genus Hippopotamyrus; species Hippopotamyrus pictus. The sequence continues at coordinate 4,081,838 of JAODLC010000002.1, forward strand.
AATGTCAGGATTGGTCCCTGTCCTACCTTGGTTCAAGTGTCATTTCCCCATTTGGCCAGCAGGTGTCATTCAATTTCCCATTTTTCCCAGGTTGGTAGTTCCTAGTGCAGGGATGGGCAATCTTATCCACAAAGGGCCGGTGTGTATGCAGGCTTTTGGGATAACCCTTGGGTCAGCTGTTCAACCCCAGGTGTGACTCTTCAGCCAATCAGTCCTCTAATTTGTAATCTAATTAAAGAGTTGCAGTGAAAACCTGTATAGCCAATGGCCCATTCTGGTCCAGCCTGGTCGCTGCGTGGCTTAATGGGCTAAGCAGGGAGCTTCTCCTATTGTTTAAAACCCTTAAGTATTTGTTATAACCCTCACCTGTGTCTTGTTCCCAACCCTACTGTTTGGTTAATTGTTTTGGTCTGCACCTGCCTCTCGTGTGGGCCTCATTATCTGTCTATTTAAGTGCCTACTCTCGTTCTGTTCCTTAGTTGGTCATTGTGTTCGATTGTTACCTTGTGGTCATTACTGTGTGTTAGTTGATGCGTCCTTAGTGTTTTGTTCCTTGGTTGTTCCCCACATGCCTTCCCAGTTAGTTAGTTTTCCTTGGGGTTAGTTTTAGTTACTTCCTATTTCTCCTGTTTTGTTTTCTACCTCTTGTGGTCCATTTATTTCCCTGGTTCTCCCTTCATGTTCTGTTTCATGTAATAAAACCTTGTTTGTTTGACAGCCGCTACGGAGATCATCTTTCATGCCCCACATAACAACAAATTCAAGGACTACACACCAACCATTAAACCTTCACATTGCTAGCCATAGTATTAAGTTAACTCTTATGTGTTTAAGCATTTTACTGCTACCAAAGATCATAAAGCACTATTTAGTCATGACCTGTGTAAAGCAATTGCTCATTCTTGCGCTCTAAAAAAACGTGAATTTTAATTTGCTGAATGGAATATTGAAAAAAATAACATGCAGTAAAACATTAAAAGGTTATCTGCTGAGCAATATTACTGAATTAAATGACCATCGTTGAGAAAAACAATTGCTTAAACTTGCAATTAGCAATAAAGCTAAGTAAAATAATGAAATGGCTAGCTGAGTAAAGTGGGTTGGAGCAATTCAGTTCACTTAAAGCAAATTTTGTTATGTTGAGTGTTTTAACCATTGGGAAGGGAGGATATCTAAGAACAGATCTTTAAGAAATGGTAAAAGCATGTTTATATGCAGCGTGCCGTTCGTCTCTTACACAGAATCCAGCTGATAATCACATTTAAGTCTTTTGAAGACTTTTGTTCCTCATGCCACCAAAGCAGGCCATGTATCCATTTACACCAGGACACATTTGAATGGTCAATAGACCAGGGTTATTATATTTCCCAAATTTCCTTTAGTTTTCATTTTTATTTAGTTTTCCATGATTTTTTTTCCAGTTTAAGTTTTAGCCTCATTTTTATTTTATGGACATTTGTAGTTTTGGTTCAGTTTTTATTTAATTTCAGTGTTAATTTTGGTTTTCAGTATCATGTTTGATAGCACATGTAAAGTGATTCCCGTGCTTTCAACATGACCATGAATCCACTAAGGAGAACGTCTGAAGCATTTTGTTTTCCTGCCTTAACATTCCATTCCAGACCCTTCACCTCTGTCCTGTAACACCAACATGTTTATATAGCTATGAAGCTTATTGATGCTCCAGGCCCTGATTGCACACATATGCACACATTTGATGGGATTTGGCAATTTTGGAGAAAGTAAAGTCCACCTGGATGTAATCTAGGGAAAACCCCTAGGGAAGCAGTGGTTAGAGAGTGAGGAAATATTCTTAGAAGTATTAAAGTAAAGCAATCAGACAATTTTCCAAAGCATTAAGAGAATGCAGTTCAATACAATTTCAAAAAGTCTCAAAACATTCAAAATTCCAAAATCAACATTTCACTCAACAGTGAATGTATGAAAGATTCTAACAGTCATATTCAATACCAACAAGCCCTGTTTTAACTTTAACAATAGGTATAGGAATAAGAAATATTCCTTATTGATAAACATCAGTCCAGTGGCAAACTATTAAACACATTTTGGTGACTGGTTTCCATTTAGAAATACTCTCATATTTTAAGAAGTGGTTAGCTTAAGAGTACATTCTCATTTATATAACCATTGCACAGCACATATGCATGAGTCTGAGACAGAATGGAGAAAATGTGCAACAGCGCCCATTAGATAAATCTTAATCTCTCTTCTCTGGGTCAGAGTTATTTACAATCTTTGGGAATCCTAAAGAATCCTTTACTGTTGTCGTGAACACTGTTGTTAGTCCAGCTGAAAGCAGCACACATAACCTTGATGAATGCCGAAAAACAGCATACACGAATACCTAGAGCAGACGAGAAGTGCACCAAGATGGCGGCTGGTGGACTTAGCTTCCTGTGGGTGGGGCAGTGTGATTCAATTGCAACCCAGAACCACAGTGCAAATTGAGGGTGTAAAAACAGAAATTAAGCTGATTTTACTTTTCTGTTTCTATTTCACTTTATTTTGTGTTGCATTGTTCACTGTAGTTTTTATTTAGTTTGCTTTTTTAAAAACTGACATTTTTATTTCAGTTAACTAAATTATTTTTCACTCCTAGTTTTAGTTTCAGTCTCAGTTTTCATTAACTGCAATAACCCTGTACTAGACAAAAATAGGAACAGTTCATGAATATATAATAAATTTATACAACCTCAGGTCCTCAGGTTATGAACAAGATCGATTTCCTAACTGTCTTTGAGTTGAATTTGTAGGTAAGTCAGAAAAATAATGACACGATACACAATAATTAGTCATAATAAAAGTAACTACATAAGTACTATACTGTACCTGGATCTGACAAACCGCTGAAGCCATGCGATGTTTTCATGAGTGTCACAAAGTAGTGTGTGCATTCATTATTGCAAAGCATTGTATTTAACCCAAGTTTTTAATATGGCTGGCTTTATGCCAGTCTGTTCGTAAATACGTGTTGTACATAAGTCTGATGTTCTTAACCCGCAGACTGCTTTGTACCCCCCCACCCCCCCATCTGTTAATCATAGATTTTGAGCCATCTCCACAATGACAGTACCGTTATCATTGCATATATTTATATTATATGCATTCATGTTTTTTGTATACTGCACTGCTGTCCCACTTTTCTCATATTGCTATAAAGGCATTTTAAAACAGGACTTTTTAGAAGCACCTGGCAGCTGCTTTCACTTCCACAACCTTTTGCTTTAAGGCAGCTTGTAGACCCAGCATGAGCTAAATAATCTTCATCCATGCCTCTCTACCCTCTACAGAAGCCCCAAGTTCCCAAGAAACCCCCAAGTATGGGATCAAGGCTCTTGTTGCTTGGATGTGTGTGTGTACATATTAGTGTATGTGTATGCTTCACGAGAGTGTGGGAGGTGTGAGATAAGGAAATGTGTCACTCCACAAAGACACACAAGGCCCCTTAGATGTGTTTTACTTTGCTCTGGCTGCAAAGGTTTGTATTGAAATGTTGTTTTCTTTTGAATTTGACAGCCACTAATTGAACCTTATAAATTATATTCAGGTGCTGAGCGACTTCTTGCCGTTGCCTGTTCTTCGGCAGTTGATAACTGAAGGTCAGCATTTTTCGCCCATATACCAAAGGCTTGTTCTTTTCCATACCCTAACTTCAATGCAGATGTAGACCTTGTGGTTAAATAACAGATGTTATTAAAATGATCTCTTATTATGGTTATGTAAAAGGCACAGGAAAAATGGCAATTTATGAAACAGATTTTTTAGTAATATCATTGAATCGTGAAAAACAAAACAACAAACAAACAAATAAATAAACAAACTAAGGAGATGCACCCATAGAGCTTCATGAGCACTCAAGCCTCTAGATGCCGAAATTTTGACTCAAATCTACAAGGAAGCAGTTTCAGCCAGGTGAGACCGTATGGCTTGAACCATCTGCAGGTAATGGCAGCTAAGCTTTGCTCCTGACCTCCTGTTAATCTTTTGCTATGGTCGGCGAGGGGCCGGATGGTGTGCTTGTTCTGCCATTTGCATTCGCATTGGCTCATCTCCCTGACCACGGGCAATTATCCCAGCACTCTCCATACCTTACCAATGAGTTTAATTAGTGCATTTTTGTTGATTAACACATGGACAATCTGTGTTCCCTTCCTGGAGACACTGTGACTGGCAAGGGCAGACAGGATTCTGGGACGGTGTACACCTTCTTGAAGCACAGTGTATTTTGAACGGTTCTTGCATTCAGGTTTCACATCGGCACATGGTTGGGCGAGCCATCCTCAGTGTCACATCACATTTTCATTCCATTTTCTCCTGTCTATGAATGTTAAATGACTAGATTAGATGTATGGCCACACAAACTCAGTGATTAACTTTGATCATGTGAGCCAGAGTAAAATATGACCTTTTCTATCATAACTATCCACACTATTAAATTACATGGAAACAAAGGAACATTTAAAACCACAAAACTTCTAATATAAAGTATATATAGAGAGATATTGCTGAAGGTTGACTGTGCTACCGTGAAAGGACAAGCAAACAGCCCAGAAGGTGGAGCTTCATTACGAGACAGGATAAAAGAACATAGATAAAAAAATACCAAAGAAAGGGAGAGGTGAAGGAGAAGGATGCACTGAAGTGTTTAAAACTTTAAAATGGTTTATTGGCCAGACGGGAACCCAAGTGTTTGCATGTCAAGGAACATGCCATCTGAGATAAAAATCAGAACGCGGGTTGCCAATCAGGTTGCTTCAGCCGTATTTGACAAATTAGCATTTTCATCTTGCACAAACCACCCCATGCCATCTGCTCCTCCTACAGATTCCCGACTGAGATCCTGCTAATTAACTGGCTGACTCTGTGATGGTAAGAGAGGAGCAACATGCTAATTTAAGAAAGCAGTTAAGCCAGATTCTGGCTGGTTTTCAACCACTAAAATCAATTGAAAGACATAAAATGTACGATTAACATCTTGGCCATAATCTAAATGACCTATGGACGCGTGTAGCTATTGCACGCTTCCAGCATTTCTGTTGATGATGTTAATGACAATTTCAGTATATCTATTCATTGCTATGTGAGATCTTGAATATAGAAATTGCTTTGCATTAGACTGGACATCATAACTCAATAGTTTACCTCCAGTTTAAGATGTACAAGTGGACCACAAATCTGTCGACTGGTTAGACATTGATCTCCCCAACCTCATCTAGGCCATATCAAGGAAAATGGTTGGACAGTTAAATGCCATGAAAAGCTGTCAGATGGAATGGCTTTGCTTGGGTTGTATCTGGTTTTATAAAGTTTTTTTTTTTTTTTTTTTTAACTAAGATTGGTAGAAAACTTCTCTCCCCAAAATCAGTAAAAAAAAATCCATTTAGCGCCATTGTCAAAGGGTGAATTCATATATTTATGAATGTTTATAAATGATTTAACTTCAGCTTCAGTGTGAAAACTTCATTTTTGCCAATATGCTCTGTCTGAGGTTCCCTGTTCAGTGCCTTTTATCCAGCAGATCAGTGTTGTAAATGTCTGAAGAACCATTATGGATCCTGAGCTGAGTTTTTCCTGTGATTCCTATTTAATGAACCACCCCCACCTCAGAATAACCAGTCCTGCACTTACAGCTAGGAGAGAGCAGCCATTCTCTGTCCACCTGGTAATGAGAGACGGTGTTGGCTCTACAGCCCAAGGTGGTTCAGCTGGAAAAATCCAGCTCTATATCTTGAGTTTATTCTGTGCTGCAAATCTTGTGTACATCCTTGATCTCACACCATGTTCTTATTGCAGCTGACAATAAGTGTGCCGCTCTGTGTGATCTCCTACAAACACTCCCAAAGCTACAACCATATTAACCTGCAGCTGCAAGCTGGATTGAAGACCGGTTTCTGCAGCAGGAAGCTAAACACTGGAGGAACGCCACTATCCAAGATTGCGCTTCTGATCTGAGAGCACGCTGATGATTAATGGTTCTCAGTCACTTTTTTTCTTAGAATGACAAGTGGGGCTCTGGTATTTGCATCATTTTCCTCAGTGTGTCTTTAATTTTGTCGGATGGTTCATTATAATACGGGAATCTCAAAATCAAAACAAACCAAAGTATTAAACTTGTATATCTCCAGATTCTCTTTTGCTTTTTCTTTTGTGGGTAAACAGCATGTTGCTGTTTGGCTAACTCTCTGCACTTCTGTCTTTCTGTGGTGCCACGTACTGGCATGACCATAGTGGTGCACAGGGTGAGGTTCTAAGTATAGATATGCAGCAGCCAAAGATCTGCTGGAGACCAGCTGGTGGTGTAGCATTAAGACTACAGCACTCTGGAGCAGAGGATGAACACTTCATCTGCTCCTCTGTCATTCATGTTAACGTTCAGTGACAAAGGAGAGTGATGCACAGTGGATGCATTAATTTTAGACAGAGCATGAATTTTCACACTGTGTTCTGAAACAAAGGTTCCCACATTGTGATTAAAAACCTGTTATTTTGACCTTATGGGAACATTTTTTTCAGTCCTCACAAGAGGAAACTAAATTGTATAAAATATGTGCAAAAATAAAAAAATTAAAAGGTTTACTTACACTGCGATGGGCTGGCCCCCCGTCCAGGGTTGTTCCCTGCCTCGGGCCCGTTGCTTCCGGGATAGGCTCCGGACCCCCCGCGGCCCAATAAGGATACAGCGGGTTGGAAAATGGATGGATGGATGGGTTTACTTACATATGGTTAAGGTTAGGGCTGAGTAGGGGTTAAGGTTGCCATTGTTGGGATTAGGGCTGGGTAGGGATTAGGGTTTTGCCCATAGAAATGAATGGATGGTCCTTACAAAGATATCCATACAAACACGCATGTGTGACAGTTTGTGAATATATCAAATAGCTTGTTTTCTTTCAGGTTAAAGCACTGCTTCTTTCAAATGAATCTATAAATAATGCAAGTTAAAGCTGTGTTCAGAAGACGATAGAGTTTGGCTTTCTAAGTAGGAAGAAAAACATCGAACACTCCTTCCTGTTTTTCCTGACAGTTCTACGTATTACAGTCATAGATTATCAATTAAGCCCTTTTACTGAACTGGATCCTCCTGGCATATAATGGCTATCCAGCACAGACACTCAATAGAGAGATAATATTAGACATTTGAGTTACTCTGTCCCTTTGCTAGTGCAGTGTTTAAAACATTTAGAGCACATGTCTGCTGAGCCCGTATCGACCCTCACCACAACATTCCCTCACCTCATTATTTGGAATAAGGTGTCACTTTACTACACAGTGTCCAGGTGTGAGTTATACGGTAGTAGACAGGCATCTCCAAATTGTCTGTAACCCTGGCTTGCACGTGATGTATAATGCAAATTCTCCCAAATGCTTTTCTAAGCCAGGTGGCAGTTCAACCACGGAAATTCAGCAAGTGGCCTTTTTGGCTGTGGCTCGAACTGCATCTGAGTGGAAAACGAGGTTCTAGATTCCAAGATGGTTTCACTGTCAGGCTGAATTCCGCAGCAGGAGATGTGGCCTGTCCTTACCTGAATGCAGACCGGGCTCAATAAAGCAAAACAAAAAAAAACTAAAAGTACCAACCTTCTGAGCCTCGGTTTACTAGCTGTGCAGATAATTATCCCCTGACATTAATGGATTGGAAGCTTTTTATTCTGCAGGGACAGTTATTGTATGGCCATGAATCTGAGACTAACTGAGTGAATAAATAGACACTGCATCTAAAGATTTGAATATGGTTGTGCATACGGCGATGGGGACAGGAAGAGAGGCATGGAATCGTAACCTCATAATGTAGATGAAGAAAGAGAAAACGTGGAGAGAGGAGGAAAGGAAAACAGAACATAAGTGCAGTGCAGTGAAAATGATAATATAGAGAAACAGCATGAAGAGAGAAAGCTTCGTGAACGAAAGAGAGAGAGAGCGGAAAATAAATGAGAAGAAGATAAAAGAAAAGGGCGACGTCTCATTTATTAGACGCTCCTGTGGCGTTTTCTTCTGATACACTCAAGGGTGAGATTTGATCCATAAAAAAAAAAAATGTATACAAAGGCCTTGAATATGTGTGCTTTCTTGCTGCCAGTTGTGTCCAGTCGAAATGCTAGCCTTGAATGAGCCAAGAAAAAGCGAGGATGTGGGCAGAATTCACTGTGGCCACACCCCTTTTATAATTCATAGCATAATGTAAGAAAGAAGGTAATACAGCAGAGATTATGGACTCAACCGCTGCATCTTACCATGAGGACTAAACGAGGGGTCCCGTGTCACACACCACACCGATGGACTACTGGTTACAGTAGTGCCAAAGCCCGGGACAGCTCCGTGAAGCTGCTGGGCGACACTGCCTGTGGTCCTGAAACAGCACTACCTCCAGCGTGCAGAGAGCTGAGCGCTGCTGTTTGTGGCACAACCATAGACTGCCTCCATTACCAGCAAAAAAAATACCTTTTTTTTTCTAAGCTCCTAAGCCAAATCGTTTCTTTGTTCCCATAAATCTAATAAGGGGTTGATTGCTTTTCCTAATTATGCTATTTATTCCTCCTGCAGGCCTTTTGTGTTATTGGTGTAATTAATTTCAAAGATAACTTGTCCTCCGCTCGGATTAGAAATGCCACTTGATAACAGAGCATTGGGGGAAGGAAAAGCTAATTAGTGCTCCAGTCTAGATGCACTACCTTACAATGCCACTTTTGCCAATGTTGCCATATTCCTCCTGCCAACTGTAGTTTAGCACATGAGGCTCTAATGCCCAGAACTGCAGTGCACAGGCAGCGTGCCGCTTGTTTGCCCTTCTAAATCTGGAAAAAATAAAGAAAGTCGGCTTCTACTATCTCTCTTCAGACTCTGGGTTTGGGGGAGTGGAGGGTGAGATTTAAAAAAAAAAAAAAAAAAAAAAACAGAAAAAAGAAAAGTGATTTTCTTCCTTCCAAGCTTCTCGAGTCTATTTTCAGGAGTGCCACCACCTGCCCGGAGAACTGTAATGCGTTAATCACCAAGAAATTCTGCCCAAGATGAAAGCTAATACTGTTTTGTTTAATGATAGGTTTCTCGGGAATGGTAAAAGGTTGCAGTTACGCTGTTATTTATAAATACCATAAAGAGCCACTTCTTAGAGTTAGCGTTCAGTGAAGGACTTGATTGAATTAGGGTTGTATGATGATGGGAGAGGACTGTCAATATGTCCTCCGGTGTGTTCTGGGTGTCAGCAGTTTTATTATGGCTAAAATGCTAGTTACCTTCAACATAGTTAACTGTATTCTTTTCACCTGCTGGTCTGCTTCTGCTGCTAAATCCATGCATTATGTAAGACCTTATTCCACTAGTGAGAGTACTGTAAATACCTGCGCATTCTACTTCCTTCCAACTTACCCAAGATGCATCAGTAAGGGACGGAACAGCCAAAGCCAACTGGTTTGTTTATCGGACAATCGATTGACTTGTCTTTAAGGTAGCACATGTCAAGCTCTGAAGCATTGCACAAAGCTGTTTTTTTTCCCATAATGCTCTTAGCCTTAGTTGGTATTGCTTCTCTGTATCCATTCCTGTGTTTGGTGCCCAGCCCTGAACTCTGCCCTCTTGGTAACTGAAGAGTAATTCTTTGGAAAAGAAAATCATTTGGTGGCTTGTGCTTAAAAGGGGGCTTTAATTTGCTACCTGCCTCAAGCTCAACCTCTCCTCCAGCTCTGGTATCGATGATACTGTCAGAAGCCCCTGGTCACCACATTAACAGCCCTAACAAACAACTCCTCCAGCAAATGAATTCTTAAGTTGAGGGGATGATGGAGGTGCTTGTAGACTGGATTGCTGTAATGAACCCAAGGAGCAAAGCCCAAAGGCTGGATCGATCGAGGGTTCGCTCAGGGAGCTCATGGCAACCCTCAAACTGGCACAAATAAATAAATAAATAGATAGATAAATAAATAAGGTAATGCTTTGGCATTGCGTGATCCATTAACACCTGCGGTCTCAGGTGGGTCCGCTCCATTCAGCCTTTGCTCTAGCGGTGAACAGACCCTTAATTGGTTCTCTGTTAGCTTTGAATACCATGTTTCCTTGCCAGCATTGTTGTAGCTGCACTCTTGTTTCTTATGAAGCATTGATCTCTTTCTGAGTGCACGTTATCTGAGCTACTACTGGCCACGCAATGATGCAACTCTTCACTCTGACTGAATGTTGTCATATGTAAGCTTAAATAGTAAGCTACACACTAGTCTTTGACTCCTCTGCTTCCCTTCCTTTTTTTGCTGATTTTCCTGATTTTTTAACATAAAATACCAAACTAAATTTACTACAAAGCTCTACTCCCTTCCATCCCAATTCAAACTTGATGTGGGACTAGATTAATTTATTTCCACTGTGAAAACACAATACACTGGACACTGTACAAAATTCTTCCCAACAATCTGTTACTGAAGTTTTCATGAACTGATAGGACGTAACTATACTGAGATCGAAGCTTGATAGTGAAAGAAAACTTTTTCCATCTTTAGACTTCTCTCTTTAGCTGGTTGGACAGTCAAGTCATCATTCAATTTAACCTGGAACTAAATGGTTGTAACTGTTTACTTAACTCAATACTAATTAACGTATGCACTCAATGGTAATCTTTCCAAATCCCACACCCCAACCTGAAACAAGGAGATTTTTCTACATATCCCACTGGGGGCAGCATGTGGCTGTAATCGGAAGAGCGCTGGTTCAAACCTAGCCTCAGCATGTCTGTGGGTCCTTGAGCCAGGCCCTTAATCCCCAACTCACTCTACAAAGAGCAAGCTGAGGGAGGCATAAAAACAATTTACAATAAAGTATCAATTAATATTATTGCAGTAATTCTAGTAATACAGGGATTGCTACCTTGAGATGCTTACATCACTTTTAAAACTTGTCTCACTGGCTCATCATGCAATTTCTCTATCCCAATCTGGTTTCTTTTATTCGTTTCCTGACTGCTCCTTCTTTATCTTGCCTGCCCCTCCCCCCTCCTCCAAAAGCTTGGACACGCCAAGACGTCTACAAAGGCGAGAGATGGAGTGTCACATCACCTGACCTGGCCACCTGACCTAAACACAGTAGAAATGGTTTTGGTGGAGTTTGACCAGAGTGTGAAGACAAAGCAGCTGTAAGTGCTCAGCATATGTGTGAGAACTTCTTCAGGACAGCTGGAAAGGCATCCCAGGAGGTCACCTCGTGAAACTGGTGCAGAGGAGAAAGCAGGGTCTACCAGTCCCTGGAGCAACTGGGGTTAAGGGCCTAAATGAGGGACCTCTCTGCCGAATATGGGATTTGAACCAGCAACCTTCTGAGTCCCAACCCACAGAGCTGCCCCCTCAACAAATTATTTTTTTTAGTTTAATACTTTTTTGGTTAGTGCATAATTCCATACTTGTTATTTGATAGTACTGAAGTCTTTAAAATTACTCTATAATGTAGAGAATAGTGCAAGTACATCTTTCTATGGGTAGGCATGTCCAAACTTTTGACTGGTGCTGTACTCCCCTTCTTCCTTCCTGAATGTTCTTTCTCAAATCCAGTCAAAGCTGGAGGCTACATCTCACCAGAAAAGCAATATGCCCCTCCATTACATTATGCCTATTATGTGTAAGCAGGAACCCTCATTATACACTCCTCCAATGAACACATGTTCGGTAAATGCTTTACACACTTATGATTTCATATGGCGCATATTTAATGTCATAAACAGCCCAAAAACAGGACCCCAGAGGGCTGAGAAATACACAGTGTATGTAATTAAGATTCTCCACATGCTGCTCCCACTATTACAGTCACATGACCTTCAGCTGGCGACGTGTCATTCTAGGCTTAATTTCAGAGCAACGATATTGGTCTTGACCACTGCTGTTTTGAAGTCTAAGGTCCTTGATGTCTTCTATGAGGTGCAAAAGTTCAGTTCGCTTGAATTAATGATATTGGCAAAGGATATACAGAAACATGTACGTGTTGGTGTGTTTAACTGCAGGTTTGTGTGTGTGTGTGTGTGTGTGTGTGTGCGCGCACGCATTACACAGCATGTATTATGTGCTGTATTCCTGTCAAGGAGTGTATTTGTGTAAATCAAAAAGAAGTCAGGGATCTAAATCTAACAGACACACAGTAATAAGGGTTTAAAAAACACTGAAAAAAATAATCCTATATCAACCTAGTATTGCCTTAAAATTTATCAGATGGTTCTAGAACCACAGGGGGGAAAAAAGATGTAACACACAATAACAGAGATGAGGGACAGAGGAAAACAGTCAAAGCCAGAAATCTGTGAGAATTGCCAGTGCAGGATAATCAATCTTCATTCATCAGGGGATGCCTGAACAAAACTAAATATTTTTATTTCCACTTTATTTCAAGGCCACTTGAACAATTGCATTTTCATTAGGATGCAGGCCTTGCAAAATGCTCCACTATGTGCCAAGGAATGCGGAAAATATCACGGGAGGTGGGTGTGAATTCAAGGGTACGCCACGCGTCGTATTCCCCCCTAAATACACAAGTACATGAATTAGCTGTTTATGTCTTCTTAATAAATAAGCAAATGTTACTTAAAAATAAAAAGGTATTTTTTTAGGAAGCTTTTTTTAGGAAGCTCCTCGAAATCGCATATAGGACTGTCAATATTTACTATATTAAGACATTTAGTGCAGCTATTTGATTTTCAGCATAAATATCTAATACATTTATACAAATATGTACACAGTCACATATACGAATGACTTAAGGCTGTTACTTACATTTTTTTTTCCCCGTTGTCTGGCAAACAGGTTTGTCAGTCCCTTGATTCTCCGGCCATATCTGTGAGAGAGTTAGTTACTTACATTATCTTATATATTTCACTTTGATCATTTAAACAGCAAGATGTTTCACCAGAGTCTAACAGGTTAAAGACTTTGCTCAGTGTTCTAACAGCAGGTCCCTCCTAGGAGCTGACCTTGCTCATGAGTCTCCTAAGTACTTTGCCTCCCGCTACCACAGCACTGGATGTTTTGTCAGTATAATGAATGAGGGCTTTTCTGCACATGAACTGAACTTCATACGCTGATTTTGCTTATTATTATAACATTATATCTGGGTGGCAGTGTGGTACCTAAGGCTGGGCTATCCTACCACTAGCCCCCACAGGGGCTCAGGCCTGGATGCGGTCTGAAGCCTGTGTGTGTCAAGCACAGAGGGGCACTGGGATAGTGAGAGGAGAGGTATATTAATCAAAAGTAAAGATGTTAAAGTGGCAAACAGGTAAATACAGTAGCAGAGTGCTTTGTGCGGTGTAAGCCTTCCTTTTCAGACCTTCACACCTGGGGGCTGCTGGATTGGATGTCCTTTTGCACTAATGCAAACTAAATACACCCCCCTCCTCGTACCATCCCCCCCCCCCGGGCACACACACAAACACAAACAGATAAGCATCATATACAGTTTTCGTACATGCACTCACACAGGTAACACACCACTTAGAATGGATGTCTTGAACATAGACAATAGACACAATTAACATTATGCCACCGTATTATGACTCTACATGAGTGTTTCCCAAACCAGTCATCCATGTTTTTGCTCCCTCCCAGCTCCCAACATGAACGGTTTGTGGGTGCCTGAGGACTGGACTGGGAAACACTGCTCTACATCGATTCAAAATCTGACCAGTTTATTCCTAGAACCAGGGGAATTGCTGGGATCTTAAGACATCAGGGGCTTATCCCAGAGACCTAATCTGTCCATCTGAGCTAAACAAATCATTTGGATTCATTTGGGGCTGCATCCCAGAATGCACCAGGCTCGTGACGCTCGTCTGCCTAGAAAAATAGATTAACCATACAACTAGATCTCCTGCATGATGAGAGTGAAATGTGGAAAAAACACAACATGCAAATACACACAAACACAAGAAAGGCCACAGAACACAAAAATATACATGCACACACTGCCAAGTAAATACTTACAAGATTTGAAGTCGTGGTTGTATTCATTTTGTGCTGAGCCACAAGCTAGATACCAACCTGCTTCATCCCAGAAACACATCCATCAATGTTACCATGACCATGAAATTGGCGTATAAATCACTGCCGCTGTGCTATAAATGCAAGACATCAATAGAGCACAAACAAACGTAACGTGTAATACGGTTTGGAGCCTTTAGGTACAAAACAGTACACTTCCTTTAGCTGCCTTATCTCTGACACATACTGTATATTGTATATTTACAATTCATGTTATTAAAAGCAATCCTTTAATTCACATGATGGCAATTATGTAGAGCAAAATACCTATTCAGCTATTAATCGCTTACATTGTCTTCCAGACATAATTAGAGCACACAGATAAACACAGCTTGCTAATTTTAAACATCAGAAATCAATGTTTGTTATTTCGCTTTAGATTCTCTTTTATTTTTAATAATCCCAGAAGAGATTATGTAAGAACAGAAAAAGAAGAGAAAGATAGAGTGGTTCATAATCTTCTTATTTATTTATCTATCCAATAACAGTTCCCAGTTCAACATTCACATAGCTATGCCATTAATATCCACTCACACTGGCATTAATCCCACAATTACTGCTGGAATGTACCACTTCTTATGCTGGTGGGGGGTTATTCTTTGCTTGATACCATCCAGATAAAAGGTGGTATATCTGACTTGTTGAGCCTCCTCCTCATTCCATGGTGATGCTGTGTTTTGTTTCAAAGTTATAATCTAAATAGCCACTCCTGGTGTTTCTCAGGTCTGGTTTCATTAGAGAGATTAACAGAGGCCAGTATAGTCTGTTTTTTTTTAGCTCTGTAAAGGGATTCAGGCTGTGGAATTCAATGTGGCCTTGATTGCATCAGGCGATGCAAGCTTGTACTGTTGTGTATGACCCTCAGGTGTCTTCTAAGGAACTTAACAGCTGCGGTGATGAGGGTAGAATGAAGCTAGGATATTTAGGTCTGTTAGCAACTGCCTAACTGCAATGTCACACTGCCGGCAGGCTAAATGGCAGGTGCTAGCCTCACCGAGGTGACTATGCTCTGCCTTAACTCTGCAGGGTTGCCCACTCAAGTTTTTGGGTGGAATCTTGAAAAATATTTGGTGGCGTCAACACAGTCTACATCTGCTTTCTCACAACTGATTGCACAATGATCAAATTCTGTCATCTTTCAGTCATCATTGATTTTTAAAGGTTTCCTGTATGAATTTTAAATAAAACAAAAGCAACATATCTTCCACAAAATCAGACTCATTCATCTTTTATCATTCATCTGACATTCTTGTACATTTACTGATCACTTACTTTTAAAAGGTTTAACATCGCCATTTTCTTTAAATGACATGCAATCAATCAAATGATTACACTTGGAGATGATTTTCTTCCCATTTCCTCCAGCACCATAAAACCTGACCTCATTCCTTATGAATTGGGACATAATAAACCACTAGCTCATTCTTTATGAATAGGTACATAATCAAAGCACACCTTGATATACAGACATATTGCAAAACTGCTTCATAACTGTCTCTTTCCGATCTTAAAATGTCCTGCCCCCACAGATGCATCGTATATTATTATGCTAGGTATCTCCATGGGTTTATTCTGCAGAAAAGCAATTGTTCTGACTAAGACATGATATTCAAGCAGTCAATATTTGAATCTGTAGTTTTCATTTTATTTAATTTCGTCATGTAAAGGGAATTGTAATTAATGTAAAAAAAAAAAAATCCAGTGTCCTTATTTTCCTCTTGCTTTTACTCTATCCCTCCAATATGGTCATAGGCTCCATTACCTTTGAGGATAATTGTGACAGGCTCGTTGTGGGCGTCCAATCCCATTTTTATTGCATGTGAAAGCTGTATGTGCCACACAGGTTAATACTTACATTCACGCAGTCATTCCACCCTCTGAGACCTACTGGGGGGGGGGGGGGGGGGGAAATCACATCATATGCATGATTTTTCTGATAATAAAAATTATAATAGTAGCCAAAGTAGGAAAATGCATACCAAGTTATGCTAGCTATCAGTAAACCTCAAACCAGCATTCTGACCTAGTATTTTTGAAATCCTTGGCATTGTTAAGATCACGCTCATTATTGATTCAGCCAGTTCCAGGAAAAGTATCTGAGAGTATTTGTTTTTGGTCCACACGCATTAATTGACAGCAATTAAGGTAATTTGCTTGGAGACCATAAATTGCACTCCTGATTACTGCACTAGAGGTAGGAGAGGTAGCCGACAAAGCTCGGCCCCTTTGTTCACCTTAAGGGTGAGACCTCCTACTTCATCCAGGTTTCACTTTCTGATTCCCTAGCTGGTGGCTGATGATTTTTTTAAACTGTATTTTTATCGTGGTAGGTGAATCCTCTCTCTGTCTGCATTAATGTTTGCCTATGATGACAGCGACAAGAAAAACAGAGTTATCACTGCAGTGGAAAAGATGACAGGAATCTAAATTAACAGGTTAGAAAAATGCTTAAAATAGCCTTGTATCCAAAGACATGCTCTACAAAGGCAACATTTATTTTACGTTTATGATGTATTGGATTGGCTATTTTATACAAGAACACAACGCGTCATATTTCTTGATGTGTCCAACTGCAAACATAATTATGAGATGGAAAAGGTGTATGTTGATTTTTAGAAGCTGCTGCTTTTTCAGATTTGGGGGAACTTTCTGCGGGGGGGGGGTTACCCTCTTGGGAGTGGTAGTCTCATGACAGTGTTCTGTCTCCCTATTTCTTGTTCACTTGCACACTATTAATGTTTATTTGTTCCTCTATAACCTACAGCAAACACTCCCAGGTCCTGAAGCCAACCAGTTTCCTGTTAATGTGATTACTTTCTGGGCTCACATGGCTCAGGAAAATCCCACCCCTAAAAGATCAATTCCGTTCCCCATTATCAAGTCACATGGTTCTAATGGTTCCTAATGAAATCGACATATTTCAAAATGACAAGGATCCCTTTTATTAAATGTCTTTCTCTCTTTCTTTCTCTTTAAGATGTGTGGCGGGAAAAGCACGAGGGGGTGGCTCAATTCACTTGGGTGAAAGCGTCGGCTAGCGGGGTTAGTGCTGCAAGGCTAGACAGGATTTATGTGTCCAAGATTGGACGGAATAAAGTTTTAGCAGCACGCATGAGTGCGTTCTCTGACCACCACTTGGTGTCGGCGCCGCTTTTGCCGAAGACTTCATTGCCGAGATACCATTGGCGTTTTGACACCAGGCTGCTGTTGGATGAGGGTTTCTGTACGGGGTTCACTGAGTTCTGGAAGAGGTGGAGGACAGAAAAGATGCGTTTTCAGGATTTAGCATCCTGGTGGGATGTGGGTAAAGTTCAGATTAAGGTGTTTTGCCAGCAGTATGCTACTCAGTCGAGAGCTGTTGTCAGCAGTGTCCTACAGGTCTTGGAGAAGGATGTTTCCTTTTTTGAGAAGAATTTGGTTGGCGGTGCTGCTGATTACAATGTGGGGGTATTGCAAAGTAAGAGGAAGGCCTTGAGTTCCTTCCTGAATGAACGGGCAAAAGGGGCATTAGTCCAGACTAGGATGTCTCCGATTAGAGACATGGATGGCGCTAGCTCCATCTTTTTCAGCTTGGGCAAGGTGAAGAGACCCATGTCCCACATGTTACACCCTCGGTGTCCAGATGGGTCACTGACTGTTGTTCCAGCGGAAATTCAGAGGATAGCCGTGGACTATTATACAGAGCTTTTTGGTGGAGAAGAGTGTGACCAGTCCAGCATGGAGGAGCTTTTGAGGGGAATGACCAGACTGGGATCTGTGCAGAGGGAGGCCCTGGACGAGGACCTCCAGCTCCATGAACTAACGGCGGAGGTTCAGCGGTTGTCGATTGGGAAAGCACCAGGCTTTGATGGCCTGCCAGCAGAGTTTTACAGACGCTTTTGGGATCTGTTGGGTCCGGACCTGTACAAAGTTTTTACCTGGACTTTGAGGGCCGGGAGGTTGCCGACTAGCTGTACGAGAGCTGTGCCGACTCTCCTCCCAAAGAAGGGGGACCTGGGACTGTTAGCGAACTGGAGGCCGCTGTCCTTGTTGTGCACTGACTATAAAATCCTGTCAAACTGCCTTTCCAATAGGTTGGCATGTTGCATGTGCATCCTGGTCAGGCTTATTGTGTTCCTGGGCGTACCATAATGGACAATGGCCCTGTGCAGCCTAGACTCACTTGACTTAGGGATCGTTTCTTTTTTTTTTGTAACCAAATTTTTATTGAATTTTAATGCAATGCATACAAAAGTGACACATCAAAACTGTTCAACATACAAAACAAAGAAAAAACACCAGAACCAAAAACCAAAACCCCACCGGAGCAAGACATTAAAGGAAACAAAAGAAAGAAAAAAAATAATAAATAAATAAAATGATAGAGTAAAACTATCTATACACATACACAGTTATATACATACAGCAATAATAAATAAAACACATACACCTATAAATGCAAATACATGCACATCCCTATACATCCACATAGATACACAACACACACACCAAATATATTCGCATATAGACAGATATATATACACATACATACGTACATCTACATAACCGTACCAGAATTAACCAGACACAGTAGGTGATGTGCTCTCCTCGATGTACCCTTGTACAAGTGAAG
>JAODLC010000002.1:4123140-4141583 GCA_026781145.1 Hippopotamyrus pictus
CCCCCCCCCCCCCCCCCCCCCGAACTCCGACGTACATCACCCCACTTTTGCCTGCCCGCCAACTATGAGTACCTGTCTGAGCACTCTGATCACCAACGCACATCACCCAACCATTGCCTGTTTCTCGACTACGGTTTTTGTCTTCTGATTTGGACATTGTGGCATGAACCTGGTGTTTACCTTGTTTCCAGGCTCGAGTTTTGTTCTGCCCCAAATAAAGCCAGCTTTCATCCCTGAATCCACGCGAGAGTCCTTCTTACTGGCAGTCCCTGACGCTGATGTGTTTGAGCTACTGCACACCTGAATTTTCCTGAGGGGATGGATAAAGTAAGGTAATTAAGTAAGCAAGTATGTATGTATGTATGTATGTACAGTATCTATCTATCTATCTATCTATCTATCTATGATCTCAAGAAGTGTAGCTGCACAGCAGTGTTTTTTTAGGTCAGAGAAATGACACAAGTACCAGTTCCTTAGGTGCAAAGTCAACTTGGCAGTTAGGGCACATGCAGCGTCTGAGTAAGTGTCTGTATTCCCTTATATAGAAACACTGTGAGACCCCCAACCATCTGCTGAAAGTCTAACAGCAGCCCCTTTCAAACAGACATTTTTCAGGCAAGAGTGCAAGGCTGCAAAGGTCACAGTGATTGATTTCCAGTAAAAATTCTGTGGGTCAGTTACATGCTGAGGATGACCTTTCTGATGGCAGCTGCTACAGAAAGGTATAGAATGGGGTTGATCACTTTTGGTTGATAGATGTAGTCTGTTGGGTCAATGGGCTTAGTAACGTAGTTAGTAGGACATATGAGGTCAGGTTCGGAGGAGTGAGTGAAGAGTTTGGCTGCATAGATTTCTGAGACTAGGAAATGACACAACAAATATGGAAACATGGAAAACAACAAAATACAATTTGAACATGGGATAATCATACAGTTAATTTAAAAGTGGGGCAGCATGGTGGCTCAGCATGGTATGCCTTGCACCTCCAAGGATGTCTGTTTACTCCATGTGTGTGGAGTTTGCATGTTCTCCCCATGGCTTCCTCCAGGTACTCCTTAGCCCAAAGACTGGCAGTCAGGCTAAATAGTGTCTCTAAATGGCCTGTAAAGCATCTATGTATCTAGGTGGCCTGTGATGAACTGGCATCCCATCCAGGGTGTACCCCAACCTTGTGCCCTAAGCTGCCTTTGCTGCTCCTCCGACCCCCCAAAACCACCACCACAACCCTGACCAGAACAAGCGGTTAGAAGATGCCTTAAAATAGTGATTTTTGGCAGGCTTAATATGTTGAATGGTATCCATTTATTATCCATGGATAGAAATATGTCTTAGCGGACATAGTTAATTAAAACACTTATCAATTACTGAATGGTCCTGGTCTAACTTCCTCAACAGCCAATAAGACAAACAATATTGGCCTCTGAGATTTTACATTTGTAGAAAAAGTAGACGGGACAGACACCGGTCAGTCCACCTGTTTTATATGCCTGTATGTTTAAAAATTTACCCAAAATCAATAGTAAATGAGCAATATATAAATGAGTATTTAAGACATTTGATTTCAGAGTTTAAGTTTCTGTAATAGAACTGATCTATGCAATGCTTTAAAATACATTTACATCTTGGCCTGAGGAGAAACTACACATTATATAAGTGTACAGTGTCAGAAGAACTGATCTCCTTAGATGTAAGAAATCCTAATGATGAATTCTCTGCATGGACAAGCTGGATCATATACTTTTACAGCTGAGATTTTTTTACAGCGTTTATGTTGCATTATGGGTAAACAAGTCATATATCACTTGAGTTATATTTGCTATAACACTTGAAATATAGCCGTTCTAAAAATCTTTAGAGTCAGCTGTCCTAGTAGCAAATATAATTATACATCAAGATACATGTACTTCACATCATTTAACACACTGTTTTCCACTCATTATATACAGTATAACAATTTAACATACTGTACATAGACAACTGAATGATTATTTAATTATAGCTGTTATGTTATACATACACAAAAATCATTCAGTTGTCTAAATTATTTCTTCTAAAATTACTGGGAGAAGAAATGCTCAGATATCAGTAATAACTAACAGGAAAAGTTAAATATCAGTCTAAGATCAGTGAAATATATATATAAAATCCAAACATATATGGTCAGGACAAGTCAAGAGGAGAAACAAGTCTTATAGGGTTTAATTTCAAAATATCACAAGATACCTAAAATTCCTATAATATAGTCTATTTTTAGATCTAAATAAACCTTTTAAAGGTAAAATTTAATGCCCACAAGAAAAATCTGGAAAAAAATAAGAATATGCAGTTAGTCTCACTTAAGTTTTGTGGCAGTCTTGTCTTAAATCTATTACCGGTTTTGTCCAGATTAAAAAGGAATAGGTACATCACCCCTAGAAGGAGAACTCACTGATCATATCAGAATATTGTCTTTGTAAAGGGGAATATATTCCAACCTTACCTATGTGGTCCCAACACACTTTGGAGTAAATCAGTTACTCTTTTATGCACAGTATGCTAGCCATTCATTCTATGTGTAACCTGTGTAATTGATCCTTTTCAGAGTAGGAATCAAAATAAGCGAACAAACAAATAAATCCATTTGTCACATGACAACCACAGTTACCTGAAGCCTGTATGCAATCTGTTTATAGCATATTAAGTCAAGAAGAAGAAATTCCATTTGTAGGTTAGGAGAAAAATAATTTTTGGCCTGAAGGGATTTAGTTTACCTAATGTAACTGGGAAACACAGATATGATTTATTTAATATAAATGTTGATACCACTGACAAGGGAAATACGTGAATATTTGTTATAGGTTTCAGACGGAATTTTTTCGTTTTGAAATGTATCGCTTTGACGCCTTCTGTAGGGCTCCTGATGTTAAATAAAAGGTTAATGATTGGTAGGTGCTGTCAGGTCTGTGATGTTAAAAAAACACACCACTGGTAACTACTCAAGCTCTTTGATGAGTGTAATAAGAAGATTTTACATGTTCTGCTTCTACACATGAATTACGAATACATGGTGAAATGGATGAAAGAGCAGTTTGATGCCCTCTGTGGAATTGCTAGTAGAGGAACATTTTACCTGCTGGGGGGGAGAAAAAAAAAACAATACTGAACTCCTCCTTCCCAAATCAAAACTCAAATGACATGTGATTTTATTAGCAGGGGGGGAAAAAATCAATTTCCAGACCCAGGTGTTTGAAGGTTCAAGGGGGTTTTAACTTCATGCTTATTATAATGTATATGGATAGGGGACATAGAAGAAATGGAAATGCTGATCATTGCAGTTTTGCTTTAAAATACAGTAGGAAAAGTATACAAGAAGGATTCATTTCTTTATGGAATACGCCAATTTATGCTTGTCTTCCAATTTCTGATGGGATACACAGCTAAATGGATTTTGAGGCTTTTAAACATATATCATTTTAATGACATCTTGCAAATCTTACAATGGAATAAAAATCCAGACTACAAAAATGACTACAAATGGAAATATATTGCTAGAAGCATCAGACCATGTCGGTGAAAAAAGAAAAGGAAAGAAAAGAAAAGAAAAGAAAAGAAAAAGAGCTAACTGCAGAGAAACTAGCGATGGGAACCTTCAAAGTTTTCAGAGCTTTTCATTTTCCGGCACAAGCTGCCAACTTCCACAAGCTTCAGATGCTAATTTGACAATTTTTGAAGAAATTTAGATCAAAGTTGGACTTCATATATTCATTTATTCCATTATTAAGCATTCTGAAATGAAACCATAGAAGAAAAAAACAAGAATGAACATCTCATGTTTTGGACAAAAATTTCAGTTGCTTCTGTAGAATTCCTCTGTGATTCGATTTTCTTCGTTTTTGTCTCAAGGTTGCTCCGGAGCAAAGGGAGAAGTGTACTGTATGGCGTACGGTGATGCCATGAAAAATGTCCCAGACAGGTGGAGATGTTACACCTGCCCCTATGGTGTGTTCTGGAGTAAACAAAACCTACAGTATATTCTTTCAAGCAGGAGTTTTCTACAAAGCCAGCATTCATGAAGATATGATAGCACAGCACAAGATTTTTCGCAGAACCATCGTACTGGTAAGGAAAGAGAAAATCGGGGAGAGGGGGTGGTCATGGGGCATTTGCTGGATTTTAAGTTGATGTAAAAGCAGGATGCTGAGAATGGAAATAATGAGGTTCAAAATGGAAACAGCATACTGTAGCAAGGAGTGGAGTTCTGGGCACAGAGTGTACTTTCAATGCTCAGGCCCATGACTCAATTTGTTTGGAAATGTCCAGCATTTAAAATACTATAGGAATATTATAGAAATATATCTCAAAGACATGCATTATAATGACTGGGAGATGTGGTGTACAGAGACAACACAGCTCATTCATGTGTCATTCGTCAAACATCAGGGTTTAGGATAAGACAGAAGTGGGTTTTCCTACTTAAAGATACTCACTTATTCCTCAGAACATGAGGGGGTGCCTGTCTTTATGCATCTCAGCTTTTGTCTCCTATGTCAAAACTGTCCTCATGGTGAAACAAGCGTCATCAAAATCTTCACATATACTATGCATGCCGTAAACAGGCTGACTCTATGCATGTTATACATCTCTGTATAATAGTTCTCTGTAGAGGTCAGGAATCTCTGGTGAATTGCCACCCTATACTGTTTTTGCCCCAGGCTTCCTTAGATGGACTCCTAACTGTAAACCTAATGAGACAGCAAAAGCCAAGAATAGCAGAGAATGGTTGGTTATGTACAACTGTTTGGGTCCCTCTGAGAATCCATATTAGTGCCTTCATTTGAGTTCAGCTCTGAATGTATTTGTGTATTTATATATATGTATATATGTATATGAATATATGACTGTCTATAGTGTCTGTCAAGGTCACTGGTTCAAGCCCGGCCTCAGCACATCAATGGGCCCTTAAGCAAGGCCCTTAACCCCCAGCTCCCTGGGTGCCACAATGGACGACTACCCTTCACAGCCAGCTTGCTCTCATGGAGAATTTCCCAATGGAGGTCAATAAAAAGTTTCAGTTATAATTATTATATACAAAGGTCCCAGGAATCTTTGCATTTTCATCATACTGATATAATTATTTACTTTTCCCTCTGTGAAATACTACAGATCATTCTGATTATAAATCATACTTGATAAATAAAATACTTGGCAAATGAATGATCAAAGTTAGCTGATGTTTAAGTGTTCGGTGTTAATACTGAACTCTTCAATCATCTGTAGATTATATCCATCAGATATGGGGTCATTTACGCTTTAAAAGAGTCATGTTTATCTGAGCACCCGCTGACTCTGGGCTAAGACCACCCACTTAAAGAATGTGCTTAGATATTTAAATTATGTTTATACCAGGATTATAAGATAAGAAGGTCTGGAAAAGCCATCTGCTGCTCACAAATTGAAAGAAAATGAAGAAAATTAGCAAAAAAACGGAAGCATTTCGAGGAGATGGACTCAATGGAAACAGGGGCCAGTGTGGGCACTGGATGCACAGAGGCAAATCGGAAGATGATGGAAGGAAAAAACAACAGATTATTAAAATAAGGATCAAGGATAAAGTGGGATAAGCTGGAATTTTAAAGGATTCTGGCGAACGGCGAAGGATTAGCCTCTTGTGCTGCTGTCGATTACCGACGTAAAGTTAAGTTACAGCAAGCAGAGTGTACACATGGGCTGAAATCCCCTACGGCTGGTGAGTTTGTTCTGTTTGCTCACTTATCTCTCTCTCAGACCTGGGGCTAGGTCAAGCTGGAAAGAACAAGGCCTGGGAACAATCCGAAACCTCATTTAAGCTGCTGCTCTAACTTGACTGACTGTTGCATTTTTCGCTCATTCAGTGCTGACCTTTATGCTTTCACTGAGGTGGTCTTCAGACGGGTATGTCTCATCATGGCTGGTTGTTTGGGTCATGGCAGAGACAGTAACTCAGTCTGTCATGAGGTTAATCTCTCACAGCTGAGATCTGTCCTGTGTGCACAAGGAAAGGCTGCCATTGTTTTGTAAGTTCTGTATCAGTCTAAGGTCACAGTGTATGTCCTCTGGAAGGATACTCTTCTATAGGCTTTATTTAAATCACTGTGCAGGGTCTCCAAAAGAATCTCCTCTAGATCTATGTAGGTCTGAGACAGCCCTGTGAATTCTCTTTAAACATGAAGTTGGTCCTTAAGATTTATGCAAAATGAAATTGCTCTGCAAGCTAAGGAAAGGTGGGAAGCCCTTAATATTAGCTTTTGCATGTAAATAGTGAAGACAAACCTTACTTTACATGCCTTGTGTTCTCTTGAGATCTCTTATTAGACTGCGCAGGACTGCCACTAGTGACGCTCAATTTATCACGTACCGTCGATCAAAGGCTAGTTTAACAACTTCCAGTTTTGTGGCTTTTTTGGAGTCCACTGGGTTAAACCAGACTGAGAAATGATCATGGTGCCATGTGATTTTTAAAAGGATCTGGTGCAGCTAGAAGGCATTCTGAGCCTGTTAATAACTTCCACGTGAGACACGAAGTGATGAATCACTGCACATGACACACTGTGCGCAATGGTGTACCACATCAACAGGCTGTCGCTGTCATTATGCACCCTTTCTGTTAATGAAGCATTTGCCTCCATGCACACAATTCAGATCTTCTGCGTTATTTGGGATCTCGTCTCTGTATGCGATATTGCAGCTGCCTGAAGCTATACCGTGATTCCGGACTTGTGAAATAATTTATAATCAGTTTTCCCTCTTCCAGTAGTAGCCTTAATGGTTATAAAGTAAATATTTAAACTATCCCCGTATGAGTTTTTCAGAGTATAATTTATCTGCGCCTGCTAGGTTAAGACTTTGCCAACATAATTGGAACCCCATAACTGAAGCAGCCATTAGCAGATTAGCCAAACCCCTCTGTTCTCTGGCAGTAATCTGCTAACAGATACTGTACTAGCAGTAACACCATCACCAGCTCTGGATAATGACATAAGTTAATCCAACATCCTGCATCTTGCAACCCACTAATAACTGAAGATAACCAAGTGAAACGTCAATTTATGGAATATGCAAATATATACAGGGGAAAATAAGTTCTACAAATCAAACTTTGGAAATGCAAGCACCAACATAAGTTTATGTGTTTAACCACCCACATATACATTCACAGGAATATGCATTTAATGTAGAATTTGTTCATTTGACTTAATAATCAATTTGATTAAGAAATAAGAACTCAACACGTTTTTAGTTTAATATAAATATTAATTCGAAAATGTTAACATTTTGTCTTCTCATTATTGCAGAAGAGTCCGGTGTGCATTTTTATTAAAACGTCTCTTGCAGTTTATGGGAAGTACTGCCATAGGCTGATAAACTTGCAGCTTATTAAAAATTAATTTAGGACAATAGACAGTAATAAACAAGCAATTCCAGTCATTAAATTGTGAGGTGTGTTTTATTATTTAACATCAAATTGTCACAAAGTATGCATATTTGCTCGCAATGCTCAAAACAACTAATTAATATGCATTAATATATTTTGAAATATATTTAAATTTGCTGGGACTCATTAAAAAGTGAGATATGATTAAGCGTTTTGCGGTTTCATTATAAGTCCCCGTCATTTACAGGTTGTGTTGAATTAATAATGCATATTGTTTTCATAACAGAAGTGAGAGTTGTATGAATAAAGTACTTATATATGCATTTTTGTTCCTGGGGCTCTTAGTAAGGTGCATGCAATACAGAATATGTTTCTAGCATGAGTCACGTCATTTTTTAAAAAAAATATATTTTAATAGTAGCAGTGGGGCCCCCTAGTGTGTCTTTCCTGTATCTGATAGTATTGCTAGCAGCTTGCCCTACAGCTAAAACCATCCTCGACCCCAACGATTTTTTTGTTTTCATATAAGTTTTCATATAAGTAATGTCATTTTAAAAATATCTTGGTACACAAAGGAGGGGAAAATGAATACTTAACTGGAGAACTCACTGATTGAATTTATTGTGCTCAGAGGTTTCTGATTTGCAAATTGTTGCGCATCGAATGGACTCTGACTTCACATTATGTATTCGCGTACAGTTTGTTTTCTCCGGCAGACAAATCGCAGTATCGATCGATATGTGTTTTCAGAGACTCTTACATCGATAGCCACATGCTAATCAAGCCCATCACTGGGCTCATGAGCATTACGGAGTAGAAGAACAATGCTTTGGGATTATGCCCAAGAGGAAAAAAATAATTAAGCAGTCCCTCTGGGGTACACAGTCCACGTGTCTGGGATGCAGTCTAATTTTGATCAATATTCACTTTCAGTGTGATTTAGTGTTTAATCTGATGCAGTTTGTGTGCATATACTTTTTTCAATAATCACAGGCTGACAAGCAGAAACATCAATAATAGGAAGCCCCTCTTATTGATTTGATTGAGGTTAATGTGAGAGACGTGACCTCTAGGCAGGTGGAAGGGAGTCCCAAGGCTGTCCATCAGCTCAGTCCAGCACGGTTTTGGCGAACCTCCTACAAGCCAGCCCACCTGCAAATGCTAAGTAGTTCATTAGCATTGTTTGCTTTAACAAAGAATAATTGGTATCTAAAATGATGACAAAAAAGTCTCAGAACTTCAATCTTTTAGTCATTTTTTTAATTGAATATATCATCTCAAATTGGCAATTCCTCAAGAATCTAAAGGATCAGAACTGGTTGTACTATGTCCCTGATAACTCAGTGGATAATTGCTGAAATGTATTTATTTTTTTCTCTTAGCAAACAATGTACTTAACCTTAAACCTTCTTTTTGAATGACCCGATGAAGAAGAGCTAGGCAATGTGATGCAATTAATGAGAAGCTCTAGTGTAACGTAAAATCAGAGAACGACCCAGGATGGGGCACCAACCCATCACAGGGCACCAACCAATCACAGGGCACCAAGCCATCACAGGGCACCAACCAATCACAGGGCACCAACCCATCACAGGGCGCCAACCCATCACAGGGCACCAACCCATCACAGGGCACCAACCAATCACAGGGCACCAACCCATCACGGGGCGCCAACCCATCACAGGGCACCAACCCATCACAGGGCACCAACCCATTGCAGGGCACCAACCCATCACAGGGCGCCAACCCATCACAGGGCACCAACCCATCACAGGGCGCCAACCCATCGCAGGGCGCCAACCCATCGCAGGGCACCAACCAATCACAGGGCGCCAAGCCATCGCAGGGCGCCAAGCCATCGCAGGGCACAAACCCATCACAGGGCACCAACCCATAGCTGGGCACCAACCCATAGCAGGGCACCAACCCATCGCAGGGCACCAACCCATCACAGGGCACCAACCCATCGCAGGGCACCAACCCATCACAGAGCACCAACCAATCACAGGGCACCAACCCATCGCAGGGCACCAACCCATCACAGGGCACCAACCAATCACAGGGCACCAACCCGTCGCAGGGCAGCAACCCATTGCAGGGCACCAACCCATTGCAGGCCACCAACCCATCACAGGGCAGCAACCCATTGCAGGGCACCAACCCGTCACAGGGCACCAACCCATTGCAGGGCACCAACCCATCACAGGGCACCAACCAATCACAGGGCACCAACCCATCGCAGAGCACCAACCCATTGCAGGGCACCAACCAATCACAGGGCACCAACCAATCACAGGGCACACTCACACACCATTCACTCAAACATACACACCTATCGATAATTTAGAAACTTCAATTTACCTCAGCATGTTTTTGGACTGGGGGGAGACCAGGGTACCGAGACGAAACCCCACAATGACACGGGGAGAACATGCAAACTCTACACACATCAAACCCTGGTCCCAGCAATGCTGCACCACTGGGAATTTAGTTTTATGTCATAGTTCCGTTCCATTTAATTGCTAGACATGTAAATAACTAATTGTATGACCTGGATAGCCACTGAAATAAGTCTGGAAGAATTTATGATTATAACTGTTCACTTTACAAGTTAAGCAGCTTAGTGGCTCAGTGTTAAACACTGCAGACCAACACCTCCAAGACTGTGCTTTTGATCCTGCCCTGACTCCATGTGGAGTCTGACCATTCTCCCTGTATTCATATGGGTTTCCTCTGGGCATTCTAGATTTCTCTTCCAGTCCATAGATGTGGATCATTGTCGCTGAATTGCCAGTATTGTGTGCTGTAATGGACTGGTATCCCATCCAGGGAGCCTGGTGTCCTGGGTTTCCTGGGATACAATCCAACCTCACAGCAACATTGCATTGGACAAGCAGTCCTCATGGATTAATTGACTTTAGGTTTTAGCTTCCATTGTCTTTTTGCTGCTTGTACAGTGTACTACTTTATTTGCAACATGAGTAACTTGCAGTGTCAACATTGACAATCCTATTAATATGCCACTTTGGAAGGCTAATAAAATGCGGAATGTTGAAAGGGACGACGTGTCTGTTGTCCTGGCAGCTTCAGTGAGCTGTCTAGGGGCTTTATATTGCTGTACAGTGGCAGTGGGGCCCGGAGTAGAGGAGCACCAAAGTGAATCAGCCACTTGCTCCATTTTCAGGTCAAGTCTTCATTCACAAAAATAACAATACAAAACAGAACTGGAGATGTAGATAGACAGAATACAATGTGAAGTGATCCAATGATGGGCCTACTTTTTGAATTATCTTGCCAAATAACCCTTTCGACAGAAGATTAAACATTGATGTGCTGGAGCTATCTTCGGCATAAACACCTGCCTAAGTGGTTTTGTATTAGTCAGACGTTAATTCCATGCTGCCTGCATCCTGCGGGCTGGTAAAATGTTGCCACGGTCTTAGCTGACATCAGTCATAAGAGCCAAGTTTCTCAGAGTCTCAACATGGTTGAACCCATTTAGGTATCGGATCTATTTACTTGTTTACAAATTGAAATATGACTTTTTGTATGCAAAATCCATAGAGATCGTCACTCTGGGCTTGTACAAGGCTCATGATTTGCTAAATTACAAAAGAGGGGAATAACAGGATATGTGTGTAATTAGTGAAAAATAGTGTCTGTGGAAAAACAACTAACAGTATTAAAGCTTAATTGTTTATCTGAGGGCTGATATTCCTGCCAAACAGCATCTCAAAACTGCCAAGACTGTTAAACAGTATGCACAAGCGTTATACAGATTGACTGTGAAATTTAGAATTAATAAGGGCTAAAACAATGAGCCTCCTTATGGAACAGTGCTTTGCTGCGCTGAGGAGGCTTGTGTGCATCTGGGAAGCTATGAGCTACGTTGCTTGGAGTTCCTGACAGGGTCACCCATGGCAACCAGGTCTTGACAGCGATGCCCGACTAAACATACCTCCTATTCTGGGCAGTGGCAACATAAGACTGTGCTTGTGGCACATGGGCACAGTGGTGACAACAACAAACTATTTGAAATTACACAGAAAAAGACAATGGCAGGCCTTATAGACGTATATAGTCCTTGGAAGTCAACATCAACATGACAAGCAGGTATAGAAGATGAAGGAATAAGGATATTCCTTCATCTTCTATACCTGCTTGTCCTATGCAGGGCCACAGGGGTCCAGGGTACATGGACCCATGGCAGAGAATAACCTGTAGGGGGCGCCAAGAAGGGAAATCAAGAAGGGATTTGCCAAAAACCTTTAAGGGCTACCCGGTCTCCATACAACCCAAGAAAGGCAGAAGATTCCACTGATTGGTACTCCACACATCCTCTGCAAAATACTAGGCTAATTACCTTAGGTACTACTCAGTGGCCATTGGCAAGATAATAATCATAATAATAATAATCATAATAATAATAACAACCAACAACAATAATATAGCAAACTATTACTAATACTGCTAATTACAATAATAATGATGAATGAGGGTGATGATGATAAAATGAGGTGTGCTGCATCTGCAAAGTATTGTTCAGTTGTAAAATAAAATAGGTCATTCAAGCCATGTGAGGCAAACCTGAGCTGAAAACAAATTATTGTGTTGACCTGACAGGCAGTACATTTCAGGAAAATAACTTTGCAGCACATCAACAATCTTAAAAATGAAGTTAAATGCTTTCCCCAAGTGATTTGAAAGAAATCCACTGCTATTTTTTTTTTTCTAATCTTGGATTATATTTCAAGCATCTACTCAGCAGAGATTTCACTGATAACTGAATGAAATAGTAACAAAAAATGTAAGTGTCACCCCTGCCCTGCACTCCGCCTGTCCTACCCTGCATTTCCTGTGGAGGCGTGGCTGCTTTAGGGCCACGCCTCCTACCGATTAGTCCAGCCCATTATTCTGCCCTCCTGTCAATCACCCACAGCTGCCTTGTGTTTTATCCCTTGTTAGTCCTATATATAAGGGCTCCCCAGTCCTGTGCCCCCCAGTCCAGCCATTGCTACCTGTCGTCGCTTCAGTATTCGCATGTGTCTAGAAATAAAAGCCCCTCCCCAGGGTACCTTGCATCAGCAGCGAGCTTTTGGGTTGTTCTTCTTTCAGCTGGCGTGACAGTAAGTAAAAAGATTGCAAAGTATTACCTTCAAAAGCTTTTCTGAGATTGACATTTTAGTATCTGGGCAGCAAATTTCAAAATAGGCCATTAGAAAGTGAAAGTTAAAACACAGTATTGAGTCATCACAGTTTTTAAGGAGATGCGGGAATGTTACACATAAAGCCCAAAATCGAAACAACAGAAAGTCTACTCACTATTTTCGCTACATTTAAAACTCCAAACCCTTTTCGTCTCAAAATGAAGCACAGCACAGAAGAGAGTATGTTGACCATATGTACGTCTGCAGAAAGTTGCTGTGTTACAATGCCCGCCCTCCTTTTGGCGACAGCTTTAAAAAACTCATCTAATGTACTCTATTCAGAAAACTGCACTTCACACGGTACGATCAAATGCAGCACTGGCAGAGTAGTGCCCCCCCACCCCCCACTCATTCTGTTCAGGAAGTGTGCTGTGAAAGCTTTAAAACATGGCGATAAAAGCGACATGATGCTGTCAGACTGAGATGAGGCTGGCTGTAGGAGAGAGGAGGGTGCGGGGCAGACAGTGGGGGAAGGGGCCTATGGTGCAGTCAGTTAATGGTTGCTAGCTGTCCTTGGTTTGGGTGAGTCTCTTTGAGGCCATACATTTTTTAGCTTACAAGCGGCATGATGCTCAGGTGTATGTAACGGTAAATCATAATATAATATATCCATCCATCCATTTTCCAAGCCGCTTATCCTACAGGGTCGCGGGGTAATATAATATAATATAATATAATATAATATAGTATAATATAATATAATATAATATTTTCAGTTTAGTGCAGCAGGCTACCTGATACTCAGCCCTGATCAGATCCACCTGTCGGCTACATGGACCCGTGCAGAGCAGTTGGTCCTGAAGTCTGGAACTTGTGGACAGTTTTGTTAGTGTTATTTGTAATGAAGTGATCCTTAAGTATATATAACCTAATGACGTACATATGTTGATTGGTGAGGTATGATAACATCATGATTTCACTTGAAGGGACACACCATTATTATTGTTGTTGTTCTTGTAAGAACAAATATGCATTGAGCACCTGAAATGCAAAACATTTTATATAAAAAAAAATGTTTAAAGCAGAAATCTGTTGTTTTGCTGTTAATTAAATCTTCCATCGTGGTCCCTCATGGTCCCACAAGCATTTTTTTCCTGTCCGGACAGCAGGAGGGGCATTTTCACAACACAGAAATGCTACTTGTGTGTTTTTTTCATTGGTAATAAAGAAAAACAGTGATATGTTGATACCTTTACTAGACGCGTGATGCACCTGGATGTTGTCCATGTGGAGTGCCAGGACTGGTTGTTCTCCAGATGGTGTGTAGGGATTGAGTGATGTCTCTGTAGTGTGTGCAGGTGTCATCCTGTCCAACAAGTGGTGTGAGGAGATTGGATGTTCCTCACGCGATATGTGAATCCGTCTCGCTCTGTTCAGCCGAGCAGGACAACACAACCATCCTGATGATCAAATCAAGAGGTTGCCATGGTTATTCAGGCCTGACCTTGCCGAGTGAAAACATTCCCTTATTCAACTGATTTGCGTATCTTGTCTGTTGAGATGAGTCTGCTGATTACATAAAGAATGATAGACTCCCAGACAGCACTACAGTGTCATTGACATGCTGGTATGCACTGACTTTTCATGCTATGACTGAGAATGACTGGAGAAAACTTTGAGGTAATGTACATTTATTTGGATACTTCCCTGACTTTGCCATTAGAAGCTTCTGGAAACCACCCACTCCATACGAAGCTTGATAAACTTTATATCATCATGCTCAACTTTTTTTTTTAATGGTCTTCTATTGAAGCAGCAAAACTCTAAGGAGGCTGGAGAAATATTTACATTTATTTACATATATGTAAATGACAATGTATTTCCATGGAACTGTGTCTGGACAATGATTGTTCTTCAACAAGTTGCAAGTCAATAGCCCTTTTAATCAAACACATCCCTTCATCCATTTATTGATATGCAATGTTCATGAATTGCTTAGCGAGGATTGTTCTTCCAAGAAAGGTCATACATGTTGTTCATTTTTTAATAGTGCTTTTGAAACTGTGGTATCACACCATTAAGCCACAGAAAGTAGAATCTGTCAGGTTTCCTGATGATAGATTCTTCAGTTTTCTTCTACAATTTCCCAAAATGATGCCTGCATATTTTCTACTAAGATGGGCCCATTGACAGTCATATGTACTTTTATCTATCTTCCTGTTCAAAGTCATTGGTGTGTGGGGGGGGGGGGGGGGGAAGCCTATCCAGGTCACTAGCCAGGGATACACCCTAGATGAGATGCCAGTCCATTGCAAGGGCACACAGTATGGGAAATTTAGAGAGATCCTGTACCTGTTAACCTAACTTATATGTCTTTGAATTGTGGGAGGTAACTGGAGTGCTCAGTGGAGACCGGCACGACACAAACATGTAAGGAAGCTTCCACCTCGAGGGAGTTTCTGAAGGCAGAATAAAAAAATGATTGGTTCAGAGAGATAACCAATCAGATTGTAGAGGAGTTGGGTTCGAGCAAATAGAGGAGGCAGGACCAACCCATCAGTTGTCTGATTGGTTATCTCTCTGAAGCAATCATCTCTCATTCTGCCCTCAGAACATTTTTGTGTAAGTAAAACTCCCATGAGCCAGCTTCCCACACAAACAGAGCAGAGGTGGGATGAACTTGAGATATTTGAGCCAATGGTTCTACCCACTGAACTATCCTGTATGTTATTCCAGGAATATTTAACTTACACTTTGGTCACTTGCACTTACTCATACATGCACCAACATCCAAGTTCACACACCCACACATATAAGCATACACAGGGTACACCAAAAGGCATTATACTGTTATATAAGGCAGGAAATCTGGCAATCATAACTGTCAATCAACAATAACTGTGATGGACCCAGAGAAAAAGCCACTTTTAAAATCATCAGTTTCAACTGTATTGTCAAAATTTCAGGAGTATCCAGATGCACCCAACTGAGAAAAAAAGTTGTTTTTTTTTCATAAAAATTGATGTATGGTGTTCAATTGCAACAATAATCCTTATGATAACACAGTGTTGCAGCAAAGTTAATAAGAACTACACACTTTGCTTCATAGCCGAAACTGCTGGACCGATAAAGCCTGAAATCTTTGGAGTGGAGGGAAAATGAAAGAAAGAGAATGACAGAAAGGGTTTTATTGCTTGTGCCAGCAGGTTCAATAATGATTATCATATTGTCTATCTTTCTTATCATGTCTGAGGGAATCGACTTGGGTCGGTTCATCTCAGGCGGCTTCAGCAGGCACTTTGGCATGCCATGAAACTATGTTTGTTCTCATTAATAGACACAAACTCCAAAGAAATACATAAACACACAAAAGAATTGTTGGGCAGCACTCAAAGGGGAAAGATGTTAAAACTTTTAAAGGGGTCTTTTGTAGTAGTGGCAAAGATTTTATCAATGTTTCCGTTTATCAGTTTCCGTGAGCTGGTAAATATTTTACCAATTTAAGATACATAGCTGTTTGGGATGCTTAAAACCCTATTTACACGGAATCGAGGCATCTTGCTCATAGAGATGGAGATACAGGGAGCTTTGTTTCACAGCAGTGTAGAGTAGCAGACAAATGGTGAAAAAAAAGAAGGAACGGGGGGGAAAATCTCATCTCTTGTATTTCATGATGCCGGGAAGAGTAATGTAGCAATCTCAGGGTCCTAATTTTATTATGATTCTGTGCTGTCGCAGGCTTCCTGTTCTGCTCATTTTCAATCAGCTGCAGTGGTTTTCCTGCTGGGGCCTCGCGGCTTTGAGCACCGCCAGAAGGATCATTCATTTAAATGACTGATATGTTTCTGTGATCTAAAGGCCCCCGCTTCCTGTTGTTCCTCCTCCGCAGCCACATTTTCCAAATTCGATTGTTATATCTGTATCTGTTCCTCATCGATTTGCTGCCTCGTGGTCCCATCATTCCCTCCTCCATCATCGTTTCACCATCATCTTTGCTTTTTTTTTGGTCGTAGTTCTCAGCTCCTGCTTTTTCATCCCCTTTTAAGGTCCTTTTTATTTCAAATGGAATTCGGAGCTGAAATGTAGACATTGGGCCATATAGAAGGAAACATTGGATAAAAGAAGACCACATAACCATGTTCAACATTATAATAATAATAATAATAATAATAATAATAATAATAATAATATGAAGAATACAAAGCATAAGAAACATCAAAGTAAATTAGGAGGAAATGCAGATGAAGAAATGTTTTTTTGTTTCCTTTAAAAGTGCTTCTTATATTTCAGTTAAAGTTATTTATATGACTCCCCTTCCTCACCCCCCAGCTGTAAATCTGGTTTTCAGGTCTCATAAGAGTGGAGCTTAGTTCACTTGCTAAACTAGCTAAAGAGTTGAGGAACCTTCTGCTATGAAAACCATATCCATAGATATGTTTTCCATGAATGTCACATAAATATTGGGGGGGAGAGACATAATGTGTAAAAATTTCATTACACGTTCCTTTGTTGCTAGCATCCAATGGATAGTAAACAGATTATTCTAGCTGAGATATTTCATTCAATGTTACAACAGACTCTCTCAGAATATCAGCCAGCTACATTTTGGTTACCAGTCCAGCTCATTAACATTCATTATTCATCTTCCCTTCCGAACCTTTTTTAATTATAATGTAGAGATTCCTATTATGATATTACAGAAACTTCACACGGCACTTCAAGCATCTAACTGAATGCAGTTTAGGTGAGACCAGTGGCAGTGTGTATGAATGTGTGTGTGTGTGTGTGTGTGTGTGTGTGTGTGTGTGTGTGTGCGATGTGTGTGCGTGTGTATCTGTGTGTGTGTGTGTGTGTGTGTGTGTGTGTGAATGTGTGTCTGTGCAGAACAAGCAGGAAAGTTAACAGCATCACTCTGTCACTCTCTGCTATGAAAGAGACTTTTGTGAATGTCTGTGACACACTATGTTGTGGCATCTTTAATAATTTTAAATATGTGTAATCTCCCAAACCAAACTCTAATCTTATGTATGAAATCATGTAAACAAAATAGTGTGTGGATCTAACAATAAGTTCAATTATGTACGACACACAGACGTCTATTTGTCACTGCCCTCTGTCTGTGTCCCTCTGTCTTTTGTCGAAGTTTAAGTCAATGAAGATGAAGTCCATTTCAGCCAGACTACCTGAAATCCGACACGTTATCCGACAAAGCAAGAAATCCTGCTTTGTGAAACAGTCCCTGCTACTTCCTGTCCAAGTAACTCATTATGGCTAGGGACCCCTCCCCCCAGGCAAATCTAGACCTTCATAATTAAATGACATATTTCAAATGCAATTACTTTCCTATATATACAAATATTTATTACTATATAACATTTGTCAAAGTGGCAAATTCGCATTTACCTCTGCATAATGCAAAATTGAATTGAAACCAAAAATGGCTCAACATCCCGACCCCTAATCGTCCACTCGGTGACAATTCAACTAATTTTCATTATTGAAATATAATTTATCAAAGGCTTTGAAAGTCTACATACCCAAGGTAAAATATGAATGAATGTTCAAACAGTCCTTTTGTCAAAAAAAAATAAATCTCAGATAAGGCAAAGTCCAAATCAGTTAAACTCCCTGTTGGTCAATGTCAGGGTCAAAGTCAAAGTCAGTCAATTTGATTCATAGTCAAAGTCTGTTAAATAGTCCAGTGATTTGTTTTGAGTATAACTTATTGAGGGGTATCTCCTTGCATTGTTCTTTGTCATGACTTGGCACACATAACATGCTCTCTGCTACCTGGGAAGGTTTTCATTATTTGTCCAAGGATTTCAGCAGCGGGGGCGGCACGGTGGTGCAGTGGTTAGCACTGTTGCCTCACACCTCTGGGACCTGGGTTCGAGTCTCCGCCTGGG
>JAODLC010000002.1:4146838-4171468 GCA_026781145.1 Hippopotamyrus pictus
AGCCATGTTTATAATACTTTATGAATGCATTATGAAGGTATCTATAATGCGTTATGCATACAGACTTTAAGTAAAGTCTTACAACGTTTTTCTATATAGAGGTTATAATGGGTCCAAAGTTTCGTTTTCTTCACTTGCACTCAGCCTCCGAGCCTTCTGTCTTCTAACTGTAGCAGCAGGATTCCTAAATGGTGCTTTTTGCTTGCTTTTCTTTTTTCTTTTACCTTAAAAAGTCAGGTAATGGACCTGAAGAATTTTAGAGTTAAAATTCTCAAGAAGTAAAACTAGAATCTGCTGCTAAGCTTCCCTAAATAGAGCATTCCTACTTTCTTTTATGTTCCTTCTTTGACAGGAACTGATCTTCTTTGGATAACTGGACAAACTAAAGTGTCAAATAAAATACAAAAGTGCTCAGACAGCGCTAAATCAGCCCAGTGTATGCATTTCAGCATGAGGAAGCCAACATCCTATGACATATCAAACAATTCAAATAGAACTAAACGTTCTTTGGCAGTGTGGACATTAGGATTATCTATGCAAATATTAAAATTAGCAGTGTTAACTAAGCAGTGGAAATAAGTGATAGTAGTTCAGAAAAGTCATCGAAAGAATTTGCAGTTTTTTACAAGTTCTCTAGACAGAGATAAAATGTGTGGGGTACCTTTCATCTCACAATACATAGATATTTTAAGGACTCAAAATCAGCAGGTGATCTCTTCTTGGAATGCATCCTTAAAAACACAAGGCAGCTGCATAACCACCCTTGCTGCCAACTTGAGACACAGAAGGAGCTGAAATGCGTGTTTGTGTGTGTCTTGGGGGTGGGGGCACAGATTCAATGGGAACATTTGCACTACAGCTATTATCTAACCGTTTTCTGTTAAGAGCATAAAATCCAGTTTATATGGAGTAAGACAATCAATAACTAAAAACAATTTATTTGTAAGACATCTGTAGGTTCTCACTGGCTTCTTTTGCCCCAACGTTTGGCAGCATATTTCATAATGGGTTCTTTTAACATTTTTTTCTGCTGTTCCATGAGCCTGAATGTAACAGAACTTCCAGGATCTAAAAAGGAATATATCTGAAATTTTAGGTTATGTTGTGACACTTTTTCACCTTCACGGGTAGCATCGCAAGTTTACAATCTGCAGTGTCAGCCCTCGTCTGCTCTGTAGACACCATAGCCATGGTAACAGAATACGTTCCTTTAACTAACATCAAGTTGTCAGTACTCTTTTGTAACTTCATGACAAGTGCATTCCAGTTAGGCAAAGCTTCATTGATCTAACATTTGAATGAATTCCACAGGTTCAGATCCTATTGCGGATTTTATTTCCCAAGTGAATCTACAACCAGAATTCTAAGTCTAAGCTGGCCAAATTGATCAGTCACAAAAAGGTTTTGAGGGATATCAAAAACTGTAGTCATTAAAACAGGAGTCATACACAAAATATTCCTTAACTGTAGTGCTTAGATCACAACTTAGAGATGAGATGCCAAACTTTGGTTATGTTTGCATGGGTATAAGTAGCTTAGATGGTATTATGGAACAGGTGAAAATAATTGGGTAGCTGGAGCAGTCCATTTTGTATCTAGGCATGGCTGATCTCTAGTGATTCATAGTTGCTAAAATTTAAGTTTGCAGGGGTGTGCCAATCGATGTGTAGAACACCAAGCCGTTTCTGCTAACATGAGCTACATATAAGACATTTTTTGCAGGCTTTACTTAGATATCCTTTTGTAAGACAAGCAAAGCAAAGTCCATTCTTTAATAATTCAGTTTTATCCTTATGGGAAATTCTTGCCATCTGCTGGCAAGATTCTATTGCATGGTCTCCTGAACAGAAAAGGCAAAGTTTATTCAATGCAGCCTTTATATAATCTCAATTGCAGTTTTAGGATTACGTTCTTACTTAAGCATTCAAACATTCCATAATTTCGGCTCAAGATGATGCTTTATGTGTAATCATACCTCAAGCAGAACACAGGTCGTAAGGAGTTCGCCAGCTATTTGTGAAATGGAGAATTCTGAGTGGATACCCTACTGTCAGGCTGTCCTGGAGCTTAAAGTGAAAGAAATCTGGTTTTTCTCAGCAAGGTAACTTCAAGATAATTCTAAGGGAATTTTTAGATGAAATGTTGTTACAAGTTTAATTTGTGACACCAATACCCTGAAAGAGTATGCATGCAATTTCTCGAAACAATCTCAGTTTTGTATTTTGTATTTTATGTATCTTAAGATTGCAAAAACGGAAAGGAAGCAAAAGAGCGTACAGATCTCAACATAGATTCAGTAGGTTCAATGAGGTACAACTGAAATCTCTACTAGATGAACATCTACAGTATATGGTCTAAAAACTGTTTCCAGCATCTTTCCCAGTTCTGCCAGTTTCTCCCCGTCTTGAATAATAGAGATATGGAGCTGTGTCCTCTTCTAGTATACCCAGACAGTTGTAATTAAATAATCATCAAAACACAACATATTTAGAAAACAATTACTTTCTTAGATAACACATATTTATCAATTCATTACATTTGTTCATTTGTTAGCCGGTTGCAGGAAAATCCAAATGTGACGCACACAATGCAAAAAGAATATTTCCATTGAGATCATTTGGTTGTACTCTGTAAATTCTATTTATCTCTTTACCAACAAGTACAAAACATGCAGCAAGGAGCGGGAGTCTGGTTGTTTGTTTTCTTTTTTTCACAGTTAAAGTGGAATTTGTAAGATATGATGGAAACATTGAACGTTAAGCGAACGTCGAGGTTGCTGTCCCAGCCAAACCGTGTAATGGTCTCTGTAACC
Source organism: Hippopotamyrus pictus (assembly GCA_026781145.1). Lineage (NCBI taxonomy): Eukaryota > Metazoa > Chordata > Actinopteri > Osteoglossiformes > Mormyridae > Hippopotamyrus > Hippopotamyrus pictus. The sequence goes on from JAODLC010000002.1 coordinate 4,149,651, forward strand.
TTTCAAACACAATTTCACAAAAGAATGCTCTGTTTGTTCAGCAAGCCAAAACAAATCTAATTACGAATAGTCTGAAACGACTTGACCTTTATTTGTAAGTTGCTACAGTTTTCTTGGGTTTAAGCCATTTTATTTTATCTTTACAGCCAGGTGTTTTTTTTTTTACACAGCCTTCTGTGAGTATTGTGACAAACAATTTAGTATCATTTATCTACAGTATAGCAGTTTATAAGGTGTGGCTCAAATTGTTCCTTTTATACAGCAAATTTGTAATATTTCTGTCTTATTCTTTTCATTTTATAACAAAAAGCTGTTACTGGTAAACCAGTATACTGCAGTATAATACTGTAGTGTTATGATGTGGTTTTGAAGTGTGATTTTGAATCACATTTCAGTACTTCAGTTCAAAGGATGAAGATGGCACAGTGGTTTATTAACAAGTGCCTTTTATTTAAACAGGACAAATTAGAACTGTGAGCTCTGGCATAGCCACTCACACATTCTCTCAGCACATTCTTTCCTTAACAGCTCGCCCAAAAACCCCTGCATGCCACTACTAGGAGGTCATATCCAAACTTCCAGAAGCCTCCAGGGCAGAGATTACACATTATTTCTGGCTCACCACTGGTACTAGACCTTACGGAAACAACAGTGGTGAGTCTACTAATTAGGGTGGCCTGTCTTGTTGCGCAGCACGACGCATCGACACATACACATATCCATACACTGAAAAAAAACCTTGCAATATTAGACAGCTGTTTACATTTTTACTGTTCTTTACAGGTTTACGAGCTTAGATGCTAACTAGCCTTACTGCCATTAAAAAAATGATACTTCCTTAGGCATTTTTAATGATATACTATATATGATATACTATATATGATCATACAAAAGTAGGTATAAAGTTTTTATTTTACAGTACCGATTGGGCTGTGGAAAGGTATTGTCAAGGTAGCTGAAGTGTGTCACAGTGTCAAGGACAGGCTCCAGGAATGTATCAACTCTGACGGAGGGCATTTCGAGTACCTTAGAGACTAAACATGACCCAGTGAAGTGCTGTGAAATATAAAGTGCAGGCATACTTTTAAAAATAATGCTGTAAAATAAAAACTTTACTTTGTAAAAAATATAGACTACCTAAGCCCGGTCTGTGCCACTGAGGCTCTGGGAAGACCAGACGGGGATATCACATTACTGTCTGGGAGGCGGTGGAAGGCACCTCGAGCACCCCACGCATTCGCAGATATGTACAGTATACAGACTCCGGGTGTACTGGGAGTGTTTTAGAGGGAATACAAGATAGACCACGAGCAGTGAGATGTGCTGGAGGGATGCACTTTGAACCCAGGGGAGAGTCAGGCACGGCCTACTGTGGCGAGTCGGGATTAAATACAAGGGAAGTTGGAGCGAGTGCAGAGAGGTGTGCTGTGGACTGCAGGGAGTCAGGCAGAGTGCCGGATATCCTACCATGAGATGTACAGCATGTACCGGGTGCACCTCCGTAACTCAGTTGCACTGTACTGGATGTCCGGCTGAGTCGGGCCTGGAATTTTGGAGGTACTGTGAGCACTGGGGTGAAACAGGCTAGTGTATGGGGACTCCAAGTGTAAAGGAATCAATCACTTCACTCATAAACTGGTCACAGTCGAAGGAGTAAGTGCATCGGTCAGGGATGTGGGATTGTGCTGCGGATATGCCTCAGTTAGCACTGTGGTCACGCTTGCTATTAATATCCATTTTTCATTTTCACTGCCGCTCACAGCCGTCCACTTAGAGCTGGAAGTGCAATTGACCCCTGCTGGACGTACTGTCTCGTACGCAACACGCCTGCCTGGGACTGAGCCTGTGCCCAGCACGGTAAAAGATGTAAATAAAGATATATTTTAATACTTGCATATTTACTTCCATTAGGACTGCAGATTTGCAGCGGCGTGTGATTTTCCTCTTTGCGTACCCCATGATGCCGTGCATAGTAATCTATAACAACACAGCATGACAGTAGCGCTGTGTGTCGTGCCACAAATTCAACTTTTCTTTTGCATTTTTTACCCTCTTCGCCTGACTCTCCGAAAGCATGACATTCTGCAGATGCCGGTTGCAACACTGGCAACTGAGCCACGCCACCCAGCGCAGAAGCTCCTGACTGATGGTATGGCCTTTAGTGTGACCTGAATTGAATTTCAAATGATTAATTTACATCAATTAACATAAAGGTAAACAAAGATGGGTTGCAACACAATTCTTTTTTTTTCTTATCTTGAAAAGAACTAGCAATAAAAATATAATGATTATCTTGTTTGATTATTTGGAGAAATGTAAAAGCCGTCTTAATCAGTCAAAGGCTATGCCAGCCCGGAGGTAATTAGTAGATAACTATTGAATGGCAGAGAAAGACTTTCTCACACTGTGAGATGACGCTTGGCACAAAAGCTAAAGATCCATCGAAGAGGCAGCTGCTGAAGATCTAGTGAAGCCTCCACCCCTCGTCTAGCACAGCCACCCGGATCAGGAATGCTGAACCACCTGTAAAAAGCAGTCACCACACTCCATGATTAGTTAAGCAAAAATGTTCACAGTTACTAAATTAACCATTGCTGTGCATGTGTTAATGGTGTGTGAGTGAATGGTGTGTGAGTGTGCCCTGCGTTGGGTTGGTGCCCCATCCTGGGTTGTTCCCTGCCTTGCACCCATAGCCTCTGGCAAAGGCTCTGGATCCCCTGTAACCCTAAATAGGGTACAAAAAAATTGATGGATGGATGGATGGATGGATGGATGGATGGAAAAATGCGTGCTTCAATGGAAAGCTGATGACTGGGCAAAGTCACTGTGAATCTTGTGCTTATTGATTTCATTTATCTTTGTGCTGCTAAATGCAAATGATAAGACTTGTTTAGTGCTTATTATCACAAAAGATAAAATCCATATTTGCCATTGTACCAGTGTCAATGATTCCATATTAATCTGCAGTGTCTCTCTATACGCACAGGTCATGCATGTGCAGTCGGTCAGTTGGTGGCTGTAAAGGAGCCATGAATACACCCTACACCAGGAGAAGTAAAGGGAAGATGATGATGATGATGATGATGATGATGATGATGATGAATACACCCCACACCAGGAGAAGTAAAGGGGAGATGTTGATGATGATGATGATGATGATGATGAAACTGTCTTTGCCCTGAGCTGGATTGGCACGTTATCCATGATGTCTCCTACCTCATTTCTTGAGCTTTCTGGCATAGTCCCTGGACTCACCGTTTTGATGAAATGGATGGATGGATGGATGGATGGATGGATGGATGGATTAATAATATTTAACATACCAAGCACACATTTCCAGCTTGAGCTTGAGAAATACTCTATATATTATTCACAGTTTACTGACAGCTTATCTGCCAATGGAACTGGCATCAAGTATGTGAATACTTGTCTGTTATGTCTTCTTCTTCTACATGGAAAACTTTATGGCAATTCATAGTCAAGGTGCAAAAATCCCATGGAAAGCTAAACAGTGGGTCCCTTGTAGATCTCCAGCACCCAGATAAACCCACCCTTCAGACACTAGCCCTTCATAATCCAACATCTGTGGAGCTGGTGACTATGTATCTGTAGCCTGGAGCAATGCCCCCTCAAAAGAAATTAGACAAAAGGCATATGTTTGAGCATGCTGGCGTACTCTCTGTCACCGTGACAAATTGTCATTAGGCAGGCCGGCCGTCTTTTGGCAGGAGGAAGTCCCGACTGGCATTTTTGGATGACTCGGAAAAGCAGAATGGTTTGGCCCCCTGTGGCATTCTCGAGGGGCCATGGGACAGAAAATCCAAGATCACGCTCTGGGCTTCTAACTGTCCGGGAAACAGCTGGAGTGTGTGCTTGTCAGAAGTTACGCATGCCGACCATGCTAGCCTAGGCTACTCCCTTTGGAGGAACTTCAGGATCGCTTACTGGGTGAGAGAATTCTTGGAAGATCTCTCTCGTTCCAACAGGAAGTTTTATTTTTGTTGAGAGAGTCCTCCTATGGGCTGCCATTTCCCTCTAATGCAAATTAGCTGAAATATTTATGAAGCGAATTGCTTCGCTTTTGTTTAGATGTTTCAGGAAGTCCGCTCTGGCCTGTAATTGACACCAGAGGGATCTCGCTGACCGTAAATAAACCCCATAATGTCACTTCATTCTCTGCTCATTAGCGCTTGCTAAACACATGGCTCACAGTGGAGGGTGAGGGAATGGAGAGATGGCTTCTGTAGGCGGGTCTGCCTGGAAGCCCCAGGCCACAGACGGGCCCATTAAGATAGAAACCATAGATGTCCAAAGTTGCAGCACATTAATGGGAGGACATTATTGTAATGCGTTTTGCATTGCGATGGTCATAAAGTCTCGCAAATGCACCGTTTCCATCACATCATCATTAGGACGGAGACATCCACCCACTCCACATATCAAAGCATCACCGTCAGAGCCCTGTTAAGCCCATTTAACTTTTCTGGCTTGACTATCATTGGGTGTGGCAGGCCACAAGGTGAGGGGGGGGTGGTCAAACTCACACCTGGTTGGCTTTGAGGCAAACTGGGACACCGGCCGCCAACTTAAAAGTGAAAATAAAAACAGTAGCGCGGCTGCACACTGAAAGCAGCAAAACTCCGAGTCTGGATGGCCAGCTGTCCCCAACACCACTCCATTAATGCAGAGAGCTCGCCGAGCATGGGCGTCCAATCAAAGGATTCGATTAGCGTGGCGTTTCGTGAGAGTGCATCTCCAATTCATCCTACATAAACGTACAGCTGCTCTCAATTAAAACAAAAAGATCTCAGCTTAAGCACGGCTCCGAGCATCTTTATTTTTACATCTGGCGGCACTGCTGGCTGCTCTTTCATTTATTGGTGGAATCATTGAATTATTCATCTTATCTGTGCTACTTATTCGTTTGCTTATTTATGAGAAGGCACAGCTGCATTCTTGAGAGGCAAATAAATAAATTGCTACATGGTACTTAAACTGAAGCGGGGATTGTAATACTATAATAAAATTGGGTTCTTTTTGAGCTGTCGGTTCCCACAATAAAAAAGGGGGGCTGTGACCAATCGGCCCTTTGCGAGGGACTGGATGTACAGGGAGCAGATTGTTCAGTCCAGGCCTGTGTCTGTGAGTCTGATTGTTCATATCTCTCGCCTTCAGAAGCCTGGCGCTGATGAGTTACACTGCCCCCAGGCCTAACTCTTCCATTACAGAGGAGCTAATCTTGTTACAGCTCCTTCTCTCCAAGAAGAAGGGGAAAAAATCAACAACAACAGAAAGGGGAGGGGAGTGTTCTTTTCCAAAACGTAGAAGGTTCCAAAAACAAAAGGGTAAAGGAAGGATGCTTGTAGCTGAACAATGGTCCTGCAGGCAGTGAGCCGGTTTGTGTACACTCTGTACGGTTTCACTATGGGTCACTATTTCTGTCCCTAACCATCTTCTCCCCACCCCCAGGGCCGCCTCACGGCTTTCTCTGAAGCATTGCTCATGCAGCTCTCTCGCACGATTGGGCCGGCGCTGGTGAGTGCTGCCCAGTTTAGATGCCATTTTCAGCAAGGCGCTGGGGGGGGGGGGACTTTGAGTGGATTGAGAGCCTCCCTGTGAATAATAATAATAATAATAATAATAATAATAATAAAATAAACAGAATTCAAGAAGGATGAATGGACACGTATGTTTGGTGAACTGGACGAAGGCCATCCTTGGACATTCACAGTCATGGCTCGAAGCAGCCCAGAACCACATAATCTCATGTGCAAATGCTCCAGTAGCACACGAGCAGCCCACGGCAAAACCTGCATTTTTGATGCCCCCGTGAGGGGCGAAACACGAGTCTAATAACATAAAAGACGGGGGACAGCTGAAACTACTCTACAATTCCGGATTAAGGCAACACTGTTCATATTTATTAATTTATTCGAATTGAGTTAGGGTCTGTGTGTTTGTGTTTGGGTGAGTGTGTATTATTTTATGTGAAAAAGAATACAAATAAGAACAGCCACTCGTGTTGTTCATTGCTTTTCTTTTCATGGTGGCTTCAATTAACCCCTTCTCTCTGAATTGCTAGCTCTCCACCCTCTTGTTTACCTCAATTAGTGATGCGATCATTTTACCTCCCCACTGAAACGATGAAACATCCCACAGATGGTGACGTTTTGTTCTTCCGCTGCAAACGGTAAGTCTGCTGTGTCTATTTGAAAACCGTTGCATTTTGATTTCATTTGCACAGCAGGCACTTAAAGAAAGAAAGAATTAATTGTTTTTCAATTTTACACATTGACCCACTTGCATAACTATACTTTTACAGAAGAGTTTGGTACCTTGCCTAAAAGTACAATGGAAAAGTCCCCCGTGAAATGTAAATGAAAACCTTCTTGTCCAGTTTCCAATTTCTATGCTTCAGCGCAAGCAGGTTGCAGTATTTGTCTGGCTGATTTAACTTCTCCTTATTATCCAAGGGTGCAACAGCAGTTTTCCTAGGATGACACTAAGCTGTAGTTTCCTATTAATGCCCAGTGGTACAACAACTATATCCTTTGATAGACTTAAAAAGCAGTTCAGTTTCCCATCAACATCCAAGGGTATAAGAACAGGTCAATGCTATGCCTCACATTCTGATGGACATGGCGGGACGGGCAAGCTGTGTAAATGCAGCCTCTCTGACCGGTCCCGTCTCTCATCACTAGGAAGAAATCACCCTGCTTTGACATTTGAGCAGCAGGGTAGAAGATTAGTTGAGCCGGTGTCCCAGAGTGCCAAAGGCCGGGGGTAAGTGACACTAAAACTGGGTAGCCTGAACCACACAGATCCCAGCAGTAAAGGCTGGGTACTGTATGTCATCTCTGGTCACCAATCACACATACAGGGGAGGGAGCATTCACTGCCCTACTTGGCATATGCACCCTGTGCCCTTAAAGCACCACATATGCATCACTCATGTCACCTCGCATTCATGGTCACAAACCTGTTCCATGGCCACGCCTTGCTCACTCGCATACACATGTGCCGTCATAGGCATTTTTCCGTAATTAAAGATTTTTGCCTTTGTACATGCGAATCGGCTCTCAGAACTTCGGCTGGTTCATACCGTAGCAAGGAACTGAAGGGAGACTTCTTAAACAATGCTCTATTATTTATATTTCAAATAAAATGTGGCCAAGTGAAAGGAAAATTCACAATAACACAAAATAATGTAGTAAAATAGTCAAAGACAATCTTGTTCTCTAGCAAGAGCTCATTCTTCTTTTTCAAGAAAATGAACAAAAGTAGAAAAATTTATCAAAGGATGTACATTGTTCTCTGCCACTACAATGGTGAAACAATCGCACAGTATTGAAAACTTTGCATGGACTTACATTAAATAAATGCCCAATACAATTCTTGAATATTCTGCAAATAACAACAGTGGAATAAACCAAAACATATCACAGTGAGGTAGACTGGTCTACACCACTACAGGAGTGAAATAACTGCAAAATACGGAAAAATGTACGTGACCATAGATTAAGTAAAAACCCAACACAGTTCTTGATTATTCTGAAATTCTCCTACTTTTGGCTGTTGTAAGACCCAAAACACCAACTATGAGGATCAAAATTATAATGAGAAACAAACAAAAAAGATTTTCTATATTTAGTTTTGTGAGACTTGCTCCAGGCAGGGTGGTGAGCAGAGTCAGGTGACGTGGGAATGGGAGACAGAATTGGGGACGGGGAATGGACACGGGGCTAACAAAAATGAAGTATTCCCATTTTAGTGACATACAGGAAGGATAAACAACAACAGGTGCCGGGTCACAGAACAGACATCAGAGTCCGGCTACATTCTCAAGGTGAAAGAAACTAATATTTCTAAGATGAGCTGAATCAGCAGGCCCGTCGCCTGAGTTCACCTCTCACTACAATATTCAAACCTTCTCATTTTAGAAACCTTTTTAATACAAACACACATATGTCACAATCCCATATCACTCATACAGATAATGTCACTCACACAGGCACTTCATGATCACACACTCCATGTCCAGTGTCACTCCTGTGTAATCTCACTCTCAATTGGCCACATGTCATTGCATTAATCAGTCCAAGTCTATTGTGGAGATTCTGGAATCTGACCTTGGAATACTGAGGATAAAGAGAACATTAGTGTTAGGAGTACCATTCACACATGGAACTGAGAAGGTCATTTGTGCTGTTCTCACATCCCCTCCCCTATTGTACAAATCTCTCACCACGCAAAGCGAACACTTTGTCAAGTGATCGGCTTGATATCTCAGCAAAACCCAAGCATTTACCCCTGGCTGCCACAGCTATCCATCAGTCCATCGGCGCCAGGAGGTCAGCGTCTGCACATCTTAGCTTCCTACCATTTTCCATTGACCCACAAAAGCAGACTGAAGGAACCTGACTAACGTCTTGTTATCTCTGAGGTTTACACTCTGAAATTCATTGATGAATATTGTGAAGTTTTGTGAATAATGTCCTTTTTGCCTTTAGCTTGTGTTTGTATATTTTCCTAGTGATCAAAGTAGTTTTTATTTTTTAGAAATTCTGTGATTCATGATGTATAATAAATGATGTAATTCCCATATTTTCCTACAGGTAAATTTTTTTATTAAATTTTGGCTGCGATTAGCAGTCATGGTTATAAATAATAGTCATGGTCATTACATGGATCCAGTCATTAACGCCGCAGGGCTGATTGAATAATGGCTGTTGCTGATACCATGTTGATGATATGCCTAGTGTTGGGGTCCCCAACCTTTTGTCTGAGGACCAGTTTACATGGTACAAAAAAAAATATGTGCAATCATGATGGGTCGATAAAACTTGCCAAGTGTGGGAAGAAGTTCTTCAAAGATAAAAAATGCCTATTTTTATGGATCAATATGGGACACAGAATTTTATTTTTCGATACGGGGTGGTCCTGTGATATAAGGGATGGGTGGCACACTACAGCCTGGTGAAATATCGGCTGGCCCACGTAGCAGGGGCTGGGAAGCCGTACACTACAAGACATGATGCTGGTTGAGTTGGTTTGTCAGGAAGGAGATCAGGCTGCTGACAATCCAAGATGATAATTGCTAGAATAATTCATCAGCAGGAAGACCGTGTTCCTGATATCACTGTGTGGATGACAGTCAGAGTGAATAGCTGTCAGCAGGGAGATCATGTCACGGATACCTCAGGGAGGATGATGGATTTGGGGGGGGGGGATGCTCAGGGGGCTAGTGAGTCATTAGTCCCGTTGATGGCAAGGCGGGTCAAACACTTACCCTGCAGTTCTGCCATTTCCAGAGTCGTGGTGAGCACAGATGGTGTTTAATGGACTCATCAAAAGCTATTGATTGGTGTGAAGCGGGACAGAGGTGTTGCTTTTTTAACCATTCCAATCAATACGAGATGGGGCTTGCCATAGGGTCTGTGGGCTTCACAGGAAATACAGCTCAGAATGTGGCAGAAGAAACCATTCATTAATTGCAGCACCTCTTTCACCACATGTGTCTATGCTCTATTGTAGTGAGAAACATTCTAGCTAGCCAGCAAATGTCTTCTGTACTGTGTTTGTTTTGGTGCTGATGCAGTTGATTTTATCGTTGCATTTGTCTGAGGCCGAATTATTATTATTTTAAAATTTGAATTTGCTCAAAGAAGTGCACGTCCACCTTTTTGTTCTACAAGAATGACCCCAAGGAAGAGTACAGCACTGGAAATAGCTTACCAGGTGATGGAAAGTGTATGAGAACAAAATGGACTCAACTGTCATCAAAAATAGCAGAGACAGACTTGTGGTAAATTACATGCAGCTGTCTTACAAGTCTTATTTTTCATACTGCCTCAAATTAAGCGCAAAAATTGCAAAATGAATGTTTTGATCAGTGCATGACCATCTTGAGTGGGAACATATACCAACATAAAGGCTTTTTGATATAGTTAGCTGGAATATGGATCAGCCCGTCGGGGGATGGGTACATCCGGGATCTGAGGACTGATGCGGTATTGTGGCCCAGCCAGAACCCCCTGTGGCAAAGGCTGACTTTTTGCCCCTTTGTCTGGGGAGTGGTCCAACTCCCCCTGACCACAGAAGGCTTCTACTCCCATACATGAAATGGAGGCAGCTGGAGCCACAGGCGATACATCTGTGGGCAAATCCCCATTCAGAGAGACACCGAATTAAACCCTAGCAAGAATGCCTGATCCAAGCCCTGAGCTTCACCCCCCCTCCCACTCCGTGCCTGTCTTGTGGAGCCTGATGTGGGTGGTAATCTTTCTTGACAGTAAGTGCCTGTCTGTCCTCATACTTGCTGTGAAGGTTTGCAACCAGCTACAGTTTGGCCATTCCTTCATCACGTCACTTACACAGCAATTAACAGCAATCCTGAAAATGAACTTATACCTTTGTTTGGGTGCAATGAAATATGGTGATTTTTTTTTTTTTTCAAGAAAAACAGCGACAATCTTTTTCTCCCATTTTTGAAAAAGACTCCATATATGCTTTAAAAAGTTTTTTAGTGGTAAGTTACTACTAAATGAGATTATAAACTAGAGTCTGGATGGACTGCACTGTTGAACTTTTGTGGGGACAACAGGAAGGTCAAGCATGCTGCTGCAGATGCTTAATTGGAGTTGGCTGCCATTTCTGGATATTTTTTGCCCTTAGTTTGATGAAGGAATACTCAGGTGCAGCATCCACTTGACGGCATCATATGTAATGGCATGTGTCCATCTAAAGCATGCACTCTCAGCACATATCTGAAAAAGTGCGACACCGGCACAGAAAGATAGAGAATGCATTACTGAAGAGGCAATCGTTACCAAGCAACCGTAGAAATAACTTTGCTTCTTGCTGCAACGCCTACCCTCAGCAATCCTGGGAAATATCAGAGATACCAATGGAGTCAAAGCATAGTCTGAAATCAAATATCAATTATTTCTTTGTGGTTCAGCTGGCAGATAATATTGAAAGTATGAACATATTTATAGTCATGTCTTCGAATTAACCCTCAACAGAATGTAACTGCAAAGTTTTATTATGCAGCCAGTCAACCTTCACTCTGCAACAAATGAATGGAACATAATGAAACAGTTTTGTCATTAACAGTTCTATGATTGCCTGTGTAAAGAGAATTAAAATGATATACCGCTTTCTCCTCATCTCACTTATCTCTTCTACCGCACCACTGCCCCTTCTCCAGAACTCACTACTAGATCAGTGTTTAAATTGCTTTATAGGTGTCAGTTGCCAGTGCAGTGATTCCTTGGGGTCCATCAAACCGGTCAGAGAGAGGGCTTCCCATTCTAACCAACAGCATTTTTACAATTTCAACCTCAGTCATACTCTGTAAAAGGAATACCTAGTTTTATTTTGTTACTGAACCGACCACTTATTCTCAGGATGTATAGGATGAAAGCAAATATATGTCTTAACCTGTCCTGTCTCCTCGTAATCACAAAGCTTACCTTCACTTTATTACCTTCATAACTATCATTGTTTTTATAGTTGCAGTGTGTTATGGGGGACTGTAAGGTGCCTTTTTGCCCATTATGTCTGACAGAGGCGCTATACGTTCTTCATGTAATGTGTACTTTAATAGCACAATTTTCTTAGAGAAAATGCTTTGATTTTGTGGTTTTAAACGCATTTATGTAATGAAACCAAATCCACTGCTTATAATCAGCGGATAACGTTTATCAAATCACATGGACATATAAAACGAGAAAGTGGTTTCAAACTGTTCTCCTGATAGGATCCAATACTTTTCTTGAAAATTAATTTTGAACTTTAATTTAAATTCAATTTGATTCAATATGCTTTATTGGCATAACAGTTTAAGATTTATATAAGAAAAAACACTCATAAAATTGTAATAATAGGTTACACTGATGAGATTGTACAAGAAATACAACGAATACTGCGTATATTGTCGCAATTAACCTATAGTAGTCTAATGCCAGACACAGAAAATCAGCTTTGTACAGCATTTCTTCATTCTTCATTGGTGTTGCACCCCATTTCATGCAATAGAACTAATTCATAATGCACTTAATGTTAAATGATGCTAAAACATTATACAACACCCAGAAATGTCAAATGTCCGATATATAGCAATCTGGGTGATTTTTTTTCTATAAAGACAGTAGTCAAAATGTTTCTTCAAAGCCGCCTCAGTGCTGGCAAATTTAATGGTGCCATAGAATGAAAATCTGACTTTACCTCGGCATAGCTGAATAAGGAGCATTCAGCACATGGAAATGACATACTGTGAATCTCAGACACTGTCGTTCTTTCTTTCAAATGTAAATCCCACATATGTAAAAGAACGTGGTAAAATGGGCCGACTCAAAAATTCTACGCAACAGTCTTAACAATGGCTCCAAGCATAACATATACCATCCCACTTTCAAACCCAAAGGACCTGCACAACCTACAAAATACACTATATTGCCAAAAGTATTGGGACACCGACCGTTACACACACATGAACTTTAATGGCATCCCGTTCTTAATACATAGGCTTTAATATGGATTTCGCCCCCCCTTTGCTGCTATAGCAGTTTCAAATCTTCTGGGAAGGCTGCCCACAAGGTTTAAGAGTGTGTTTATGGGAATTTTTGACCATTCTTCCAGGAGAGCATTTGTAAGGTCAAACACTGATGTTGGACGAGAAGGCCTGGCTCGCAGTCTCCACTCTAATTCATCCCAAAGGTGTTCTATCGGGTTGAAGTCAGGGCTGTGCTCTGGCCAGTCAAGTTCCTCCACTCCAGACTCACTCATCCATGTCCTTATGGACCTTGCTTTGTGCACTGGTGCGCAGTCATGTTGGAACAGTAAGGGGCAAACCCCAAACTGTGCCCACAAAGCTGCGAGCATGAAATTGTCCAAAATGGCTTTGAATGCTGCAGCATTAAGAGTTTCTTTCACTGGAACTAAGGAGCCAAGCCCAACCCCTGAAAAACAACCCCACACCATAATCCCCCCTCCACCAAGCTTTACACTTGGCACAATACAGTCAGGCAAGTACTGTTCTCCTGGCAACCGCCAAACCCAGACTCAGCTATCGGATTGCCAGACAGAGAAACGTGATTCATCACTCCAGATGCTCCGCTGCTCTGGAGTCCAGTGGTGGCGGGTTTTATACCACTGCATCTGACGCTGTGCCTTGCATTTGGTGATGGAAGGCTTGGATGCAGCTACTTAGCCATGGAACCCCATTCCATGAAGTTCTCAATGCACTGTTTTGGAGCTAATCTGAAGACCACACAAAATTTGGAGGTCTGTAGCTATTGACTCTGCAGACAGTTGCCGATTTCTGCACATTGTGCGCCTCAACATGTGTTGTCCCTGCTCTGTGATTTTATGGGGCCTACCACTTCATTGCTAACTTTCTTTTGTTACTAATTGCTTCCACTTTGTTATACCACTAACAGTTGACTGTGGAATATTTAGTGACAAGGAAATTTCAGAAATGGATTTATTGCACAGGTGGCATCCTATCACCCATGCTTAAATTCACTGAGCTCCTGAGAGTGACCCATTCTTTTGCAAATGTTTGTAGAAGCAGTCTACATGCCTTAGTGCTTGGTTTTATGTATCTGCAGCTATGGAAGTGATTGGAACACCTGAATTCAATGACACAATACTTTTGGCAATATAATGTACCTTGCAAAATATTGTCTGCATGTTAACTCTTTCCTGAAGCCTGACACTAATGCTAACGCTAGTCCAAACCCTAAACTTAACCCTAAGAATGAACCTAATGCTAATGGTAACCCTAACCCCTAACCCTACAAAGGGCAACAGAACTGGCTGAAATAAGCAGGCAGAATGGCCCATGTATCTTATCTTCCACAGGGGGCTTCACCTTTTTTTACAGGAACAATATGAAGTAAAGTTTCTCTCTAACCTAACATCAATCCTAATCTTAATCTTAGCTCTAATCTTAACCCAAGCTTTACTCCTAAAAGCAACCCTAACCCTAGGTCTAACTCCAATAGCAACTACGACCCTAAGACTAACCCTAACCATAATCCTATACCTAACCCTAACCCCTAACCCTAACCCCAACCCTAACCCTAACCCCTAACCCTAGTTTTAACCCTTGAATCTACCAGGCAGACCTGACTTATCCACTTTCGTGACTTTGTTGGTATTCTGCATATCGATGGAGTCTTTCAGGTTGGAGTGAAAAATCTTCCCTAAACTCTTCACTGGTTGCTCTGTGATTGACAGATATTTCCTAGCAAAAAGCAGAATTTGTCCACCACTTTCCAGGTACGGTGGACCTTGATTTGGCAAGGGTGGAAACTCATCATTGCTCAGGTGATGAGATTCTCCAGACCTCTCAGTATCTATCTGCCACCCAGAACAGATATTTTTGTGATGGCAAGGTCTTTCATGAATGATTTAATCAGGGTCTTCCGTGTACCATTCTAGGTGAGTGGGCCTCTGCACTCTACTTCAGCTGATTTAACCACAACTGCAGTGGTATCCTTCCCAAGCCAAAGCCCGTCAGATTTTGCCAACCCAGTCATAACCGTCAACCTGAAGTTGCTGGATTAGGTCCTTAATTTTACTGGGTGACAGTGTAGTACAAGGTCAACCATTTTGACTGATATAGAATGTACGTGTTAGACAGGTTAATCCACAAGACCTCTGAGTCTCCTGTGTTTTCAAGGGCTTCTCTAATTAATTGCATTACTACACCCATATGCTCCATGTAGCCAGGCACTCTCTGAACTCATCTTTTCTGAGATATAGTTCTTCTTTAGGAGGAAATCTGTCAGCCTTCGAAAAATGATACTAAAAAATATGCTCCCATCTACAGTGAGTAGCGAGATGGTTTGAAATTGAGCGATTGATGGAGTTGTCTTCCTTGGGGATCCAGTCACCCTCAGCACATTGTCACTAGCCTGATACTGTGCCCCTGTCCCAAAGATGCCATGGGAAATGTGGTCACCATTCATAGGTAGCATTCATGCACCCTACCCGGGGTTGATCAGCTCCCAACTTGCATCCCAGCAGCAGCTGCTCACAAAGCCACCTTTTTGACTCAATGCCACCTACTAGATTTCGCTGTCAGCTCTGTCACAGGTGTTATGGCCCTCCACTTCACAAACCCCATAATCCTCAGTAGAGTGCAAGCTCTCCAGAGTGACTACCCTGCAAAGCCCAAAAAGACATATATTTTAAATAATCCCCTTTAGGCTGATCTCGGTTGTATTTGCTGACAGTGAACTCCAAAACACTGCTAATCACAAATTTTGAGGCCTCACGTTTTGTCTTATTAAGGTCAAGATGATGGTAAAGGAACAAGCCAAGACACTGCCAGATAGACAGTAGCTTGGAGCCCATGATTTCGTATTTCTTGCTTTGACGTGATCTTTACCCCAAGTACTATGTGCCATCATTTCCCTGCAACATCATCATCAATTCATCATCATTAGCTTTGTCATCATCAACATGCATCGTGCAACATGCATCGTATCCGAGCGTCATTAATCCAGCGGGTGGGGGCCAGCCTCTTCCACCAGACTCACGGTTGCCTTCGCAATGTAATACACATTAAAAGAGTAAGTTGTTTTTACCTGAGCAATATGCAGCAAGAAGATATATGAACCACTTCATATGTTAATTAAATGAACAAATTGTAGCTTTTGCATTTACCAATATGCCACTCTTCAATTGTTCATTAATGACAACATAGGTACTACAATACTAGATAGTACCTATGTTGTCATGACAACATAGATAGTTTAGATACAGTAAAAAATTATTTCAACCATAAATATTCAGTAAGTTGGAAACATTCACAAGTTAATTATGTTTTTAATTATTGCAACTTTTGGAGAGCAACTCATTACAGGCCTACTCCGGAATAGAATTAATACTTGCAGTGCTTTACTGTAGGATGAACTTTGAGGCATTTGAGCTGCCTCTAAATGTTTAACAATTTACCTGAAATTTGGCAGGAAGCATTTTCTCAATTAACCTAGCAAATGAGGATGGTGAGAGATGACGATTTCAAAAGGTCAAAAATAAGTGCCACCCTACTATACAATAATCCATATAGGGCAGAGGAAATGAATTGGGTAGGCTGACTGCATTTAGTCAATGGTAATTGGTGCAAAGGCGAGAAGACCCATCTAGCTTAGGAATAACAATGGAAGGCGAGCTATATAGACTGAGCTAGGAACTGCCAAACCATGATTCTCTATTTTACAGTGTTTACACCATAAGTCTGCTGCGTAATGGGAATGTTTGTACAGACAATAATGACCTAGCTTTTTAACAACCGTATGGACTCACGACCAGCTCACCAACCAGTCGGTATGGTGCATTGTACGAGGCCTTTGGTCATGGAAACAGCACCGTGGTATCTCAGCTTCAGGCATCACACCTTGCATCACCCTTTCTCAGTGTTGTTCCTGTAGTCTCTCAGTATTCACCACACTAGCATCTGCAATCTCCAAGACTACATATTTCATCTATAAATTTCTACATTACTGCGCATCTCATAGTACAAGATGTAAAACCCACTACCAGTACAGTTTGCTTGATTTATCACTAAGGGCCATCTCATCGCTCATCAACTAATTCGCTAACTGACCTATTTGCAGGAACGGAACTCTCTCATTAAGTGTGGAGTGTCTGTAGTTACCTGTATGTCGTGCTGTTGTACATGAATTTCTGAAGGAAGATATTGAATTAAAGAATGGAAACATCCTTTCTTTCCATTTTAAACAGAAGACAATGGGAATTCAAATTCAAGCAAATTTCAGAATTCGGTAATTGGCACTAGCAGGAGGAATGTCCTGCACATCTACTTCTCCATCAATATTTGCCGATACTAGAGTGCCACCAGAATTTCTCATGTTAGGTGTTGACACCTTAAGAACAACAGCTACAGAATCAACACAAGAGTGATACGTTTTATGCATAATGACATGACACACCTGACAATTACTGGGATTGGACAATGAAACTGAAACACCTGATGAATAGTGTTTGAGATTTCTCGCCTTTATATTTGCAGCTTGGTGGCTAATCTTCATTGATTGCACATTCCATCAGTAAGAGCAAAGTGTGAAGCTTGAATTAGCAGAGCAATAGAACAGCTGTACATAAAATATTGCAATCCACACAACATAATAGGAGAGTTCAAAGGAGGACAAATTGTTGGTGAGTGTCTTGCTGGCACATCTTTGACCAGGACACCAAATCTTTGTGGTGTATCAAGAGCCAAGGTATCCAGGATAATGTCAGCATACGACCATGAAGGATGGACCACATCCAACAGGAGTAACTGTGGATGCAAGAGGAATCTGTAAGGTATGTCTGGGTACTAACCCAGATTTACCCCAAAAAAACATAAAACCACAGCTGCCCGACTCTCAGAATTAAATGCATACTCTGACTGTCCTGTTCCCACCAAAACTTCATCACAATTTCCTCAGGGTCAATATTCATGCTCAGGTTGCTATAGCCAAACCTTTGGTCACTCATGCCAGTGCCAAAAGTCTGTTTCAATGCTGCTAGCAGCACAAATCTTAGGCTGTGGGCAATGTGAAGCACGTTTTGTTTTCTGATGAGTCCACCTTCACTGTCTGGGAGAGTTTTGGTGCGAAGAAGCCCCGGAGAGGCTTACCACCCAGACTGTTGCATACCCAGAGTGCAGCACGGGGCGCCTCATTGCCAAGGATGAGTGGACGATTCTGGAGGACCATGTTGGCGTAATGGTTCAAATACACAACATCATCTTCAGGGTACAGTATCAGGATGATAATACGCCAATACACACAGCAGAACTGGTGACAGAGTGGTGTTATGAACTGTGTCAGCTTCTGTGTATGCACCTTGTATGTCCCTCTCGCGCTCTCTCTCTCAGGTAGGAGAACTTTGTTACACTTAGCACACGCTATAAGTTCCAGGGATAGACCCTGTAGGAAAAGGGGGCCTTTGTTCATGCCATTTATGCTTTTTTCATCTACGAAACCTGCCTAAATTAAGGTCTGTTGTATCGGCTGTATGTTGTATTGGCTTCCAGTGCAGTTTAGAGTTCGTTTTAAAGTTCTGGTGCTCACTTATAGAGCCTTGCATGGTCAAGCACCCGAATACATTGCCCACCTGCTTCATCGCTATACAGCCTGTCGGGAGCTTAGATCTGGTCAGCAGGGGCTATTAGTGATTCCTCGTACCAGATTGAAAACCCGTGGCGATTGTGCTTTTCAGGCAGTAGCACCTAAGCTTTGGAATAGCTTGCCATGTGACTTGCACACTGCTGCTTCAGTGGACTCTTTATATTAGGGTCTGACTGACGTAAAACAGCTCAAAACTTTTCTTTTCATCCAGGCCTTTACTCAGAGATGAGCATTTTTTGTTTTGTTTGTGTTTTATGGCATATTTTATGTATTTGTTTGCTGTTTATGTAATGTTTTATATTGAGTTTTAAGTTTTGTATTTCTTTCCCTGTTTTACTTTGTTTCATTATTGTACAGCGCTTTGTGACTTTTTGTCTGAGAAAAGCGCTTTATAAATAAATGACTTACTTACACTGGGGGTGGGGGGTGCAGCACTGTCAGCCTATTATGACAATCAGCTATAAAAAAACAGCAGCACATGGTGATAAACATTGATCGGTTCTGCTACTTGTTGTAGGGTATATGGGGCCAGATGACAATGGCAGCTCTCAGAAGGAGAACCTCAGGACTGGGAGGAGTTACCTCCCTTTAACCTCATACCTTTAACCTCAGCCACCTCTTTACTGCCTCCCTGTGTATGACAGAAAGCGTTTTCCCTGCTAATGTTGGTATGTGGGGCTTCAAGTAGTTGCACTGCCTAGAGAACATCTGGACGGGAGACTGAAAATCGAAAAGTTTGCCAGTTGTTATGGGTCAGCTGGTATGGAGGGATGATTCCAGCTGTGCTTTGACACAAAAGGAGCACAGACTTCCTGAAGGGGAGGGTCCTCAAGAAGATGTCCGTAACTTGCGAGCGTGAATGTTCTTTGTTTCTTTTTTTTTCTTTTTTTAATCTTTAAAGTAGCAGCAGACCGCAGGTGTCCGTGTTTCTCAGTCATGGCTGCTTGGATCCCGAACCGCTCATGCTGTGAGGGCGCTGAGCCACGCTGTTCGATCAGCAATTACGGAATGTAACCTCGTAAAACGTCACGTTTGTAAAAAACACAGAGCCGAAGGTGGCTCAGCAGAGTGCCAGACCAAAACCGGTCATAAAAACAAGCGAGGAACCTGGGGAAGGAAGTCTCCCTTGAATATATATACATAAATATCGGCATGTTGTGGTTAGTTTGACCTTGAATCCCAAGTTGGTTCCATTCTCCAGATCCATAATCTCCATGTTTGACCCCCTAAACCTCACCTCTGGGTTAGATCATTTCTGTCAGCTCAGCTCCTAGAATTTGTGTGTGTTGTGTTGGTCCCGGTCCAGCCTTACACCATCTATCCCTGGAAAGGTGAAACTTAGCGATAAACCTGCCCGTAGCTGCCAAATCCCCGTCACGTGGCCCCTGCGGCCCCTCGCACCGTTTCATGCCGCAGGCTCAGATCCAGTCATCTGGTTGCTGCTCAAAGCACGTACAGTAAAAACTGCATGTCATTTTTGTTACACTAATACAAAAACAAAACCATAATTGCCCGTCACAACGGTTTGTTTACATTTTCCTTCATGCCCCTGTGTTGCCTGAATATAATTAAAATATTATCAAAATATATAAAACAAATAATTAAAAAGGAACTCTTTCAACAATTGTTCCCTGCAGCTTTTCAGAATTCATTTTCAATTAATCAGGAAGCGAAAGCTAAGCAGATCTATTGGTTAGTAGCCTTGAGTTCGCTGGCTCCTGGTGTGACGTAATGCTCACTGGGGGGGTGGTCAGAGGTGAACAGAAACACTCTAATTGAACCATTGTATTCTAAGAGCAGGAATGGTTTCCATTTCCAACTCAGCAGTCGTTCCATCTAATCAAATGTACCTTAAGTGCCCATGAAGCAATTTTAAGGAAAGATAAAACGTAAGCATATTTTGTGCGGCGCTGTGAGAGACTCTAATGCGGCTAATTATAAATTTACACTGCTAATATGTGTGTTACTCTACTGCTGGGCTTTGGGATCCAGGTAATCGCTCTTTTATACAACGAGCCACTTGCACTGCATTGTGGGAAGGAACACTTACCGATGCATCCCGCATGCCTGGTGAGAATTACACACCATTAAGGGTGAGGCTGAGCCGTCTCATACATACCTTACTCGGAACAGGTTGTCCTGTACTGCTGGCTAGATATTTCACAATCTGAGGCCAACCTAGTATTTGGTGTTAATATTTTTAATGTGTATCAAACTGTTGTCGTGAAGACCTAAAGAGTGATTTGTCTACTTCTGTGAGGTCTTTGTTTCTGAAATAGTTCCATAATCTGAGGAATGCTGCTCCTTTCTCAGTCCACTGTGCCCCCAGCTTTTGTTGTGACATTATGAAATACCAAACCTGCTGAATTCAGTTTCTCGATCTTTCGCACAATATCATTAGTGCCCAAAGATTAATGTTCCAGCCAAGACCTTTAAATCCAGCCACCACGAAGAAAGGACTGGCATCTTTTTAGGGTCAATGGCCACCTTGTTAAAAACAGCCTAGAAAAGGTTACCTCTATGATATTTAAATTATATTCTTTCTATAAAACTATTGGAATTGTAATAGACTGATGTGCTCAATCACAGTCTTTTAAATAAACGTGTGAAACCAAGCCTGAATCCGGCTGTTTTATTTAGTGTGCTTTGCCCTTTAAGTTCTCATTTCAAAGGAAAAACATTACTGCAGGAAATGAAATATAATGATGAACTCAAACTTTAATAACACCATCACCAAAAATAAAAGCCACAATATACTAATCAAACAAAGCAGACCAGATTTGGCATCTATATTAGACTGACAGAATAATAAAATCTAATAACTGCGGTTAAAAAAATAAAACGGCAGGCAGAAATGAAAAAAGAATAATCGATACAAACAGAATATGTTTTGCTTTTATTACTTTCGATAAGTCGAAACCCCCCCCCCACCATGATCCTGAAAAGCTTTAGATGGATGGATGGATGGATGGATTTAACACTTCCACTAGATGTTAAATGTGTATTCATCATTTTATAAACTGTTATAGTGATACTTATGTATGAGAGATTGCCCATTCAATGAATCCAGTGAAAATGTTGCTCCAGTGGAACTGGAAATATGGGAAAACCCCAAAGGGAAATAAGTGAGACTACAGTATACAGAAGTCAACGGCTGATTGGCTGGCCATGGGAATGAAGTCCTCCTGGCCAGCCAGTTATATGCTGCTCTATGACAGCCAATAGGATCACCGCTATTGATTTAGCCGAGAGCTCAGGATTATGGTCAGCCAATCAGACATTCTCTAGTGGGGAGGTCAAATCTGAGGGGCATGCGGAGAAGGGAGGAAGGGGACGAATGAAGATGGAGTAATCTGTCTCTTAGCATTTGACTTGGGCTGATTTGCCGATGTCTGGTTTTCGTCACGGGACGAAAACATAAATAAATTGCGATGGTGTCGTGGACGAGATTCAAGTCAGCAAATCAGGAAAAGACGGCGAATTTATATCACCAAAGACAATTTGTACATGAAGCATAACAGCGGAAATAGGATACATAAATCACATTAGCTGTGGCCACGAGTCTCCATCAATTACCCACCAGAAAATGAATAGGGGCATTAAAACTTTCGGTGCTTTTCGCTGCCTTGGCGGCCCAGAGCCTGAAGCCCAGTGCCAGGCAAACCA